>OX457127.1:0-602500 GCA_949752895.1 Dendrolimus pini | reverse complement strand
GGCCGCCCTATATACCGCATCTCGTCCGACGCCTAGCTGCTAATTGCGCGAGCTATGTGCGTCGGCGGTATGCGGGGCACGGAGAGTAGGTGTGCTCCGGCGGGCGGGTCAGGGGGGAGCTCTCTGTCCGCAACAGGGGCCATACATAAATTACGTCCACGTTAAGGGGGAGGGGGGCTTTGGTTCGATTTGGGCTGAAGTATATACTTAAGTAGTAGTTAGTATTCTCTATAGTGGCAGTAAAAGGTACTTTTGAAGTGATAACTTCTTATGGGAGGGTAAACCGCTTCGTTACTTAACGCGTTACGGCGCCAGTCTATCTGGCTTCCCGTTCTCTCACACATACGGCAGCTGTAGGCAGGCTCCTCTTCTCTCACTCTAACCCACAGCGCTAGCCGTATTTATTCTAATTTACACATTCAAGAATTGTAACTAAAATAGAATATATTTTATAAGCAATATTTTTTTTTAAATAAATAACCTTCTCTTACATTATCATATTAATATACGTAAAATTTAAGTAATAGCCTAAGCTTTTCTCAAGTTAAACAATTTCAATACTAAATAGTTCAACTTAGATTAGTTCAAGTTATCACCTCTGTCGGGCGGCCAGAGACGCACACGTTTGGTTTTTAAAACGATATTAGGTATGCTTTGTTTTATAATTGACTAGCTGTGCCCGCGACGTGGTCCGCGTGGAATTTGTTTTCAAAACCCTCAGATTTTGAAACTTGCTTCATTGGTACTCCGCTCCTATTGGTCTTCGCGTGATGATATATAACCTATAGCCTTCCTCGATAAATGGGCTATCTAACACTGAAAGAATTTTTCAAATCAGACCAGTAGTATCCAAGATTAGCGCGTTTAAACAAATAAACTAAAACCCGATCGTTATATGCTAACACTCTAATATTTCTAAACCAGTTAAATTAGCTTGAAAATGACTGTATTTATTTCATAAATTTTATCCGTGCAGGAACGGAGAAAGAATGCAATTTCCTGCGGCTCGGCGGCCTGTCGTAAGAGGCGACAAAACAACCCACAGCCAGGTGGTAGGGCATTTGCCCGACTGGATGGCTAACATCCCTGATCTAAAGTATGTCGCCATAACAACATTGAGTTGTGTTACGGCATTAGTGACCAGGTTCCAGTCTTCCTTAAGAGAGCAGCAGCGCATTTGTAGCACCTTTGGTGTTGCAAATGTCCATAGGCGATGGTAACCGCTTTCCATCAAGTGGGCCGTCTGCCTGTCTGCAATAAAATGGAAAAAAATGGAATCTTGCAGCTTACTTATTGCTAGTCATGAATTTACCACCGCTTCCAAAGCAGTTTTAGCTCCTGTCAAAGGGCAATAAACTCCCCAGCAACATATTTTACTTCACAATTATAAACTTTCTGTGTTCTAAAATTGTCTGCATTAAATAACATTTATATAACGTTTGCATAACACTTGCATAGCATTTGTATCATATGAAAGACGAACTCTGATAATGCATAATGGTGTAGACCACCTTGGCTGCGACGTCATTATGCACGGCATGTTAAAATCCGAAACAAAGAACCGAGCTCTGTGTTACGTCGACACTTCATTCTTTTTATTTATATTTAAACTTTTAAACAGTTTTTAATGACGACACGACAGAAGAAAAGATATCACGACATGATTCTGTATTTCGACGCTCGTTCATTGTCAATATTTTTTCTCGAAATTCGACCATAATAATTCATTCAAATTATTGAACATATTATTAAGGTTCTGTTTTCAAAGACATATACATATAATCACAGATTTCGCCAAGGCTACTTTGACTTTGACAAGAAACAAAGGAGTAGGTATAATGCGTGTGTATGTCAAATAGACGGTAGTGTGTGTAATGTTTTTTTTATTGATTTAATATGTTTCTCATGCATAATTTAAAAAAATATTAGCATTCTGCACTCCGTCTCTGTATAAACTATCAGTGTGCGAAATTTCATACTCGTCCGTTCGCGCAATTTTCGTAAAAAGAAGTACAAAGTTTTTGCTTCACGTATTATTATATAGATTTTTTATTCAAATACCTCTATATGAAATGTGTTGCTACTTCTAAGTTGTCAAAGATGTTTTCATCTATTTTAATAAAGTATAATAATGTAATAAACTAAATTGATTTAAAAAAATAAACTAAACTATAAAATTAAACATTACTATAAAGAGAGTTGGTCTGAAAGAGAGTGTCGGGGTGAAGGTAAGGAAAGGAATGCTCCGGTGGTTCGGGCATGTGGAAAGAATGTATGATGAAAGAATGACTAAACAGATATACAATGCAAAAGTGGATGGATGCAGAAGTCGCGGAAGGCCACGACACACCTTCCATGATCAAATTGATCGTGTATTAGCAGAAGGTGATGTCAGGAGCCTTAAGAACAGACGAGCGTGCATGACAAGAGCTATGAATGTCAAAGAAGCAAGTGAGGTGTGTAAGAATAAGCCCGTATGGCGCTCTGTTGTTCGTGCCTACCCCGCAAGGGACCTGGCGTGAAGTTATGTATGTATGTATGTATGTATGTACTATAAATATATTAACAAGTAAAAGATGTAGTCCAGATTGCTGTCGTTCCCAAAACGCTGGCCGCATTCCCTCGTTGTATGGCAACGTCTATACCCCTCTAAATTATTTTAGTAGTAATTAAAAGTGTTAGAGTAAAATTTGTAATTGAGTTTTAATTTACAAATTGTACATTAGAACAAATATCATTAGAGATTCATTTAAACAAGATAATGAGAAACATTGGGTCTGCTGAATTACAGTAATTAAAGTTGGTCTGTTTGTTCTAATTTAATTTTGTATTGCTGTGTAAAAAGTAAATTAGAGGCATTAAATCCTACAAACAATATCATCAATGTTTTTATTTCGAAAATCTAATAAGAATGATGGAAATCAAAATAATCTCTAATAATATAAATGCCTATGTGAGTTTGTTTATTTTTGTTGATTTTTTTGTGTTTGAGTGAGTCACTGGATGGTTTCACAATTGAATCAGGTAGGTGGCGGTGGATTCAGGTTCCAGAATTTTGGTGAATTTTTTGTGCATAATTGAGTAGGTCCCTGGCAGTGGCGTAGCTTGCCTTAGACGGGACCTATATCAAAATGTGTTGGGGGGACCAAACAAAGAAACAAAATTTTCGAACTGAATTAAAATAATTATATTGTTACGAGCTACAGGACTCGAACTAAAATAAATGCCGTTGGAATTACTATAGAGTTTATTAGAACTGTACAAACACGTATAAAACAGGTACAAATAAAACTGGATGCAACCAGTTCACACTGTATAAACTGCACGAAAAGTCCGTCACTATATCGCTGATTGAATACTACACACGTCTTGCCAGTATCGTAATCGTCGCTTGACTGCCCCACCCCTCTGTTCGGGCATTGTTTTATACTAAACTGTATAATACCGACAAAGGGGCCCCGTGCACGCACATCTGGCAAGCTTCGACGCGATGCAATAAAAACAAAGATTAATTCGTTCGACACTAATGACAGCCATAAAATAACTACGATACCAATGGGATGATTTTTAAATTTTAAACACGATGCAAACAAAAGTATTCCTAAATCATAGAAGGTAATAAACTGCGTTTTTGCACGACATGCAGGTGTGCGTTCTTTATCGGTATGTAACATATTGATTATAAGTTACTATTTATACTTAACGCTCCTAGAAGTTAAGTTAGACAAACAATTCAAATCAAAGATACATTTTTCTCGCTTTTTTTTTCGGAAAACTTATTTATCAAATTTGCCATAGATGAAGACTATTTCAGTTTTTCTAGATTCTGCCCCCATCAACAATAATGACAAATCTGATATTCAAATTCAAAAGTTTTTATTCAAAATAAGTTCCACTGGAGAACACTTTTTAAAGGTCATACATATAGGTTAAAATTTAATTTTACTTCCTAGTATATGTACACCGCTTCGCAACGTGTTATTGCTGTTAAGGAGAAGAAGCGGCAAGAAACTCCTCAGCAACACGTCTAGCTAAAATTGTTTTTCTTTATATTTCATGTTATATTTATATTTCAAGTTATTTTTTTTAAGTTTTATACAGAATTATGTAGATAGCCGTTCCTGTTGGCCGAGCTATTCTCAAAAACTTTATTCATCTTTAAATGATTGTAGATAACGTTTTAGGAATTTTCGGGGCTCCACATTGGTACGGCTGATACAGTAGCTATGCCCCTGTTTCCTGGACGGTTTATTTAAATTCACAATTTGATAACGTGGTTCTGGACTCGGGTTTCTAAATTTTGATGAAATTGAATCGAGCTCGGTTAGTGGCGCGGGACTCGGGTTCCAGCATTTAGATGATTTTGTTGTGTATGTTTGAGTGGATTCCTGGATGGTTTATATGGATATTTCAAGCCGGTAGGTAGTGGTGAAAACGTGTCCTCTTACTGTTTCAGGATTGGACAACATCTGCCGGGTTAACTAATTAATTTACAAAATTCTATGATTGTTAGTTTTATACGTGTGCTTTATGTCTGCAAATGTAGATTTCATATTTTACGCTTCCTATCTATTCTAGTTCAAATCGGATTTATATCGGATATCGGGTTTGATGCCAAGAATGTGTTCAAGCGTGTGCGAAAGCGTTTGCTATCGGGCGTGGCTTAGCACAACGAGGCATTTGATTAAATTGTTAAAGGTACATCCACATTAATCTGAAATTGTAGTATAACCGTGAAAAACATAAAAAAATCTAATCGCCCTGTAAATGAACATTAACACATACCGCAGTCATAGAGGGCACCACCAGTCTGTTCGTTTAAAAAAAAAACAACCAGTCAATTATTTAAAGCTTATGGCTTAGACCTAAGCCAGTTATAGATTGAAAGATGTAACTAGCTCCATTTCAATAAGTTCAAATCCGTACAGATTTTTACGTGAATGATGCTCTGACAGGCAGACATGATATTATCTTTATTTGTAAGAATGTAGTTTATACAGGTGTTATAGAATTGTAAATGCACAGTACATAGTGATGTACAAAATGAATAAAAAAAATGTAATAAAATTAATGTTTTCTTTTCTGTTTTCTTTTTTTAAATGTTTAAATTATTATTTCTTTTTTCTTTGTTTTTAGTTCTCTGATCTCTGATTAGATATCTTAATTTATTTATATCTGTGGTGACTTGTATTAACAAGCTATTAAGCTCACTATCACTAATGTGTTATAATTATAATTATGAATAGCTGATAGTCATCCAAATATTGTAAAATATAAATAAATAAAATTAAATTAAAATTTACATAAATATAATAATAAAAAAGTCAATTTTTGGTAATATATAAGCAAATAATGTCAAGAGAAAAAATAACAAGTAGATTACTAAGATTTTCCATATAAGTAATAATGATAAGCACTTATTTCTAAGAAATTCAACAACAGTATAGAAACACTCCTAAATCAGTCACTTATTTTAGACTACAGTGAATTTTCTTGAGTGTACGTTTATAATATTAGTTGGAAAAGAGTTATTAATAAGAGAAGTCATGTAAATATAGTTCCTTCTGAAGAGATCTGGAGAAGGAACAGGCATCTTTGATTCTACTTGCGTCACAAGTATCGGTATTCTGACAGACCAGATGCTCTGAAGGACAGACATGATTCTCCGATAGATAGACGTGATTATCTGACAGACAGACATGATACTCTGACAGATAGACAGTATATTTGAACGATAGTGGTCCAAATTAGCCCCCATGATTTATTCTGTCATTTTTAAATTGATTGTACAAACTCAACAGCACCAATACATTATTATATAGATATAAATAGAAGATTATTCTTTTTATTGCAGGAGTTCAACAGATAGGCAGACGGCCCACTTGATGGAAAGCGGTTACCATCGCCTATAGAAATTTGCAACATCAACGGTACTACAAACGTGCTGCTGCTCTCTTAAGGGAGACTGGAACCTGGTCACTAATGCCGGAACACAACTCAAGGTTGTTGTGGCATACTTTAGACCAGGGCTGGTAGCCATCCAGTCGGGCAAATGTCTACCACCTGGCTGTGGGTTGTTTAGTCGCCTCTTACGACAGGCCGCCCGGCCGCGGGAAATTGTATTCTTTCTCCGTTCCTGCACGGATACAACGGATTGTGCATAAGTTCTATAGTTTTATTAAACATACTATAAAGCAAGCAAAATACAGCGGTCCTCATTCAGTATACTGAAAATAAACATATATGTATATTTACAGCTTGCTTTATGGTATAGTGAATGAGTTTGTATATCTTGGATGTGCTTTTAGCAGGGATGGAAGGTACACCGCTGACATAGAAAGAAGAGTAAATTTGGGGAATAGTGTGAATGGAGCGTTAGGTAAACTTTTAGGCGCTAAGAACCTCAGCCAGAAAGCCCAGCTTGTTATACACAACGCGGTGCTGGTACCTACGCTCACGTATGGAAGCGAGAGTTGGGTATGGAACAGAGAGCATGAAAGTAGAGTAAACGCAGTCGAGATGCGAGCACTGCGCAAAATCTGCGGAGTGACGCTCGCGGACCGCGTTCGTAATACCGAAGTAAGAAAGAGAGTTGGTCTGAAAGAGAGTGTCGGGGTGAAGGTAAGGAAAGGAATGCTCCGGTGGTTCGGGCATGTGGAAAGAATGTTTGATGAAAGAATGATTAAACAGATATACAATGCAAAAGTGGATGGATGCAGAAGTCGCGGAAGGCCACGACACACCTTCCATGATCAAATTGATCGTGTATTAGCAGAAGGTGATGTCAGGAGCCTTAAGAACAGACGATCGTGCATGACAAGAGCTATGAATGTCAAAGAAGCAAGTGAGGTGTGTAAAAATAAGCCTGTATGGCGCTCTGTTGTTCGTGCCTACCCCGCAAGGGACCTGGCGTGAAGTTATGTATGTATGTATGTATGTTTATGGTATAGCAAGTAAACAGCAGTTTCACGGAGATAAAGCTAGTTGTTTGTTTGTTGCGAATTGAAACAATTGTATGATAACAAGGCGACAACTAACCAGGGTTGCCTTGGAGTTCTTGTTGTAATAGTTTAAGTTTGTTTGCAATGATAGTTAAACTAAATAAGTTGTTTAACAACTGTTAAGTTGGAACAGAAAACATTACATTTATTTATTTATTTGATTTATTTGGAAAACATACAATAATTATAATTCTTACAATGAAACACATACATTAATACAGAACATCAACTAAGTTTCCATAAAAAAAACATGTTACGCATTTGGCTCATACAACTATAAGGATACTTTTTAATAATAAATAAATACAAAAATAAATATATAAGAAAATTGTAATATATTTTACACATTATTGGAAAATTTGATTTAAAAAAAAGGAATTAAATATAACAACACTACACAAAAACAAAATAAAAACACACAAACTACAATATGACTATTTATCTATATCATTCAGAAGATCATGATAATTACATTATATTTTTTAAATAAGCAACATTTTTAGAATCAGTGATTTTTGTGTAACTCTATACCTAGAGTACAGCAGACAGGCTGATCTGATGGTCACCCTGATGGAAAGTGGTTAATATCACCTATAGAAGTTTTCTACACCAAACTACTGTCTACCACGTAGGGAGCCATGGACCCTGATCACCAATCCTGGAACACAACTCAAGGTTGTTATGGTGGCATGCTCTGCCACCTGACAGTGTATTGTTTTGTCGTTTTCTACAACAGGTCGCCCAGTGCAGGATTTAATGTTCTTTCTCCGTTCTTGCATAGATAAAATACTGTTATCACTTGCGGAACTCGAATTAAAATACTGTTGGAATTATTATAGAGTTTATTAGAACTATACCAACACGTATAACACAGGTACAAATATAACCGAACACAATAAATCCAAACGTAATGCATAAGGTCGTAATCCACTAAAACGCGCAAAGTGCGTCACTAATAGATATTCCCGAATGTACACACGTATCGCCTTGATCGTGGTTCTCGCTCAGCTGCCACCTCCGTCAATCGGGCCATTGTTTTATACTGCACAGAGGCAATAATATATATGTCAGCCCGGCACCGTGGACCGAATTTCCTAAAATCAGCTTGTACTTTAAAATCCGTAACACCTGGCTAATGATTACAATACAACAATAGGCCGTATGCCAATAAATAAGTAAACAAAAGAAGACGATCATAAAAGAATTACAATAGTTTCAATGTTTTTAGTTCAAATGCCGACGGATAATAAATGTGCTTTTACAGATATGCAGGTGTGAATTTATTTTAGTCGGCGCCTAGGTTGTAACAATACGATTGCAAAATACATTATAAGGCAATAATGTCTTCTAGTTACTTTTTAAAATATGGACTAATTTTTAAAACTCTTCTACTAAACATTAATAACGTGTCTTGTTATTGCTTATTAAGTTAATCCTTCCTTAAACTCTCTGAGTAGAGCTTAAATGACGGTTCACATAAACAGGCCGAAATGTTTCGTTGCTACTGAAAATGTTTTCGATTACTTTGAAGAAGCAACGCTACGATGTTGCTTTTAGGTGACGAAAATATCCAACATATTTATGTTGCCCATTGTCCCTGATAAGTGTACAAATATTGTGCGAGACCCACCCCCTCCTACCCCCTTTTACGCAGGACAGCCAGAGGCAAAGAACATGTTCACCTTTTATAACTGGTTTGATAATACATACTACAAGAAATTCTAACACTTATTACTTACTACTGTTCATGTGTATGTCACTGGATATCTAAATTCAAAAGTTATATTAAAAATGAATTCCCCAGGAGGGCACTTTTTGAAGGTCTTTTATTTAAAAATTAAATTTCCTTTCTATTCTAAGTATACCGCCTCGCAACATGTTATCGCTGTATAAGGGGAAGAAATGTCCAGAAACTCCCCAGCAACACGTCGAGCTGAAAAAAATCATCGTAATTATTTAATCAAGGCTCTTTATAAAATAAATATACTTGTTATTAGTCTAAGAGCCGGTGAAGATCGACCTTCACCGATCTGATAACCAGATGAGACGTATTTTTTATTAAATATATTTTATGATCAAATATGCCTATAATTACTTGCCTATCCAAAAGTGCTCAAGGCTATTTTTAATTAAATTAACTTTAATCGATTTTTTTCATCACTTTCATTCTATTGATAACCAAATGAATTTTATTTTACTGATAGTTTTTAACACACAGAATATGCCTAGGTAGGCTTGCCTACTCATTTCTGTGTATGGCTACCTGGCAAGCAGATGTGAACAGGTAAGTCAATATAGGTGACTCAATCGATCTGCTAACTTATCGAAAGTTATATCAAATTTTAGATTATTTTATTACAAAATCAGTCTCATATACTTGCCTGCAAAAAATCGTATTTAAAGTACTATTGCCAAGTTAAAAACTTTTAGAGTTTTAGCCACTTGATAGGTGCGAGAGAGAAAGTAGAGCGTCCGAGGTCCGTGTGGTAGAACAGGACACAACATAACAGCTGCACGCTACCTGACCGTTGAATGTATCCGAGTGCGCATGCTCGTATACATGTGAGTGACAGAGACAGCATTTATTTACACTTGTCAGTAAGTTTGAACTCCAATTTGTTATAACTAATTTCGATCACAATTTTTATATTATTTCACACTAAATATACTTACAGCTATGCAATAATCAAAAATAAATAAGTTAATATATTATTATATTAATAAATAAAAACTAATTCAACAATACTTTTTATCATTTTAAAGCTAAATTGTAAAATTTAAAAAATATTAAAAAAAATTAAAATCTATATCTAAAAACTATCAGTAAAATAAAATTCATTTGGTTATCAATACAATGAAATTGATGAAAAAATCGATTAAAGTTAATTTAATTAAAAATAGCCTTGAGCACTTTTGGATAGGCAAGTAATTATAGGCATATTTGTTCATAAAATATATTTGATAAAAAATAGGTCTCATCTGGTTATCAGATCGGTGAAGGTCGATCTTCCACGTGTCCTCTACTATATACAGTTACTTTTCAAAAAAATAATGGAGTTTTGCTACAAAACAAAAAAATAACAAGACATACAAAAATTCATACTGCGATATATCTCCATAGTTTCTTTGCATGTTATGCAAAATATAAAAGTTATACATAAGATTGAGCGAGCAGCTATTTAATGCAGTTTTCTTATTTGAATATTCTTCAACAGTATAGTATCCCATTTAAGCAAGGCACTTTTCAATTTAGCTTTTTTAATGAAGAATAGATCCAACACTTCATTCGGAATATACCTAAGTTTAAACGGATGGACTAATTTTTATGTTTTTGTGTGTGATCAAGTGGATTTGAGAATGATTTAAGATTCGCAATTGGACCCGGTAGGTGGCGTTGTATTTGGGTTCCAGGATTTTGATGGTTTTTTTTGTGTTTTATGAGTAGGTCTCTCGGTTGTTTAAATCCATAATTGAATTTAGAAGGTAAAAAAATACTATCTTCATACTTTTATTATATCACTATAAAACGTTTCAAGACTACCCTCACATATTATAAATAATAAACCAAACATAAATTGAAGACTAATAAAAAAATAAGTGTAAGTGAATTGTAAATTATTTTAACCAATAAATGTCTTGAAGCTTAAGCCTATAAAAACAATTATCATTATTGTTTAAGCAATAATTAATATCCTATTTAACTCGTTAGGTCTTACGTTATGACGTCATAGCTTTGTATGCTCGTACTAAATCTAGGAGGCTGCGACATTTTGTAAGTGTCGTATGTTTATGCGCTCTGTATAGACATAGACACATATATAGACACTTATATTTGTCTATGTCGCATGTTGTGTATCACTTATTATAGACATAATTACCGCCCTATAAACGTGATATTGCATGCCTGGGGCGCCTCCATATTCTCAATGTGGGAACATTCATCTGTTTACTGCCAACAGATTGTATGTAACTGTGGCAATGATATTGTGTAAGAGTTGTTATTCAGAAAGCGTCGGCAGGCTCCCGGTGTATATTTTGAATAAAGTATTTTTTCTATATTTTAGCTGTTATAGTTAGCAGCTAAATAGGCTTTCTTCCAAAATTGTATTAAATCAGAAATGTTATCTTTTTCGTAAATATTCCATTCAAATAAAATACTTCTAGATAGAGAGTGTAAATTCGATGTAACGGCACTGGATTTAACATACACCCACTCTCGATGACGACAAAAATTAAATAATAAAAAGTACCTTTTAAGTTGCCAAAATTAGTAAAAACTGCACCGCTGTGTACCTTCTTTTATCGCTTTATTATCCTAGCCTGTAATAAACTTAACTGTCGGCATCATACGTACCGAAATTTCTAAGAAATCCCGAATTACGGAATTTTCAAGTACTTCCTTTATCACCAAGGTGCCTCAATATCAAGGTATTAATAAAGTAAGTAAAAAATACAACAAAATTACTGAAAATAAAATAACAGATTTTTCTCCATTTAACAACAACTCTCTATAAAGCCATAAAATGCAGTCAGTCCCTTCAGTGTCGTTATATAAAGTTTACATTGTATATAGTGGTATTTCTAAATCTCAAAACTTGTTAGTATTTAGTAATCAAGCATGAGGTATAGTGTAGGTTCGCCACCCCTGCCTTTACCAACAAAGTGGTCAAACAGCCCTATTTGAGAAGAGGCTCTTAAATGACGGGTGTCGTGCGATTTGTCCTCTCCCAATAACATGTTAAACAAACTCACGGACGCAATCGCCAAGTTTCGAGCTCGGTGTTTTTGGACGGATTATACTGGTGGAATATTTGTATAGGTCTATATTTTGGCCCTCAAAAGGCAATATGTGAGACTACTCAGATTTACTTCTTTACAACCGTTTATATTTATCTATTTCGATTTATCGACCACTGCTAAATTACAGCCCGCAAGAGTTAATTTGAGACTTCGCTCGGATGACGTAAGCGCGAGGTACTGACGCGTCGATGGTGAGGCGGGGGTCGGGAGGGGAGCGCCCCTTCCGCTCAGGTCTCAAGTTAACTCTTGCGAATAGTAATTATCTATATATTAATATGTGCAGCAATAACTTTAAATCGATACATTAAATCAATAAAAAAAACATTATACACAAAACCATGTATTGGACACACAAACGAATATATACTCATTTTGTTTATTGTTCGAGTCAAATTAACCGTGTAGCCTTGGCGAAATCTGTGATTATTGAAGTATGGTCTTTGACAACAAATTATTATGGTCGAATTTCGACCACGAGCGACCACTAGCTAAAGTAATTCTGTCTATCTGTTACGCTTACATAAGAAACGATATTTGGTATACCTAGGTAAATTTTATAATGACCTTCTTAAAAATCATAACGCAAGGGGAAATCGAGGCGGGAAGTTAGTTCCAAATAATCTTTCTACGCGAAAGAAATGTTCTAGAGAACCGTTGCGTAGTTGAACGTGGGAGCTCAATGAAATGGGGGAGAATATCCCGTCGTTGGCGAGCGGTGCGGTTGTAAAAGTGAAGCGTTGGCAGCAGAACAAATAATTCCTCGGAACACTCCCCGTTGTACAGGCAGATTTTTTTACTACTAATAGTAAAAAATCAGTTAATGTTAATGAAGTTTAACAGGCTATTTTTCTGTTTCTTTGTGCCGTAGCAATTTATTTTAACCGACTTCTAAAAGGAGGAGGTTCTCAACTTGGCCGGTATGTTTTTTTATGTATGTACACCGATTACTCTGAGATTTATGATCCGATTTACGTGATTCTTTTTTGTTCGATGCGGCTTTGTTGGCCCCCTAAAAATTTAACATACCTACTTTGGCCCAGTAGTTTTCATTTTATGAACATTTTTTTATGAGAAATAAATCCGTTCCGTCCTATATGTACACAGATTACGTTAAGATTTATGGTCCAATTTACGTGATTCTTCTTTAGTTTGATGCGGAATAGTTGCCATTTGGGCCCCTAAAAATTTAACATAGTTAGGCCTTTTCATTTTACGAACATTTTTTTTGATGATTTTTTTTCCGTGATCGTTTGTTGGGATCTATATTTTAAGGCACACGCACCTTTCGTAGGCCTACCCATAGCTAGACACTAAAACGTAACAAAAAAAAAAAACTTCGTTTAATAAAACCGATTTCAAAAACTAAAAAGTATAAAATAACTTATAGCTAAGATAATAAATGTTAAAAATAAGATATTTTAATTAAAATTTTTATACTTTTTTATTGTAAACTTTACAAGAGATCTTTACAAGAACAAAAAACCAATGTAAATATTTTTACATTACCTCCCTCTTCCATATTTATAGGGTTCATAGACCTCATTGAAGGGCATTCCGAGCCTTCGCGATTATGGCAACTGCGATATATCATGGCGACGTTGTTATAAGCACCAGAAGCGAAGTTTTCTCTCCTCGGTTGGAATGCTTTAAGGCGTGCACAATTTTTCCTTTCTGTCTCCCAAATGACGTATACTATAAATTCTCGTGTGCTCTTCGTGTGGCCATTAGATTCACGATTAATTTACGATATATTTATATATAAAATAATGAAAAATAAAAGACGTACTTACTTACATTTCTTACATGCGTTTTAAAATTAAAAGCATAGTTATAACAATTTGTACTCGCATTTTGATGCAATTCGTAAGTTCGACTGTATTTTTTGTGTTTTTTCCGCGATTTCGCGATGTCAATTGTGGACCGATTTTCATTATTTTTTTATTCGAAAGTATTTATTTATACTCCTGAGGTGGTCCCATTTTCACCAAAACCGGATTTGACGAGTGGATGCCAAGGAAATCAAGAACAGCTCTTGATGAAGAGTGCCTGCACTCATAGGAAGGCAAACTTGTATCCGTTTTTTTAGCAAAAACAAAAACAAAACGATTTTTTTAAACTAAAAAGCAGAAAAATTTTATTTTCTATCACATATTGAAGTCGGTGCGAAGCAAAGCATAATAAAAGTAACTATATTTTACAAATTGTCATTTTTCTTTATGCTTTACTTGGCATTGACTTGAAGATATGGTAGAAAATATTTATTTTTGCTTTTCAGTCTGAAGTTAGTTTTGTCTTTTTAATATTGTTACGACCGAAGTGTCGCCAAAGGAAAATTCACATCTGAGTCTGTAGAAACACATTTTATTACCTTTTCGGTATTTGGACTTCTTTTGTTTGCTTTGTGTTTGAAATTCGTAATTAGAAAACAGCCCATTGTGTATTGTAATATTTTATGGTAGACATTAGCCAGCTGTGATTATAATAATATAAGCATATTGTATTTGTACAGTATAAAGCAATGCTCCGAGGGAGGAATGAGCAATCAAGCGATAACCACAAATGAGGCAAGACGTGTGTACATTCGGTAATCTATACAGTGACGGTAATCTGTTTGTACTGGTTGTGTTCAGTTACATTTGTACCTGTGTTATACGTGTTTGTATAGTTCTAATAAACTCTATAATAATTCCAACGGCATTTTAATTCGAGTCCTGCAACTCATGACAATATTATCCACTTGACTCCGCCATATCTAAGGCCCACCTCGCATTTAGATATCACATAATTCCACAGTTATGAAATCACCGTGATGTATGTATCGTTCGGTGTGCGAGGAGCTTTTGTTCTGAGTGCTCAACGTCGCGCGTCGGGGCGCCTCCGGGGCTATATCGGCGCATCTTCGTTGATTAAAATTTCTATGACTTATAACACATTCTTGCGAGGAATACCTGTTCGAGACCTGCGAAGGTCAGCTTACATTGGTTGTATGTGATCTTCCTTTATCACCATTATAAGTTGACACGTGTATTCTGGATTGCTTCGGAAAATAATGTGCCGAGTAAAGTCTCTTCAAGACATTATAATAAACTTATGAAAATAGCTATTGTTATAAAGTCTGAGCTCTACTTTCGGGTTGTGAAGTTAGGTGTTTGTAGTAGAGAGAGGTAAAGATCAAATGATATTGGCAGAGAGTAGTATTCACTGACGAGTGCTGATGTGAACTAAAGTGAATTGATTTATTTTGGAAACGGTAATCTTAACTATTAAAAACTTAATTTAAAAAACCGACTTCAAAAACTAAAAAGTATAAAATTACTTATTTCTAAAACTACTTTTAATTATAATATCTTATTTTTAATATATATTATTTAAAACATCTCTATGTCGGTGCAAAGTCAAACATAAAAATAACTATATTTTGAAAATTACTAAGCACCGATTTTAAGATGTTTTAGATAATATATAAAAAAAACTTCGTTTAAAAAAACCGACTTCATAAACTAACTATAAAAAATAACTTATTTCTAAAGCTATTTATAATTATAATATCTTATTTTTATTATATTATAAATTATAAGAATCACGTAAATCAGATCATAAATCTCAGAGTAATCGATGTACATATGGAACGGAATGAAATTTTTTTCATAAAAAATGTTCATAAAATGAAAACTACTGGGCTAAACTATGTTAAATTTTTAGTGGACCAAATGGCAACTATTCCGCATCGAACTAAAAAATAATCACGTAAATCGGATCATAAATCTCAGAGTAATCGGTGTACATATGGAACGGAATGAAATTTTTTTCATAAAAAATGTTCATAAAATGAAAACTACTGGGCCAAACTATGTTAAATTTTTAGTGGACCAAATGGCAACTATTCCGCATCGAACTAAACAAGAATCACGTAAATCGGATCATAAATCTCGGAGTAATCGGTGTACATACATAAAAAAAACATACCGACCAACTTGAGAACCTCCTCCTTTTGGAAGTCGGTTAAAAAGTCGTTCAGCTAGTATATTTCGATGCAAACTACAGAACTTCGTCACAGACCTAGACCTCTATCCCCAGGATCCCTTAGGATATTTTTATAGACTAATATAACTATGGAACGCCTTCCCTCATGTTATACGAGATAGTCCGTCGGAAACCATTTTTAAAAGAACAGTTAAAGAACACTATCTATCCTCATTAACTGATATATACGTATACGTATTTCGCGCGGTACGAATGGGGGCTAGACGGAAAAAATTCTTACGAAAAAAGTTGTCACGACACTTTTTGAACTTGCCAAGATAAAATGCAGTTGCATAACCCTTTATGCCCACGCTGTTAGAGTTTAATTTGGAGTACATTATTATTTAAATGTCATGGGTTGCTGACGTACAGATAGCATTTGCGGACATATAGAGTCTTAATGTCATTAAAATAAGGAGCAATATCGCGAATCTGGTTTAAAGTTAAATTTGTTTCAAGAGTCGAATTGCAGGATGTGATTCGATTTTTAAATTTTTAAATTTAAATTGTTTCTTATATTGAAGTAAATAGGATTCAAACTTACTCATTTACTATTTTGTTGAGTGTATACAGGTTTTTTGTAAATAATAAATATGGAACTTCGTTCCATCCGGGTGTCCCTTGACACCTCTCAAGTTTTATTATATATACTAGGTATGTAACGATATAAGTGTATGTAAGTTTATATATGTATATCTATATGTATGTAGTTTATAATGTAAACATTATTTTCAAGAAGTAATTTAATGTACACAACCCTGCTTCTTGGATTCCCAGCCTCACTAGACCCATAGGTTTGCTGGAAGAAAACTCTTTTTAGGGTTAAGCTCGCCTTTGTACATCACCATTATTTTATAGTTTTATTTGTAACTGTTTTGTGTACAATAAACAATAAAGAAAGAAAGAATATAACCAAACAGATAGACAGATAGTGTTGTATTTCACAAACAAACACGTCGTCACAGCAACGCGGACAAACTTTCTATGCATTTTTATAATTTTCTGAGATTCTAATTTGTTTTGTCATGGTACCCATGTGCCCCATCTAAACCCTCTTGGCAATACGAGAGGTTCGTAATAATTGATAAAAATAAAAGTTTTAATGGGATATAAAATCAACAAGTTTGCCCACAAATACACCAAATTGGCCCGTTTATGGAGGAATTTAAAAGTTTCCCAATAAAACAGTAGCTATCTGCTCACCAACACGAAACTGCTGTTAAGAAGTTGGTGACGGAGCTACGCGTCTGGTAATCTAACTTCTTCTATGACTGTGAAAAGTTTGTTTCACGGGCTTGGAACGTGTCTTTAAAATGTTGGCTTGCTTTTAAATATTTTGTTTATTGCCTCAGCAGGCAGACAGTCCACCTGATGGAAAGCGATCACAATCACCCATAGACGTGTCACATTAATGGTGTTGCTAACTCTTTGCCGACCTCTAAGAAATTTTATAACGCCCTTCTTATGATATTTTCTCAAGTTTTCACGACTAGCATCTTATACTAATTTATAAAGCTGAAGAGTTTGTTTGTTTGTTTGAACGCGCCAATCTCAAGAAACGCTGGTCCGATTTAAAAAATTCTTTCAGTGTTGGATAGTACATTTATCGAGTCTATACTAATATTATAAAGTTGAAGAGTTTGCTTGTTGGAACGCGCTAATCTCAGGAAACGCTGGTCCGATTTGAAAAATTCTTTCAGTGTTGGATAGTACATTTATTGAGGAAGGCTATAGGCTATATATCATCACGCTGAGACCAATAGGAGCGGAGCATCATTGAAGAATATTCCGAAATTGGTTTTTTTTTATTAAATGATAATTTCTTATGGGAGGCTTCGTTACGAAACGCGTTTCGGCACTAGTCTGTCTGGCTTCCTTTTCTCTCACTCTAACCCACAGCGCTAGCCGTATTTCGGTAATTAGATTAAATAATGATACTAATAATGTACACACACGAAATTCTAATGTATATGTTCAAGAATTGTAAGAAGAAAATGTATAAATAACTTTTCCTTAAAAATTTTAAATAATAACCTAAGCTTTTCTCAAGTTAAACAATTTCAATATTAAATAGTTCAACTTAGATTAGTTTAAGTTATCACTTCTGTCGGTCGTACGCAAGTAGTTTACCCTCCCGTAAGAAGTTATCACTTCAAAATACCGTTTTTATCCGTGCGTTCCTGCACGGAAAAGAATGCAATTTCCTGCGGCCGGGTGGCCTGTCGTAAGAGGCGACAAAACAACCCACAGCCAGGTGGTAGGGTCTTTGCCAGACTGAATGGCTACCACCCCTGGTCTGAAGTATGTCTCCATAACAACCATGAGCTGTGTTCCGGCATAATGTGACCAGGTTCCAGTCTCCCTTAAGAGAGCAGCAGCGCATTTGTAGCACCTTTGGTGTTGCAAATGTCTATAGGCGATGGTAACCGCTTTCCATAAAATGGGCCGTCTGCCTGTCTGCTGAACTCCTGCAATAAAAAAAACCGTGTTGGTCGGTAACGGGATGGTCTAGTCTAATACTTTTCAATACAAAAAGATACTCTGTTTTTATGACGTATATATTTCTAGTACGCTCGTGGTATGATACGGTGTAGTGAGCAGACACCTTTATAATTGGGTAGTTGACAGTATGAAAAATATAGGCTGATTTTAATATATACCGTAGATTACGATCTAAATATGACAAAAATAAATTGTTTTAACTAAAATATTAAATATTAATTGATAGTTTTGAGAAACAAAATTGTTATATTGCAGCCATTAGCCACGTGACAATGAACGCCGGTCAGAGCGCGTGACGTCATAGTGTGCAAAACACAAGAAGTTATCAATGACTTCTCAGATAACACTTCAACGAAACAGATGTTTGTTTTGCACACTGTGACGTCATGCGAGACGCCATGACAGCTTGACTCGTTTTTGTGACGAAATGTCAAAATATTTATAAAATTGCTAAATTAAATATGTTAATGTTGTTTTTTTGCTGAAATATTAATATTTTGGCTAAAATAGACCATAAGGCTCAAAATAAACCTGTTTCTCAAAAATTGTCAACTACCGAATTCAGTAATTTAGACCATTTATTAATCTAGATGATAGCAGTGCTTTGTCGAGCGAACCTCTAAATGGGCGCCATTAGTGTCTTAATATCATGCATAATGTGGTTGTAACTCCTAATTTAATTTAATGCCACATTAAGTTTTGTTAGTCAAACTACATTATTGTAGCCTACATATGCTATAATTAGTGTTGCCAGGTCCATTTGTTTTTAATCGGAGCAGAAGGTTAAACACATCAAGATTTAACTTTTTTTCTTTGTATTGTTGGAGCTCAGCAGACAGGCAGATGGCTCACTTGATGGAAAGCGGTTACCATCGCCTATAGACATTTGCAACACCAAAGGTGCTTACAAATGCGCCGCTGCTTTCTTAAGGGAGATTGCAACCTGGTCACTAATGCCGAAATACAACTCAAATTTGTTATGGCGACATACTTTACACCAGGGGTTGTAGTCATCCAGTGGCGCAAATGCCCTTCCACCTAGTGTCTTAATATAGTGCATAATGTGCTTGTACTTCTTAATTTTATTACAGATTAAGTTTTGTAAGTCAAACTACATTATTGTAGCCGACATAACTGTAATTAGTGTTGCCAGGTCCAAATTGTTTTAAATCGGGGCAGAAGAATAAACAATTCGAGATTTAAGCTTGTAAATCGGGACGAACAAAAAACAAGGATTTTTAATTTTAATCAATTTATTGAATTATCAGGACATTTCATGTCATGATTAGGTGCAATTCGGGACCTCCCGCGAAAATCGGGACACTTGGCACCTCTAGCAATAATGTATTTGACACTAAAGAATCAAATTAGTATTGTGTTCGATTAAATAAATTGAATGGTAAAATGAAGTGAATAATAATAAATAGGCCAAGTGCGAGTCGGATCACGCACTTTAAATTATTCTGTAGAGGTGAGAACAATTTATTTTTGCCATTTGTTACAAAACTCCAAATAAAAACATATATTTAAAAATAAATATATTCTACAAATAGTTACATATTTGCGCCGTTTGGGGTGGAAACTCTGGGTCCGCGGAGTCCTAACGCTCTAAAACTTTATCGAGATATTAACGAACAAAGTAGACCTCTCGCGCGACCAAAAGGCTGGTGTCTATTTTTCTCAAAGTCTAAGTATTGATATTCAACGTAGTAACGCCGCCAGCCTTTCAGAACGTTCCGAACAAGTGGCAGTGGTTGGGACCAATATTTATCTATAATTATGCCCTCCTTTTTATTTAGTTCTAGTAGGTATTTAATTTTAAATTTCTCTTTCATACTGTTGTTTAATTTATGTATTATATAAAACGAATAAAGGACTTTTCTACAATTGAACCCGATCTAAAATCGCGTCGCCCCCTCGTTTCGTATTTTGCATGTAGATGGCACTTAGGCTGAATTTTTCATTGGAATTGCACTGTTATCCCGGCGAAAGCGACGCGGACGCCTGCACCGCACCACTTGCATAATTAACTCGAGTGAATGACTGTGTCGGGGAAGTGATTGTTAAGTGAAGCGCCTTGCCATTCTGTCCTTTGTTAGATTTTATTCTTTTTTGTTTTTTATTTGATGATGCACAAAACAAATTACAACTAAAATAAATTAATAGATATAATTAGTAACACAACAATCTGGATTGCATTTCAAAACAGGTGGATACAAAAAACACATAAAACTAAACAAGTGTAAACGCTTATGTGTATATCTTATTTTATACCTAATATACAAAGAAGAGTTTGTTTGTTTGCTTGAACGCGCTAATCTCAGGAACTACTGGTCTGATTTGAAAAATTCTTGCAGTGTTAGATAGCCCATTTATCGAGGAAGGCTATAGGTTATATATCATCACGCGAAGACCAATAGGAGCGGAGCATTAATGAAGAACGTTTCAAAATGGGGTTTTTTAAACTATTCCACGCGGACGAATTCGTCGTCGTTATATATATATATATATATATATATATATATAGATAGATAGATAGATAGATAACACTTTATTGTACACCATTACAGAAAACACAAATTAACTTATAGCCTAAAAATATTCTATATGTGCACAATGGGCGGTCTTATCGCTAAGAAGCGATCTCTTCCAGACAACCCGAGGCAGGAATAAAAACATATTAAATTGGTCAAAGGTGGTATACATAAATATTAGAGGATATGCAGCTACTTACATAAATTTTATACTAAATAGACATATACAAATACTCCTATTGATATTACATACATAAATATATAGATACATATATTATTATATATACATAAACATACGTAGAAATATCAGACATCACTAAGTTGTAGGTAGTGCTTTTTTTGTAGGTAGTGCTTTTATATATATATATATATATATATAACAGTAGCCTTGGCGAAATCAGTGATTATAGAAGTATAGTCTTTGACATTAATGATTATGGGCGAGTTTCGAGCACGGGTGACCACTAGTACGAGTAATTACTGCAAGTGAAACTTCAAAATATCTCCTATAAATATATATTAGCTGCCATAATTTTAGTTTGCCAACAATTGTATTAGGATTTTGTAAATGTGTTACTCTATGTGTCGTAAAACCAAATAAATCGTTTTTCTTTCTTTCAAATCCATAACTACAAGGAACGACGATATATGCCTACTGCTTATTCCTGCTACTTAGATTACGTTCTACAAGAGACTACAACGACCACGTTCACGATCGCGATTTTTCCCGTTCCACTTGCTTGTGGGCGTTACAATATCATTGGTTGATTTGGAAATCGCGCCTTTTTCAATGTCACTCAATAAAGAGATTAAATGTTCTGTGGTAAACGCCCACTTCGACCCCTCTCTTAAACATGCGTCGTTGTGAGCGCTGTGTGACCAAAAATAATTCGCCACGACCATACCGACTGTGGTCGCCATGTGGAACGGCAGACGGAACATTTTGGGCGTTGTGAGATACTAAAAGAACGCGCCCGTTATGTATTTAAGTTTTAATTATTTAGTTATTACAACAGGAGACCGGCAGGCTGGAGCTTACCTCGCTCAAAGGATTATTAGCCTTTGTATCCAGCGAGGTAATACTGCCAGCATTCTAGGTACGATGCCCAGCGACAGTTGTATATATATTTTTAAGTTAGGTTTATTTATAGGATATTTTAGTTTTTGAAGTGGAACTTCTATATATCTTATGATTCTATATGGGTCTTATGATTTTTCGCTCACGAAAAATCGTCACGGTCACGTGGTCTAATACTAACATTTTTAAACTCGTGATATCTTTCGAATGGAATGTTCGAATTGAATAACTCAAAAAGTTGTATAAAAATTTTAACTTGAAGTTTTACGGGCAGGTTTTCAAATTGCACAAGTACATTAACAATTTGCCCGTAACACTTCAACTTAAAATTTTGTTGCAATTCATTTTCCACTTGTTCGTTGCGATTCGTTATTCCACTTGTCCGTTGCGATTCATTTTTCCACTTATCCGTTGCCATTCGTTTTTCCACTTGTCCGTTGCGATTCATTTTTCCACTCATCCGTTGCCATTCGTTTTACAACTTGTCCGTTGCGATTCGTTTTTCCACTTGTCCGTTGAAGTTTCACTTTTAATATGTTCCAGCACACATTTCGATTTTTATTAATAGTTGTTATAATTAAACTACTAAATTTTATATATTAAAAAAAATATTTAGTTCATACTTAATGTTTAATTTGTATGTATAGTTTATTTATCATATTAAAATAGGATTAAAAAATCCCGATAAGTCAAACATGCATCTTCTTGATAGTGTACAATATTTTAAAGACGCCGCTTCTCTAGAAGCGCCCGAGGCCATTTCGCAAAGCCTCTCCGCCCTCCGGCCCCTCGCGTCTTTGTATCCACTCCAAGTGGGATGAATGGGATCCATTAAACGGCGATTGGGCACCTCGCTGGTCGCATAAAAGAGGAGTGTTTGCCCATTTAATTAAAGTGTCGATCGGATCGCAGCCGTGATTTAACAACCGATGGCCGCGGCCTACGTGACCTGACTCGCGATGGCAACGCTATTGGACAACTTTTGGCTGAATTTATTGTTATTTGTGGGTAGATGGCTTTTTATGAGCCTTATGAGAAAAGAAGAAAAGTGTTTTTGTGGGAATACAATGAAAATCCGTTTCAGAATAATTTCAAAGAAAATTGGATTGTACCTCAGTAAGTAGGAATCTTTGAGGTATTTACGGTAGTAGTACGGTAGGTAGTCAAGCATAATTTCGTACATGTTATGTTTTAGTACTTGATACATATTTTTAGATCGATAAATTCAAAAATTTAAATGATTCCCGAATCTTTTTTGTGTACAAATATTTTTTTAAACTAGCCAATGGTCATTCCTAGTAGATAAATACTTCTATGATATTAATTACCTAGAGATTTGGGTGCTATTAATCAAAGTAACATGGAGTCCGGTAAACATTTGTCTTCCGGCCAACATGCCGTGTCTAATAATGATCGATGTACTATTAATGAACTAAACACAATACAAACTGATACACAGTACAATCTGCTTCTATTATTTTCAAACTAAGGCTTTTAATGCACCTTTAGTTTTCATTCCGTATCCCGCGGGAACTCCCTTCGTTGTTAAATATTTTTTCTCCTTAAAAAAATATAAGATAGAATATACAGTTTACAACCCGCAAGAGTTAACTTGAGACTTCGCTCGGATGACGTAAACGCGTACGCGTCGATGGTGAGAGCGGTAAGAAGGCGGGGGTAGGGAGGCGAGCGCGCATTCCACTCAGGTCTCAAGTTAACTCTTGAGGATTATAATTATTTTTAAATATCTTAAGGCAGATTTATCTATCATCAGATAAACTTTATCAGTCGTGTAACGGACCTAACGTTCAATCGTACAAAATAGAATGAAAACAAAGCATGCAGTCTTTGTGTAGATTTTTTCTTATTAAAATTCATGTGTTTTATATGTTAGTTTGATTTATAATTAACTAGCTTCTGCCCACGACTTCGTCCGTGTGTAATAATAAAAAAAAAGTAAGTTAAAAAATACCCCGATTTTGAATCATTCTTCATTGGTGCTCCGGTCATATTGGTTTTAGCCTCACGCTAAGAGCAATAGGAGTGGAGCACCTATATATAACCTATAGCCTTCCTCGATAAATTTGCTATCTATCATTGAAATAATTTTTCAAATCAGACCAGTAGTTCCTGAGGTTAGCGCATTCAAGCAAACAAACAAACTCTTCTCTTCTTCTCTTCAACTCTTTATATATTATAATAAGTATGAGATAACTTTGTTTCTTTATAAGTTTTAATTGTAGAAGTAAGATTGGAAAATTGGAAAAATATTTCATTATTCCATTTTGTATTATTTGTAGTGTTTTAGGTTTGATTTTGCTGCTGTTCCCCAAACATGTTCATGCAACATTTAACTCGGACTTGGTAGTATTGATATAACCAGGCGGCGCTCATATCGCCGCCCTTTTCCTCTCGCGGCCTTAAACGAGGAAATATATAAGACATTTTACCAGACTTGTGTCTAATTACGGCGGCAGTTTTCCCTTCAAGGCCGGCAGCACACTGGCAGCACCTCTGGAGTTCTTATGTCCATAAGCAACGGTATCAACTTTCCTTCACAGTCGGGACTTCACTTCACCATAAAAATAATTGCATATTGATTAGTATTTTTGTACGTTGTTCTTAGTATTCTTAGTATCTCTGGAAATAATTCGCTTTCCACGAGATACGGGTTCCAAGAAAGTTTCAGTTATTGTAATAAATTCAACCCCGTTCCCTTGAAAGTTAACATCAATTTAAATTTCAACAATTATAAGCAAATCTGACACTTCAAAGAAAAGCTTGGTTTTCTGGTCACGTTCTCACCGATTTCAAATTAAATCAAGTGCTTAATATCTCTTAAAGTAACGGAAATAAGTGATTGGATCCGAAGCCCTGAAAGGTATATTGCTTGGGGGAGTTACAGGTAAGATACTGTGACGAGTGATGGTGGAACAAACTAGTTGGTTTAAGAACTTTTAGAAAAAGGTAGAAGATTCTGGAAAGAAAAGACAAGGACAGATACATGTTAGAAAGGGATAGACGATAAACGAAAGTTGTAGAATAGACAGTTCGAGAAGGAAAAGACAGATAGATAAATGTTAGAAAGGGATAGATGATGAACGAAAGTTCTGAAATAGAAGGTTCGGGAAGCAAAAAGACAGAGATAGATAGATGTTTAGAAAGGGACAGATAGTAAATTAAAAAAAAACAAAAAGAAGATTGAAATTATGGGTTCCAGAAGATTCTTAAGGGTATATAAGCAGCGTAAGGCACGCCTACCGGGCAGTTGAGTTCAGTTCAAGACAGCGAAGCGACAAGTGCCATATGAAAAAGTTGAAGCAAAGTTAAATAGAAGACAGTGACGAGTTTAGTAGTGAATTTAGTGAAAAGTTTAGTGGGTAGTTCATAAAAGCGTAAGTTAATAAAAGCGTTTAGTAAAAAACTGGAGTTTACTTCCAATCCTAAGTGCTTACCCCCGCTCTCACATAACAATACTAAAGAGAAATTGAAGTATATATTTCATAAGTGACGGCCACCTTCGTTTAACCCACAGATGGAGTCTGTGGTTTTTAACCTATGCCTACGGGTCCCCCGAAAATAATTGGTGCTTCAAGTACTGGACGTTTCTGTGGTCAATGTTACGTTAATGATGAGTTGTGTATTTATCTGCGAAGATTGAATTTGCTACCCTCTGAATTGGCCATCCGGGGCCCCCGGCTTGTCCCAAAGTCCGGCCCTGTGTTAAATTTTCATAATACAATAATGCCTTATTGTGAATCGAAGTAGGAACGAAATTGGAGAATTTCGACCCGCTTTCGATGGTACAAGTAAGTATTGCTCCGCTCCTCCAAGTCCTGCTTCCTTTGTTAGTTGAAAATGTGACCAAAGATTATAATACGAGTTCATATTATGTTATTTATTGCACTAACAAGGATAACCTGAGATGTTTATTTCGTAAATAAATTTAAAAAATGGTTAAAATCGGTCGTGAGATGAAGTAAGACCGGAACCAGCGCGATTTTGAACCGCTTTTGACAGCACAGGTATTGTGCTTGTTCGATTCTTCTAAGTCTCGTTTCCGTTGTTGGTTGAAATATGTTACTTATTCTACTAACAAGAATTACCAGAGATCTTTATTTCTTCGAATTATACTTAAGCATGGATAGGAACTTTAAATTGTTAACTTTGTAAGACAGTTAAAATTTCATAAGAGAATAATATATGCGACGTGGCTGGGCCGGATGAAATTGGAAATTTAGCCTTCCAAAACTGAAACTCGGTAAAATCGAGTTACACTAAACGTGAGGGCGTAACTAAACATAAATAATTCAGTAAGTATCAAGAAGTTGCGACAGTTCAGAGGAATCTTTGACAATGTTCCCGAAGTTAGAGGAACGCCTGAGCGAGTAGAGCGGCTTTTTGTTCTTGATACTTTATGATAAGTATTGTGGAATGATATAATTTTACTATCAAGACCATAAATACTTACGTGTAGTTCTTGAAGCTATGAAGGCAGGCAGTTCAACGTGTACAACTGTAAGTGCACTTTGCAATACTTTGTTTGTGTCGAGAATTAATTCACTTCCGAACTTATCACCGTGTGGGGATCGTGTTGAGGGGTTGTAAGGACTCGGCGGCCTGGTTCTATCCGGTAGAGGTAGGTTACTATTGCCAGGATACTCACTCTCCCCATATTCCTTTGTTTTACCTTTGACCAGGATCAGGACAGATAGTGTGACCACCTGACGTAACGATCAGTTGCAAGTTTGTGGTCTAATCTCACTCGCTTTTGGTAGGTATGTTTAAAAGTTATATTTAGCAGACTGTATTAAGATTTTGCTGGTGTATGCGCGTAAATATACAAAATTAAAACTGCACTCACTTCAATTATACTTTGTATTAAATGAATAGCAGATAATAAATATTTTTCATCAACAGTTGCATACGTATTTAGTACAGGTAATGCTGCTCGCTTTCGTGAATCGTAATAACTATAAAAAATTGTGTGTGCCAAATAAAAACTTTAACATTATTCATTGACACTTGACATCTTTGTCTTCCGCGATCACGGCTACTGAAAGTGCCCGAAACATAGGAATAATAAAAATCAAATAAATTACCGCGCTTAATACCGTTAAAACGTAGTTTTATTATGTATACTAGTCGTGAAAACTTAGAAAATAGTCTATTGTAGTTTTTTTTTTAAGCTTTAATGTACATACACGGCATGTTTACAATGTTATAATATTATAGATTATCTTGCAAGCTCTAAAATATCCAGTCTCCTAGTTTCGTAAACTTTGAAAAAGCTTCCCAAGTGCAGTCCTAATACAGTGATCAGAGCCGAGAATAGGTTTAATATTAGCAGGCTGAGCATCTGGCGTCCATTATCGGGGTATCGTAAGCGATGATACGTCATAACGGGACCGGGGGCGACGGGGGAGGGACCGAAGGGTCTTATGAATGGGGCCCATTACTTTGAGAACGCGTTATCCACCTTACTGATAAGTTCTTTGTACTTAATTAGAGGCGATGTCATATTTGTCGCGCATTTAGCGACTTGACTCTCGTATTTATTACAAGATAAGTGTTGTTAGATTTTTTTTGTTAAATTAAGTGTTTAGATGGTTCACTTAAAACACTTTCTGGTTAAAAATCTAACTTTAGTTGTTTCTTAGACGGGCCGTCTTAAAGAAAATGGGGCAAAAAACAGTTTGCACTCGAAATAACAAGAATAACTAATGAGCTATCTTTGGGATACTTGGATGGAAACGAAATTTCAAAGTATGTTATCATGGACAACGACCAATTGACTGCCATTGCATTTTTGCTGGCGCTAAACAAGAAGAAGAGGAATCGTCGTTATTGAGTGCACCCGTCGAATACTCAGAGATTAACAGAGACAATTATATTTCAACAGAGTAAAATTACGCGTGCACCCAGAATAATTCTTGAAATATTACAGGATCTCAATGAAATCCTTTGACAAGCTTCATAAAGGCATACGAGAGAAAAAAAAACGGGTTGAACTCGATAGATGACCACTCGGCACAGCGCTAGCACGGTCCTGAGTGCGAAATTCCGTTTATGTGCGGCTGAAATATACGCGAGCACTGCGTTCGAGATTATTGCATTAGGTTTTTTCCGTTCTTACGACCTGAACGCATGGCGAAAGTTTCGAACCGAACTTAAGGTTCTTGCCGTTCGGTAAAAATAAAAACGTATGTGCCTTGTATGTGTTCCAAATCTAAATTCCTGATCAGGAAACCGAGCGTATGCGACCAGCCTAAGACGTACGAGCTCATTGTGGCGTTGTCATATATTATTTCGGTGCTTATGATAGGCTTCCAATTTCTCAACCATTCGAAGCAGGGACTTAGTCTTCTTAACCAGCACCGAGCTTTTGACGCTGTCTTGTGGACAGGTTCAAGTGCAGACCTGAGTACAGGCGTCTCTACACTGCCTTGGTACCCTACCGGCACCCTGAGCATCCTGCCGGCGCCTTCCCCCTTCCGCCGGCGTATATACGGCGGCGTAGTATAGTTATATATTAATTATTAAAATGTAAGTAATCGTACAATAATTATGTATACCACCATCGCCACTCCTAATCAGCAATATTCTTGCCACACAGGTAACACAGGTTGTCTGGAAGAGATCGCTTTTTAGCGATAAGACCGCTTTTTGTACACAATTAGAATTAATACTAGTTCGTAAGTTTTCTGAAAATGTCCACATTAAAGTGTTATCTATGTATAGGTTCGCGTTTGGCCACAATCTCGCCCTATGTGGAGCGAAGATGTGGTCTAGGATGGAGCACGCTTACCTAGGAGGGACCTATTCACACGGGACTCGAAGACCTAGGTTATAAGTATCGGGAAAGTCAGACTCCGGCAATGAGTTCCACTCCTTTGCGGTGCGTATGGTGAAGCTAGATGCAAAGCCCTTCGTTCTTAGGTGGAATATCCACCATATATCGGTGCCGCATGCCAGTGTGTCTGGTTGTCCGATGATGGAAGGGAGATGGCGCGATTAGATCGAAACTCACAACACTGAAACACAAGTGACAAGCACATTAGTTTAGTTACCGATTGGGAACTTGTGTGGCGAACTTTTAATTGATTTCCCGAGGCCCCAACACCTCGTGGCTAAACGTGAAACAAGTTATTTCCGATTTCATTTGTTGTTCGTACAACTATCACAAGTATTGGATTTGTTGTACGATGCTATTATTGAAGTTTATTTGTACAACATTTATCACTTGACGGGTTTGGTAAATAATTTGCTCCGTTAAGCTTAAAAGAAATTCTTAACTAATCTGGCGACGTAAGTGGAGCAGAAAAAAGATAGGACTGTACAGTTTAAGTATATATGTATATACTTACACTAATTTATAAATTTAATACATATATTCATACACATTTATAGAATACCTATATATACATATATACGAAATAATACGAAATAATCTAAATAAATATATTTATAAACATTATACGTGACATACAGTTTATATTAACATATATTACAATAGGTAAATAAGTAAATGTTTAATATATTAGACATATTTATATTTATTTAAAGACAGGTAGTATTTTCTGAGTAAGTTCTGAAAATAAGGTAATTTTTTGGCCTCTCTGATAGGCTAGTAAGAGGCAACGCATTCCTGAGCTTAACAGTGTGCACTGTAAAAGAGTTATCATAAAAGGATGAAGTGTATATTCAGGGGACAGGAGTTTACGATATCTATCTTGCTTGTATGTATGTACTTCTCAAAGCTCTCATTTCAACTGCGTTTATCCTACTGTAACGCTTCTGCCATACCCAACTACTAGTGTAGGTATAATAATCATTTCAGCCTTCAGCGACAAATTAAAAAAGTATAAAACTTTCTCGGTAGATGGGTCAGATAAAATTCTATATGAACACCGAACACATAATATACTGATGATATTATCTTTATAACAAAGGAAGGAAGTAGCTCCCGAGGGAGCCAACTAGAAAATGGCTTGTCACTTTCGCGCCGACACTTATAACGTGAAGAGACATCTAAGATGGGGGCTGGATGAGACAATATACAGAATTTCTTTTAGTTTTTGCGGTTCAAAGGTCGAAAGAAATTTCATAGTAGCTTAGTAGCTACCATACACACGCTTTTCATTTCAATAATGTGACTACGAATTCTGATGCATTAGTATGTAACCGGTTTAAAATTACCGGTTATAACAAGTTTTAGGCAACTGTTTTATTCGGAGTGTATATCCTAAAAAGAATTATAAAATATGCCGAGTGTAGGCGCGGGTGAGAGTGGGGATAAAAGAGAAGGAAAAGACTTACAGGATAGGTCGCCGCACCAGACCAGAACGATGCGGGCTTCGCAACGTCTTCCTCGTGATAAGGATCACGGCTTGCGGTTTCTTCGTCGAGTGGACTAGCTGGGTACGGCACAGCTTGTACCTTCCAGCACGCGGGTTGATATAAGCAAACGGCTGCCGGACGTAGACTATGTCACATTACATAGTGAAAGATGCGGCGAACCAAAAAAGGAAACAAAGAGGCGATCACCAAATAGATCGGCGTTAACACTGAGCAAGAGCCTATTTAGGATACCACACAGGGGCGTGGCTACCGCCGGTTCAGCCGTGTCAATGATACAGGGCCCCCAGGCTACAGGGGCCCCGAACGCCTGTTAGTAAAATTTTATCAAAATCTTTTATAGTTTAATAACATTTTTGAGAATAACTGCGGCCCAACAGCAACGGCAATCAGCCTTGTCATTATTGTCTATGGAGGCAGAAAAACTTAAATCGTGTTTAGCTATGGATGATTTGATAAATAATTTATCTGTATCTTTATTCTCAATTATTTGTCTAAGTTAGCTCCTAAGAGCATTAAGTATAAGTAATAACTTATAAATGAATATAAAAATATTTTAATTCAATTCGAGCATTTTTTGTTTCTTTTATAAAAAACCTAACTTCACTTGGGCTCCCCCAAAACATTATGATGCAGGGTCCGTCTAAAGCAAGGTACGCTGCCGCTGCCACCACAATTAATTGTTGGATCTATTATCATATGAATGTAGTCGTAGTGGTCAGTAATAATTATTTTTAATAGTGTTCATGGCAGCTCTTAAGAGTCTTCAAAAGCTTATTGTTTACGAAGGGCCCCATGCAATAGACTCTTACGCATTAATGCAGTAATTGAGTAATATCTGTATTATATCAATATACTATAATTGATACGCTTGTTTATCTCGATTAATTGATAACGCCAGGCAATCGTTTTCAAGGTACAGAAACCCATTTCACTCTGGAAAAGCTGAATGGAAAGCCCTACTTTAAAGATTTCATTTGAACGGTTTTAACTTCCCAATTAACGCTATAATGTACTCCTCATAACCCACTGAGTAAATTTAATTAAAATATACCAGCTTACTGAGTACGTGAGGAATGAATTCGGGATTCGGTGTGTGTGTGTAGATCCCGTCTGGAGGTCGCACGTGACGTCACAGGTTCTTAAATTGTCTACAAACCATTTCTGCTCAATTTAAGTAGAACAGGACACATTGTCAGAGAGAACATAGGTTTTTATTTGACTGTGGTACTATAATTCGCTCATGACTTTGGCAAAGTTATTTCTCTTCTACTCTTTTATTTCAACTTTTCCAATTATTTGGGGTCGGCACATTATGTATTGTCTTTTTATTTTCATGTAATAATATTTATGAAGTGAAGATATGTTGCGTGGGGAATCCGTTGCGTCGTTTCTTCTCCTTTAACAATAACTTGCAGGCACTTTACTTTCTAAGTCTAAGTTGTGGTAGCGTAATGACTAATGCAAGCGTCTAACAAAGGGCGCGGGTTTGATCTTGACCGGAACGCCTTCACCACTTATGCAGTTTTCTGACCTAATGTGAATATTACCACGCTACGAACGGTGAAGGAAAACATCGTGATGCAACCTGCTCATCGAAATAACCGATGTGTCAAACCTGCCAAGCCGCCTTAGACAAGCGTGGCGGGTATACTGTCCATTCTCCCCTATAATGGGAGGCTGTTATTATAATTATAATATACTTTGCTTTCTACAATAAAACAATATATTTTTAATGTGCGAGTGCACCCGGGTGAAATTCATGCATGCAGAAAATCAAACGTGTCACCGAGTGTACTACACGAATTCATGTTATTATGTTTGTTTAGGAGGTAGGCTGGGAAATTTTGGATAGTGTGTGAGCTGCTGACCATATCCGCTCGCCTTTAAAGTATTACACGGTTCTCGTATCCTCCATTGTAGAATTGTTTTTGAAGTGAAACTTCTATATAGAGGGGGTCTTACGAATTTTTGGCTCACGAAAAGATGTCACGGTCACGTGGTCACCGTCACTAATTCTTACATTTTTAAACTCGTGACATCTTTCGAATGGAATGTCCGAATGAAATAATTCAAAAAGTTATATAAAGGTATTGAATATGTCTTGAATATGAAGTAATTTATTTTGATAAGGATTAATACCAAGATACAAATAAAGAGCTTTTACTAGCGGCGGCATTTTAATTAAATTTTTAAAATAATAACAAAACTTTGACTTGAAGTTTTACGGGCAGGTTTTCAAATTGGACAAGTTAAAATTTTGGTGCGATTCATTTTATCACTTGTCAGTTGAAGATTTTCCACTTTTCCGTTGCGATTCGTTTTTCCACTTGTACGTTGCGATTCGTTTTTCCACTTGTCCGTTGCCATTCGTTTTTCCACTTGTCCGTTGCGATTCGTTTTTCCACTTGTTGTGATATACACATTTAGTACCTGCTGATGTACTCTTTCTACCAAATTAATTCTATTATTATTATTAATAATAGAAAAATATAATACATAATTATGGACATACATATAGATGAAACTTATCTTTATTAGAATTATTACATACACACTCACTTATGCACGCACACGCACGCACGCACGCACGCACGCACGCACGCACGCGCACACACACACACACACACACACACACACACACACACACACACACACACACACGCACATAATTAGTATGTAGTTTGTTTTTCGCCATGAAGAAAACCGCACTGGTCACACAACAGGTCTTTTATCACTTATAAATTGTTGTGTGAGAAAATACAATAAAATTACTTTCTTTCTTTCAAACTGATAATGTCTGAATATTTAAATAATTTTATATTTATATATATTTATGTAGTACCAATAATTATGAAGGCGGGTTTATATTCATTTTTTGTAACTGAGAATGAATATAGGATACTTTTTAGTTGCATGGAAAACAAGAAATTGTATTTTAAAAGTTTAAATTGAATATAACGGCTAGGAATCGAATAGCACGACCATAATATGAATCACGCAGCAGGTGCCTAGCTACAAATGCCGCACCTTCATAAGTACCTACTACGTGCTACAAATGCTTTGGCAATCGCTATTCTGCTACGTGCGCTACGATCGTATCTGCAATTATACAAATTGGTATCATTGATTACCTATATGCGTTGTACTATGTTTTTAATAATAAATTAGAGAGGACTGTTTGGAATGGTGGACTAATTTGGACTAGCAGAATCCCAAAATGTAACATTTAGACCATGAAGAATTTCGGAGTCATCAGGCGTTTAATAAACTCGATGTTACACGATTACGGTACCGACATGATAGGACAGTGGATCGGCAGTGGTTATATTTACACCCTTATCCTCAAATATGGTGCGTAATGCCTCCCAACACTCTTTTGCACTCCGGTCTTTCTTGCATGTATTAATTAGTGCGATATAACCATTAAAACGAGTTATGCTATATGTTTTACATGCTTTAGCATTCTTATCTGGCGGCGTTCGCTCTACGTATTCCCAAAAGTCCTCTGTTATAAGGACTAACTCCATTTGTACTTGCCACCTTATTGCTCAAAATTGGGAATGCCACTTCTACTGCTCGTACCTGCCATCCTTATCAGTTTTTGGTTACCTCAGTCTCCATAATACTTCTTCAGCGCTCACTTAATACTTCCAAATAACACACACACATTTTGTATCTACAAGTACGTTGTGTTATTTATATATTTATAGTTTGCGTATATAATTATAAAAACGACCAACCTCGCTCTGCTACCATGTAGCAATTCGGGATTGGCAGTGGTCGAATGTGTGAATTATAAAGGATGAGCACTATGAAATATATAAAAGCATTTAATAAGTTTAATGGTATACGATTGACGACTGACATAAAGGGACAAAAAAATACACGAAAACAACGTGGTGTCAAAAAAAATTAAATATATCTTGATATCTGAGTTGCCAGTGTCAAGTTATGCGACCTCGTTTTAAGAGATCATCACGTAAAAACTACCCAACAGACAAACTGAACAAATGAAAACTCGACACAGCTAACTTCCTAGGTCAATATCGATCGATCGATCGTTTGTTACGCGATTTCTTTATAAATTGTAAGCCGATTTTCAATTTTTTCCTTTATCCAAAAGAGTATACTCTTATGTTGGTCCCATTGCCACCAAGTCAGGAACTGATGGGTGGGTCCGAGGGAAATCGAAAGCAACCCTTATTGAAGAGCGCCAAATGCATACACTCTTCGACAAAGAAATTCGTATACACGTGCCAGTAGTACAAAGTCTAAAGGCGCTTCAAACTTTATTTCTAAAGCTATTGAAGCTGCTGAAAAGTCTTTTAATAAGAACAAAACCGATTTCAAAGTCAAAAGCAAAAAATAATTATATTCTTTAATTTTTTGAAGTTGGTGCCAAGTGAACCATAAAAAGCAACAACAAAATTGCAAAATGCACCAACTTCAAGATGTTGTAGAGAATGTTAATTTTTTGATTTTTAGTGTAAAATTGGTTTTTTTTTTTAAAAATATTGGTATCACAGTTGCAAATCTCCATCAAATGCCAGTTTCGCTGGAACACTAGTAGGAAATAAATGTTTGGTACTATGGGAGCTGCATACGTGTAGACATCGCAGTGGACAACGAACTAATGGCTAGCGCAATGCTCGCACATCATCCGTCCCGCTTATACATAGTGCTATATATTGTACTAGCTGTACAACTTGTTAATATGTGTACTAAATGTTACCGTTTCCAAAATAAATTAGTTCATCCGCGTCTGATTATAAGCCTCGGCGAAAGGCTCTCGTGAGACCAGCCCGCTCATGGTTAGGACGGCAGGCACCGACAGGCAGACATAGATGGCGACGTCTCAGATACTCCAATCCCGATATCTCTACGTCCCCGCGAGGGACGCCAGGAGACATAGCCAGGGATGTTTCTGTCGTCGTTTCTTCTCTTCCAGTAATAAACACGTTGCGAAACGACTGTAAGATAGCGTAGACCACCGCGAACCGCCGATCCCGGTCCGCCGGGATCCTTCATTTACGGATTTATATATACCGTCGCCCGTTCTCAATTAGTACACTGTGTTGCCCTCTAGTCGGCATCGTTAGAACCATCCCCCTTTCATGGCAACAGTTCAGCCGAGGTAAAGTCCCCTAGGGGTCTCCGTCGAGCAAGTTGCCCTCCGGGCTAGAGAACCACGGTAAAGTTGAAAGGTCTTCGGACCAACAACATAAAGTCAAGTCCAATAAAAAAAAAGTTCACTTCAGTTCTGTCTGCCATCTGAACTATCATTTTATCTCTACCTCTCACTAATACAGTAGAAAATGATTACAGTAATGAGATAAGCACAATAAGCTATTTCCGATAAACGTGACTGGCATTACATCAGCGATAGTGGTGCTTACGGCAATAATCCATGTGCCGCCCCAATTAAGCGCTGTTAAGTTCATCAGATTACCACCAAACGTCAATAATGAGCTATCATTATACCACTTGCAACAATTTAAATCCGATAGAGTGCGCCTATTAGTTCATCACGACTAATTGAGATCGATTAATGGTTTTGGTTAATTAGTGTTGTCAGTAATTAGATTTAATTCCAGATGAAATAAAACTTTATTATATTGCCTTTTTTGTAAGTTTCAGTTTTGAGGTTCCTGTACTTTAAGTTGAGTTTAATAGAGCGTTTGGTCTTACGCCTAAAGAAAATCAGCGTTGTGCCGGATTTTTTTATTAATTTTTTATTGCAGGAGTTCAGCAGACAGGCCCACTTGATGGAAATCGGTTACCATCGCCTATGGACATTTGCAACACCAAAGGGGCTACAAATGCGCTGCTGCTCTCTTAAGGGAAGCTGGAACCTGGTCATGCCGGAACACAACTCAAGGTTGTTATGGCGACATACTTTAGAGCAGGGTAGCCATCCAGACGGGCAAATGCCCTACCAACTGGCTGTGGGTTGTTTTGTCACCTCTTACGACAGACCCCCGGCCCCAGGAAATTGTATACTTTCTCCGTTTCTGCACGGATATAATTCCGGCACAGTAATATGCTGATTGCAAATTTTGTTTGCTGAAAGTGGCGGAAAAAATCTCAAAATATGCTCTGTGTATAATAATGTATAAGGAATGTAATCACGTCACTATTTCTGCAAATAAAGTATTTTTCTATCTTTTCATCACGGTTTAATGTAGTTAGATTTTATTAAAAAATTGGATGTAATATTGACATGTGTATCCGTCCGTCTGTCGCGATAATTTCTCTCGGCAAGTTTTAGGCCTATACTAGTATGGATGTTATTTATTAGATAACAATAATTTATTTATTTATTTATTTATTATATTTATGGCTTGGCAACTAGGCCTTTGAGCCAGATATTAGTTTATAATATACATTTAGTTTCTTCATTTTCTTAAGCCTATGTGTAGCACAGCTGAACTGTAGGTAATCAGCTGGTGCCATTCAACGGAGTTCTTGTGACAACTCAAAAGGCCACATTTGACTATACAGTTCACATTTCTCACAAAACACATAATCATTACTCAAAAACTATCAATATCCTACAACTATTGTTCATTTTAGAGTAATTTTACACATTTTTAGAAAATAAAACTGCACAGCACAACATCACCTTTCAGTTCCCGCCAAAAATTCGATAACAATAATTAAAGTCTATTTTAAATAGGGCGGTGACTGATACATCTATAAAACATCCTGACAGTCACTTCATCAACTTTCATTAATCTCTTCATACATGCACGCTCATTTAAAGGGCTTTTCACATGTCCTGGCTTTAAAACATTTTCAATTTGATCATGGTGAGTATGTCGGGGTCGACCGGCACCTACTCCACCACTCAAATTACTGTCATATACTTGTTTTGTGATTCTGCTTTCATTGACTCTCTCTAAATGCCCAAACCATGTTAACATTCCTTTTTAAACTCGTGTCACTACATCCTCTTTCAATCCAGAATCTTATCGTGTCACTTACATTAACCTTACATATACTTCTCAAAGCTCTCATCTCAACTGCGTTTATGCTACTTTCATGCTCGTATAGAGTGATCTAGTATTATAGTAATCAATAAAATTCTTTATTTTCACTATTTTTGAAGTGATAACTTCTTATGGGAGGGTAAAACGCTTCGTTGCGTAACGCGTTACGACGCCAGCTGTCTGGCTTCAGGCAGGTAGGCAGGCTCCTCCTCTCTCACTCTAACCCACAGCGCTAGCCGTATTTCGGTAATGAGATCAAATGATGATACTAATAACGCACGTACACAAAATATTCAAGAATTGTAACTAAGAATAAAATATGTATTAAGCAATAAAATATTTTATTAATAAATAACCTTTCCTTACTTTATCATATTAATATTCATAAAATTTAAGTAATAACCTAATCTTTTCTCAAGATAAAGAATTTAAATATTAGTAGTTCAACTTAGATTAGTTTAAATTATCACTTCGGTCGGGCGTCCCGAGACGCACACCGTCTGTTTTTAGATCTTTTATCTAGTAAATCACCTAACCCATTCCTTACTTTACTTTACTTTTTATTTTAGAAAAGTTTTAATGGCACGTGCCTCACCCCCACCCACCGCCTTCTCACCTAGTCCCCCCCCCCTGGGAAACTTGTGGAATTTGCGAATTAACTTGCGAGTGTAACGTTATTAGGTTACAAGCACTTGTAAGTTTTACTTGTCTGTGTACATGTGTAACGAGACCCGGCTGTTCCTTATAGTGTATCGTGTTCCAGGTATGTATACGGTACAAACCGCTTCCTTTTTATTAGTAGTTTAATATTAATTAGCATTAAATAGTTTAATTTCGCATTTGCTAAATTAGCGGCAGTTTTCGTTCGGGTTAGATTAGTTTTTTTTTTGTCGCGCGAGGCAGTGAGGGTAGAAAATTGCGGCGAGAGTCACTCGCTGCGTCGTGTACATTCGGCAAGTTTCGTTCGTTGAATTCGCATCAAGAGTCTCATATCGTATTTTGTGGAAATATTCGCAACCTTCGCCATACAGTATGTCAGTGTGCATCCTCGTCGTGAGCGCGGTGAAAACTACTCGTTTTGAACTTAATTTGTGTCTACAAAGAAAGAGTCGGCGCTGACCATTGGACTTGAAACCCGCTCTTCGCAAGGTGAGTTGACTACTTGTTGTAAGATTTGTTCTCACTGGCCAGCTCACCGTTTTTCGCATAGATTCACACAAAATTCGCAATAATACAGTCCGCTTAGGTGCAATCCCAACATTGGGGATTGTACATATACATACATCATTACTAATGAAGTTTAGTATATAGAATATAAAAAAAATATTAACTTCTGTAAATACAGTGATAAAGTAAATCGCAAGTAAATTATATTGATGTAAAACAGCGAACGGAAAACATATACAACTGACTGGGTAGTAGCTGAGATTTTATTATTTATTGATGTGTATACGCAAAGTAGACGTCTGCCGCGATCAATATACGTTTTTAAGATTATAATAAACAAAATATATTAATGGCAGATCTGGTCAATTACTTTCTATTATTTTTTTGTATATTCAAAATGGTCTGCCACTAAGTTAACCGCGTGATATTGGTCTGCCATTCTTATTTTCCGATAATAATAAGCCTATATTTTCAAATATCAAAACGGCGCAGCCCTGGTCAAATGGTTTGAAAATTCACCAAAATTCGATACTGTCTTACCTCAGCGCTCGTCGCGTCCACCACTTAGAGCTTAGTGAGTCCCCGTACCATGCATGGTAGGTATAGGTGCTTCAATGTACAAAACCTCAGGTCTGGTCAAATACATACAGGTAGCCGATCACTGGCTCTTAATCTATAATGTCAAATAATTAAATTCATATAAATGTCATACAGCCTCATCTAGGCCTTGTTCCAATTAAAATAATCATGCACCGAGTAAAAACACCTCTCCAGTAACCAACTGTGAAGACTGACTTTAAATAAATTCAAATTAGCACTTTTTATGGCCACAGGCAAGTTATTAAATATTTTAACACCCATAAAATTAGATTTTTTTTGTAAGGACAGGTTGCACGACGGATATAGAAGTCGATTTTTTATGGAGGGCCTCAGTAGTCTCTGACTTGATTCTCCATACGTAGGGAAGAAATCTGGATTCTGTTTTACGAAAATTAATAATAAATAGAGTGTGGCGACAGACAGACGTCTCATTAAATAATTGTGTTACGATTGAATTACAACAGACTACTCTGGAGTAGATCACAGACACCCAGACCCAGGTAAATAAATAACCGAAAGTTCGCCTACGAAATTTGCCATGCCAGATATCGAACCCGGAGTTTCTGCGTTCCAGTGAGCTTCCTGGCAACGGCTTAGGCCCGTCAACCACACAGACCGCCACATAATACACAGCATAATAAAAAAACATTACGTCGAATATACACTCATATCCAAAAACTGCTCCACGTATCATATTAACGATAATTTTAATGTTTCACTTGTATATGTCCTAAAAATAAACCTGTTTTCTTTCTTTCTTCATATTAAAAATTTATATTATATCATATTCAAAAATATTTTTTCAAATTTTTCTACCATATCTATCTATACTAAAATTATAAAGTGGTAGAGTTTGTGAGTTTGTGACGTTGTAGGAGGGGGGGGGGGGGGGGGGGAAATCTCTGGATCTACTAAATCGATTTTGAAAATTCTTTCACCAGTGGAAACTTACATTATTCCTGAGTGACATATAGGGTATATTTATTGTGATTAATAATAATTTTCTGATGCCCAGCGAAGTGGGGACGGGTGAGCTAGTAGTTCATAACTTGACCACTCTTCTCGCCCAATCACACACACAAATACACGCGCACGTGTTTGTGTGTACATATGTGTATATCTATTGTATGACATACAGACAGACATAAGCATACCATGACTCCAATACCAAATAATCTGTCTTGCATCTACTGTATATATTGTTACGTGCGAGCGGGGTTACGCACTTAGGATTGAAAGGAAACACCAGTTTTTAACTAAATGCTTTTATTAACTTACGCAGTCGTACGTGATTCCTCTCCGCAGGTTTGCCCCTATACGCACAACTAACGACGCACTGTCCCGAAGATAAGGTGTCTCACTCACAATACCGTCGCCGATATTGCGGACACCCCCCTCCTGCTACTGCAGTGCTCACTTCTGAATTTACCGCGTGTAGCTCGCTTCTGGATCTTCCCTTAAACTACGCTACACTTCTCCTTCACTGAACTGCCCACTAAACTTTTCACTACATTCACCACTAAACTCGTCACTGTCTTCTATTAAACTTCTCTTTCAACTTTTATTTACTATCTATCCCTTTCTAACATCCATCTATCTCTGTCTTTTCCTTCCCGGACTTTCTATTCCAGAACTTTCGTTCATCGTTTATCCTTTTCTAAAATGCATCTGTCCTTATCTTTTCCTTCCAGAATCTTCTACACTTTTCTAAAACTTCTTAAACCAACTAGATTGTTCCACCATCACTAGCCACAATATTTTAATATCCTCCCATAAAACGATATAGGCAAAGATAATTATAGTATCCACAAGAAAACTTTGTGTTTATCGTTACATACAAACACAGATATACCTTCTAGAACAATAATTTATAATTATAACAACCCTAAAAAACGTTACATTTCTCATGTTATTGTTTAGATTGAACCCAGAATTAATGTTGAACTAATTCATGTAAATAAACCGTGCATGAATTACTGTAAAATCGGTTCAATATAGTACAGTTAATTACTTTTGCGTACAAACTAAAACAATTAATAACAACTGGTCCGGGAGTTAATCTATGTTTTAAATTAATATTGATTTTCCTACACACAGACAAAGTTTGGTAATTATTTTAAATGTAGTACATTACATTGTTTACGTACTATGTTATATTTTTTACTACTAATAGTAGCGCGAAAAAAAAATCACTCAAAAAAGTAATGTAACTGGATAACTCATAAATATTACATGCATAGATGGCGCTATTTAAAGTTTTTGTTACATTATTGTTAATCGCCGACAAAGTGAATGCATACCTGTAGTTTATTACCTTTCCCGCATATGGGCTTCTTTTGTGTACTTTGTGTTTAAAATGTGTAATTAAGAAAAACATCCTATTGTTATTGTACTCGTTTATGGATGCAGGTGTGCAGATTACGTTTTCTTGAAAAACTCAGTCCACGCGGTCCATTGCTGTATTGTACAGTTTAGTATAAAACAATGCCCGAACGCAGGGGTGAGGCAGTCAAGCGAGGATTACGATACGAGCAAGACGTGTACATTCAATAAGCTGTATAGTGACGGAATTTGCGCGTGGTATTGAATCGTGCAGTTTGCACTGGTTGTGTCCAGTTATACTTGTACCTGTGTTATACGTGTTTGTATAGTACTAATAAATTCTATAGTAATTCCAACGGCATTATAATCCGAGTCCCGTACTCGTAACATTATGCAAAATAAATTTTAGACCAAATAAGTAGAATACGTAAAATTTAAAGAATTACCTAAATGAATTTCACTATCACGTTTGTGCAATACCACATTTTGTAGGTACGAGTATAAATTGAAACAATTTACTTACGACAAATATTAATCCATGTCCAATGCAACTCAATATAATTTGATTAATTTAGGGTTTTGGCGGGAATTGAAAGGACATGTTGTGCTATGCACTTTAATTTTCTAAACATTACTCTAAAATGAATTGATATGTTAATTTTAGAGTAATTTTACACATTAAAAAAAAAGTTTAGTTCTCACCAAAAACTTAGCTTCAGTTGTGTTGTGGGAGTTGCATACGCCTCGACTTGGTAACGGCCATGTTGCACAGCGACGACCGCTGGGAGTCTGCGGTTACTTTCTGTGAGGCAGTAATATCTCTCAAAGAGGCCGCAGAAAGGGACAGGGAGCGAAGTCCTGCAGCGCGTGCTAATGTCTCTACTCGAGGTCGCCGGCCTTCAGCTGGCACCCGGAGAGGCAGGTACGCGCATTACTTCCCTCCCTGAGTTAGGTTCCGGTACGGGGGGCCCTTGCTACTAGGCAACGCAAGGGATTCATCTGCCCCCGTTTCGAAGTGGGGTGTGTTCTCCCAGGGCACACTCCAGGCACTTTATTGCGCTGAATCGACTGTTGCGTAACTATGTTCTATATCTCAGTCTTTCCATCACAAACAAAGCGCAGGGTCGACAGGGAGGAGGGGGTTTTTAGTGGGTATTGAGGTTGCTCGCCCGTGCGGCATCGCTCGGAGTCTCCACACTCCTCTGTGTCACGCCATCGCGGACGGAGCGCAAACAAAGCATACTATTGCTAGCGTTATCGCTCCCGATGGATGCGTGCCGTTTCCTCGTGACGGCCCAGAGAGTGCGTAAATCGGTCAGCATTTTCCCTCGCCTCAAAAAAAAAAAAGTTGCATACGCCTAATTCATCGCAGCGGACAACGAACTACTGGCTGGCGCACCGCGGGAGCCGGGAGCGCACATATTAATAGTTGCTCTATCTCGCTCGCACATCATCCGTCTCGCTTACACACTGTGCTATATATTGTACTAGCTGTACGACGTGTTAATATTTGTACTTAAGGTTACTGTTTTCAAAATAAATTAGTTCACATTTCGACAGTGAATACTACTCTCTCTGTCATCTGAAGTATCATTGAACCTCTACCACTCGCTGTTACAGAGACATATGTATTTATTATTCGGTAATTACCTACATAGATTTACCAATTAGCAAATAATTAGTCTTGTAAGGATTGGATGCGCCGCGTCTGTGGGACATCATTTGTGGCGCTGCTTCTAACATGTATATTCGTAAAAAAGCTATTAGCAGAGTGTAAAATAAAATTCTTTTGAATAAAATCGCTTGTATATGAAATGCAAAGCCGTACATGAATATGAAATGCGAATGGCGGGTACAATGATCGTGTGTTTTAATTCGGCGTTGAGCTCGGCGCTCCCCCGGGAACTGGTACCTGCGAAAACACGCCAAATACAGATAAATGGGATATAATGAACTGCAACTATGTATTGACGTTGCGTTATGTATGCTTTGGTATACTCTGATTAAAGTTATATGATTGTTAAGGCGTGTAAATAGCCATAACACGTACCTAGTAAAGGGGCTATGAAGATCAAGCATCGCCCTAAATTAATTATGGCCATATAAACCAAAAGTATGCGATGCTGGGCAATCAAGACAATAACTCATACGACAACCACTGGAGCGGCTAATAAAATATGCCCACTCACCTTATACAGTACGTTTGTCAGAGTAGTGATCACCAGAAGTTCACTACACCTTCTTCGCCACAACACCAGACACCCATTCGGATTTATCATTACAATGTTTACATATAACTTGTTTGAATGAACAGGATTCATATGAGTTTCAGTTTAGAAACCTTTTTTTTACAAGGTGTAATCCGTCATGCATACCTTACTTTTCGGGGAGTACGGTAGGGTAGTGTTGGATTCCCGATGGTATGCTCGGACCTACCAACTAAACGCCTCTTTGTTTCATCTTGACGCAGTATGTCAGGACCTCGGGAACCAAAAACACATCCGATGGCCCTGACGGTGCAATTTAAAAACTTGGAAGATAAAATTATTATTTAATCTTCCAAACGGATTAAGCCGAGCCAGATGCATTTCATGTATTAGCTATCACAGTGACAGGAGTGACACAGTGACAGTGACAGGAGGAATGGAAAAATAATTAGTTATAGAAAATTCAATAGAGTATTTAAAAATACTTTTCCAAAAATCGCCAGTGCTTTGATAATGTGAAAACGTAGGTTTTAACAATATCGGGAGGTGAAACGCTATTTGCTATAAAATAAACCGCTATTTAATAGTGATTTATGATACTGGTGAAGTGAGTTGGTTTTTATAGTCGACTAATATAAGTCCGAGCCAAGTTGACTGTTTAATACGAGTCACGAGTTTGTAAAAGCCAACAACCGCACGTACGTCATAAAACGTTTTTCAACACATTTGCAAGAAAATAGTAATAAATAGCTGTGGAGAACATAGCTTCCTACTGCAGGCAGGCCAGATTTAAAAAATATTAATTGACAACTGACAATATAGATTCGATCCAGCGCGTTCCATCAGTAGCTCACAACGTCCAAAATGCTCCGTTAGGCGTTCCACAAGGCGACCGCGGCTGTTGTGGTCGTGGCGAAAACGTCATTAATGACGTCATCCTTTTAGATCACACAACGCTCATAACGACCCATTTCAAGAGGTACGTCGAATAACCATTCCACTTGGGTTTACGATTGTCACGCTAGCAAGCAAGTAGAACGGGAAAAATTGCGGTCGTGAACGTGGTCGTTGTGAACTACTAATGGAACGCGTTGATACACAAAAGAGGATAAAAATCACAAATAAAAAAATGTACAGATAAACCACTGAACAACCACTACTCGGGAACGTTCCCAAAGGGATGGCCGAGTTGCCAAGTTTTATTACAACGGTATTCTAAATAAAAGCTAGAAATAAATGAATTAAATGTGTGAAATTGTCTTTGCTGGCAATATATTAAATGCAAGCCACGACAAGAACGTGAAACTGCTTTGAACAGTTCTAAGAATATATTTGCTTTACCCTAGCCAAACTTACGACATTGGAGTTTTCTCATTATCAAGTGAACCGGCACTAGAAGTCGGGAATACGGCGTTGAACCACTGGAATGGCGGATACTGTGTGCAACGACGCTTGGCAGAAGACGTTCAATTACATCGACGGCTTCTCGGCTTATGTTTTAGTTCCGAGGCATATATAGATCTACAGTTACACTGAAACACAAATAGGTGTTTAAGATGGTTATTTATATTTTGTAACGATCAAAATATGGAGTTTATATTTTACACAATTAATATAGAAAAAGAAAAAAAAATTAGGTAATTTTTTTTATTGCATGAGTTCAGCAGACAGGCAGTCGGCCCGCTTGATGGAAAGCGGTTACCATCGCTTATGGATACTTGCGACATCACAGCTGCTACAAATGCGCTGCTCTTCTCTCAAGGGAGACAAATCTGGCCGCTAATGCCGGAACACAACAAAAGGTTATTATGGCGACATAATCCAGACCAGGTGTGGTAGCCATCCAGACGGACAAATGCCCTGTCATGTAGCTGTGGGTTGTTTTCTCGCCTCTTACGGCAGGCTGCCCAACCGCAGGAATTTGTATTCTTTCTCCGTTCCTGCACGGATTGATTAATTTAGACCAGCAGATTTCAAACATGCAGCATTTAGAATTTGCTGTCTGTAATGGCCAGTTCCTATATCATACCGATCGTTTATTTGCCCTGCTACCAGTTAAAAATTTCAATAAGCTCCATATAAGTTATGTCAAAATTCAATCGATGTAAAGGCAAGTGAAGCCATAATTATATAAAATGGTTATTCCAGTTAACTAATTTTTTTCTTTTTCTTCTTGATTTAATTTAGTTGAAACTGTTCTCAATGCAAATAAAAATACGTAGAAAATGTTTACATAAAATAAACATATAAGCTAACAAGCCTTCTGTGGCGACACTAATGCCAGGGTGAATATTTAAAGATGTGTGATATTCGGCCATTTCAAAGAACACTACAAAAATGTGTTTAAAAACTGTTCTTTATGGATTTTTAAGGTAGTTTCTTATGTTGTATCTTCATATATTTTAATTGGCCAGCGGTAAAGCTGTTAATGTAGACATTGTAGGAAAAGATATTTTTTGGCAAAATGGTAATGATATTTTCCCTTAAATGGTAATGATGTTAACCTTAAATGATAATGGGGATTGTTCACTTTTTTTCAATCTGGCTATTTGAAAAACCATTTCGCGGAATAGTGTCCCTAATAATTTCTGTCTAGTTAAAATTCCAAAAAACGTACGATCTTCTTGTATTTTGGAAGAAATGCGTTTGACCTTTATTTGACCTTACTAAATCCAATCAGGTAGGCCGTCTGCCTGTTTGCCTGCTTCAAGTGTAAAAAAAAAAATAGCTGTACATTATTTGATTTAAGTTATGTAACATGGATTTTCCCTAAAGACCACTTTAAAAAATTTAACGATAACTATAGAAAATAATAATGGTTGAACACGAAAAATTATAAGCCTAGCGACAAAATACACTAAAATGATCACGATACGTAATGAGTAATGACAGTGATATTTAGATAAGTAGCACAGATTACTATGGTAAGATATAGATAAAACTTGCTTTAATTATTTTTGTTTTCTGGGCAAAGAAATCAATGTAAACTTGTGCCTTATGACGTCATCGGAGAAATAACTTTAAAATCGAATAAAAAAAAACTAAGGCTTAAAATACCCTATTTTACGTAATAAAAATATAAAATCAGAGGGTAATTTTTTGTGAATAATCCCCATTAGTAAAATGAAACAGAAATTAGAAATAAAAGAAAATTTAATATTTTCTTGAGTTTTCGCGACTTGTATACATATTAAACTATGTTTTAACGGTTTTAAGCACGGTAATTTATTTGATTTTATTTATTCCGACGTTTCGGCCACTTTTCAGTGGTCGTGATCACGAAACACAACGATGACAATACTCGTTGACAATTGTCATTAACAGAATTTAATTGGAACAAATCTTGCGGATCAAATACTTTTGTCTTCCGATAATCGAACTTACATTTTACGTTGCATACCCTCATGGACAATATATAATAGTAACTAATATAATAATTTCTTATTACCATTCAAATGAACTCATTACTATTTTCGATACCTCTGGGCTCAAAGGGCGTAAAGCACATTTTGGGGCATATGGAGTTAATAATACCATCGTATTCAGTTTTTCATTCTCTATCGATTGGTATATACGAAGTTGCCAAATTCGCAAAAAAATGTTCTTTACGCCCCATCTTTTTGGGCTGCTAAACCAAAATGAAACAGGAAATCGGGCTGTAAATTACATTACTGCGCAAGTTAAAAATGTCCTAGGTTGTATAGGAATCCAATTATGAGTATTAAGGCGTATAACGCATTAATGCTCATTGTTGTTCTTTACAACCATTCAGCATAATCAGCAACTGTACCATACTACCTCAAAACTATTGTAAATGCATAAAGTATTTTGCTGATTTTAGGGTGTAAAGCACATTGTGTTTGACAACTGTTCACTGACAACAACTTCACGCCCTAAATATTAAAAAGATAACGATTTAAATGTACCTTACTACCTAAAAAAATTATTAAACATAATTTTTTGTTCGTCTCATTTGTTCTTTACTTCCTTACACTAACTTTACTTTTACGTTTTTACGTTTACTTTGTCTTTTACTATGTAATACAACATTTTTAGCCCTTATTTTCATGTAGTTATGGTATCTATTAAAAAAGATGTCTGTCTGTTTTTGTTTTTAGTATTAAAATAATAAAAAAAACGACTAATTTCGATTTAATTTCTTCGAATTCGAATTGATAATAATTTAATTAATATCAGTTTTACGAGTAGGTATCCAGTGTGTTTAAGTTTTAAGACTGTGGTTTACAATAGTAAATAGTTTTACATTATTGTCCTTTACCATTTAATATTTTTAGTTTGCTCATACAGTTTCAAGTAATAGTTTTTATAATTATTATTCAGGTTAGATAATATTTAATCTGCGACAAAAAAGACGTGTTAGGTACTTATATGTTTTATAACTCAATGGTTTTACGTGTGTATGTGTACTACCTATTTACCTATCAGTCTGTGGCATCACAGTTCTTGAACAGATGAATCGATTTTGGTTTAGTTTTTGTATTTGTTTGTAAACACCTGTTCAAGAGTTTTTTCTATGTTTGAAGAAAATCAGTCGAGCCGTTTAAAATTATGGGGGGGGGGGTGAAGGTGGGGATAAACAACCCAAAACAGGAAATACACTCGAGTGGGGTATCAAATGAAAGGGCATAATTTACATATTAGTTCAGCCGGAAGGCAACTTGAATTTCCATCGAATATTATTTTGAATCGTTTTTGTACTTATTTCAATTTCAGAACACACACTTGAAAGATAATAAATATATAAGGTTGGGGAAAAAGTTTCTTCGCATTTTATATAAAAATTCAAAAGGTTTTTTTATAAAGTTTATTTACATTTGCCTAAAGTATGTAGGTGCCATTTTGTTGGATAACTTTTTGCCATCTTGTAAGTAGGGACGTGATGCCATTGCTATAAAAAAATTTGGGGCTTCTGATCAAAAAACTGCGACAAGTGGTTTTGGCAGTCCTCTCGTGATGTTAACCTGACACTGCCTAAGGAACTGCAAAGACCGAAACAGGTGAAAATCTGAAGGTGCAAGGCCAGGACTATACGGCGGATGCATTAACACCTCCGAGCCAAACTCTCGTAATTTTTGCTGAGTGGCTAAAGATGTGTGAGGTCTAGCGTTTTCATGGTGAAAAACCACACCCCTTCTGTTGATTAATTCTGGCCGCTTTCTCTCAAATTTTTGCTTTAATCTCATCAGTTGTTCGCAGTACAGTTCAGAATCGATGGTCCTGCCTGGCGGTAACAGCTCATAATGAATAATGCCCTTCCAATCCCACCATACATACAGCACCACCTTGTTGCGAGTTAACCCGGGGTTCGCCACAGTCTGTGAAGCCTGACCGGCCTTTGACCACGATCTTTTTCGCACGTTCTTGTCGTACGTGATCCAATTTTCATCACATTCAGTCAATTATCAGCGTCTTCAAAAATGGTTCGGTTTTATTACGTCGTTATAAAGAATCACAAATGAGTACACGGTTAATTAGGTTTCTGTCAGTGAGCTCATGAGGCACCCAAATATCGAGCTTTTGTGTACCCAGCTTTTTTGAAATGCGTCAAAACCGTTTTGTGGTCAATTCCCAGTGCTCCAGCTACATCGTAAATACTAATACGCCGATCTTGCTCCACTTTTTAAAAAATGGCATCAATTTTGTCCGTAACAGGGCGACCAGAGCGACGTGCCTCCTTGATATCAAAATTTCCGGATTGAAAACGCTTAAACCAAATTTGCGCCACTCTCACAGATACTGCATTTGGTCCATAAACATCACAAATTTATTTCGCGGCTTGTGTTGCATTTTTACCTTTTTTATAGTAAAATTTTAAAATGAATTGAATATCTCATTAGATTCACTCATTTTAACAATAAGAAAAACAAATTAAAATCACACATTTTCCTAATTTGAATTTGTCTTCTTTAAAATTAAAACTTTTTAATGATACCAAAACCAGCCAGATACAAATGGTATAGCCAAAGAGATCTAATTACAAGTTCATACATACTATATGCGAAAAGACTTTTTCCTCAACCTATCTCAGATCGAGAATCAACGGAACCAATTGCTTCCGGTATGTTAAATGATGTTAGTAATCCTCTCGATCCAAATAATCTAAGTAAAATAGCGATATTATTGAAGATAGTGAAGAAGAAAATTTTATGAAATGCTGTAAGCCAAGGATGTTTATTACTTCTAGTGCTGATGATGAAGTTAATACTTCCACATTCTCTCGATGGGGTAACCCCCACCCCGTTTAACCCTTTTTATTATGAAAATTGTACAATTTTAAATGCAAACTTTGTGATTTACAACACAATTAAACATTGCTATTATCATTTACTACCTAATATTATACAACTTTTTTACGCTAGGTTATATTTACTGCCTAAGTTAATAACGTTAGCTGTTTATAAATGGGTTTAAAGGACATTTTGTAGTTTTTTTTAGGTAGTAAAGCAAAACTATTTTGGAAACTATTATATTTAGGCTTCATTTAATAATATTTACTTAAAATATAGGAAAATGTAAGTATTTTTCTCATAGATTGTTTTTATATAATCATTGAGACAAAAAAGTTATAGCTAATTTTGTTTTATTTTTTAAGTTTTTTGGCTCTCCTGAACAGTAGCTGTTTTGTGCTATACGCCCTTTGAGCCCAGAGGTATCGTTTTATTAATAGGAACGGTAAAAATGGTAATTTGGTAAATGGTGGTTAGAATTTCTAATAATTATTGGAAAATTTCAGTATTTAGTAAGATTATGCAATTTTAAAATAAATATTAGAAAATAGTCCTTTAAACGGAATCTACTGACCTACATTTTATAAAAAAACATGTTACCTACATCAAAAGCTCATAAACTGTAGTGAGAAATATTTTGAACCAAAACGCTCGCGGCGAAGGATAATCTTCAATTTCGCCGGAATGCAACACTCTTCGACAATCGTACGGTCGACGACTGAGCGACGACTGACTGTACATTTATTATGTCTGATCGCGCTGTTATAATATTTAAAAACACAGAAATCATTGTGGCCATGTTCACGAACGGTAAGTAGGGAAAAGCATAAGGACATTTTTCAGAGTACCCTAACTTAATTAAATTATGTTCTTTGTTTAATTGTTTAGAATTTAAAACAGTCTTAAAATATCCTATTTTACGAACATGTAACCATAACTTCGTTCTTCAATTGCATTTTGATTACTGGACTAATAACTTGTTGAAATCTGGGAAAAGCGACACTGATGGTAATTCGATTTTGAAAAGTTATCATTTAATTTTCAGGATTTCATTTTAATATACGTATATAATATATTTTGCACTTTGTAGAAAACATTTAGATCGGTCTATTAACAAGCATAAGTTCACCAATAGTAGTAATTAAGTATGTTATTTGTTAAGGGCCGTGCGATTTGCACATTTTCAAAAAATCGCCAACATTATAAGCAAGCGCGCAAGCGCGAAGCTAGTAGTAATCTGTGTAGCATGCAAAACAGCGCGCAGGTAAATGACAGTGCGGGCTCACACGTTTCCGCCGAGTTTCTTGGCGCGAAAACACAACTATCAAAAACCGAATGAATGACTCTTCGGGACAGTTCGACACACGCCTTCAACCACAGAATACATGTACTTGCCTTCAACGCGGACGTACGAAATTCGTGGTGGTGTATAATTCAGTTTTCGCGCATGCTACTTGCCCTCAACTAAACTAACTAAACCAAAATCCTTCTGATTGTCTTTGTAAAATAACCAGTGTTGCCAGATGACCATGTCAATGAACCCCAAATTTTTTCAAAACCCTCAAATTTATGCTTTTTTGAAAAAAAAACCCCAAAACAGTTTTTACTTATTTTAAAGGAGAAATTAAAAAGCAAAACCACCGTCGTAGCGAAAACGTCACTAATGACGTCATCATTTTCGCTCACAGGACGCTCACGATGACCTGTGTCCATAGGTGGGTCGAATAACCGTTCTACTTGAGCTTACAATTGTGACGCTAGCAAATAAGTAGAACGGGAAAGGAAGGAAGTTGTGAAAGTTGTCGTTGTGAGTCTCTAACGGAAAGTAGGCCTATAGGATACGACGTATACGAGTAGAGACGGCATAATAAATAAATAACGTAAATGAACGAACGAATGAATTGAATTATTAAAATGAACTATTGAATTGAAGTATGATTCACTAGTAAAATATAATCCTAAGATTAAGTAATAATACTGTATTATAACTTAGATATAATAATTGTGGTGAGGAGAATTGTGTTTGTAGATGAATTACTGGTACTTTAAAAATTCACCAAAATTTCTCTCAACAAAATTTTCCCCCCGAATGTCCCCCCAAAGAATCTTTACCCCCGAATTTTCCTCCAACGTCGAAAAAATCCCCGAATTTGCAGGGAATCCCCCCCATCTGGCAACACTGAAAATAACATATAGAGTCTGTGTGTATTAAAGTGTACGATGCGAAGTTGTCTTTTATTCCCCGTACAACGCTCAACGTATACAACATAACCGACAACACATCGACCACTTCTTTTGACAGGCGCACTTCCCTATTGCATAAAATACTTTCAAATAAAATAAAATCTTTCAGGACATACAATGAGCAAAATAATCACGTTCTTCACCCATTCGATTGGCACAGATGTTCGCTGGCTCGTCTCGGTGGAATCCATTCAGCCAGTCATTCGCTCAATCATTCATCGCACTCGCAAGTGGATGCATGCCTTTATGCAGAATTATTGAATTTTCGAAACGAAAAAGCTTCAGAAGTAGACGGGGTATGGATTGAGTTAATCTGCTTACAATACCTGCCTTCTTATATCCTTATTGTACTTGAAAAAACCTTTTTAAATGTTTTATGAAATCATCACACTTATAATTTGTATAGAGAAGAAGCGACGAATGTTTTTTTTTTAAATTAGGCATAAAAAACATTACACGCACTACCATGTACCTGACAGACACACTCACGCGTATATACTCTTTTGTTTATTGTTGCCTTGGCGAGATCTGTGATTATAGAAGTATATATAGTCTTTGCTTAGATCAATGATCTAAGATCATATAAACGTCTAAGTCAATGAGTCTTTGACAATAAATTATTAATATGGTCGAATCGAAATTCTACGTGATGATAGTAGGTGTCTGACGTCAAACCTTTGGTAGGGGATGCGACCTGCGTGGACACTTCGGCCGCGTGTCATTTACCAAACACGTCTAGATCGGTCTATTCGACGGCAGAAATAGCTGAATCACTCAAGTGGCGTAAATATGAAAAGCTCGTCAAGAGTTATATTTCTGCCATTTGCTGTTGAAACGCTTGGACTGTGGGGTGCTGAGGCCATGAGCATTTACGAACATATTTTCTCATTCTCATCTTTTCAATTTACTATATCGTATACTGTTTATACCTTAACCCCCCCCCCCCCCTTATATTAAGGAATGTTTCACTTCCTTTATACGCCACACACCCTCATTTTGCGCGCCACTAATAAATAATCTCCTGTTAATGGCACCTGCACTTTGTTTGTCGAGTTTGACCCACGGCTGTACCGCTGTTTACACAGCAGGCATTAATACAGGTTAAATTGTATTATTTTTTTATGTTAGTGCTATGTGCCATTTTACAATCTATCCCATCTCCCGGGATGAAAAGTATTTATGTCCATTTTCGGTAATAAAACTACATTTAAATAAAATTACAGCAAAACCGATCCAGTAATCCTAGTAGTTTTTCCGTGAAGGCTCAACAGACAGACAGATCGAGTTACTATCGCATTTTTTAATGAATATTTTTATATCTATAAACTTGAGAAATGATTGGTCTCCCATACAAATTTTCATGCTCTATTTCAACCCGTTCTAATTTAATTTATCAATCCCACGTCTATTTATCTCTAAACTACATAAATAATTAATAACTAAAATAATAATTAAAATGACCAAAAATTAATCAAAATTACTGCATATGCGGTCAGAAGAGTTAGGCAGTTCACTGACGAAGAGACTGCTAGACTAGTTTATTTTAGTTATTTTCATAGTGTCATGTCCTATGGTATTTTACTTTGGGGCAACGCTGCTGACTTGGAGACTATATTTGTTTTACAAAAAAGAGCCGTAAGGTCAATTTACAACCTCGGCCCTCGGGTGTCTCTTAGGGAACGCTTTAAGGAAATCGGTATTATGACGGTCGCCTGCCAATATATTTTCAATAATATAATTTATATTCGTAATAATTTGAGTGCCTACAAGCGGTATAAGGATGTTCACGATTTCAACACCAGGCATTGTAATAAACTGATATTGCCATCTTTTAGATTACAAAAAGTATTGTCTTCTTTCTTGGGGGTTGGTATACGCTTCTTCAATAAGATTCCGAGTGAAATGTTAGATCTGCCCTTCACTAAATTCAAATTTAAAATAAAAAGTATCTTGCTTAAAAAGGGATACTACACTATTGAAGAATATTTAAATGACAAAACTTCATTTACATAACAGCTCGCTCCAACCTCTTATACTGTGTTTTGTACGAGTATAACGTTTTTATCTTGCCGTACTTGTAAGGAATATATGGAGATATGTTGCAAAAAAAAAAAAATACGTTACGTCTTTATATTTATATTAACTATAATTATTTTCTATCCTTTTATTGCGTTTTTGTCTTATTGAATATGCACTGTTTGCTACAACTCCATTAATTCTTCAAAAGTTATTCTGTAACATAATTCTGTATAAAATCTTTTTAAAAAAAAGTACTTAAATATAAAAAATAGAACAACAAATATAAAGAATTTTTTTTTTTAGCTAGACGTGTTGCTGGGGAGTTTCTTGCCGCTTCTTCTCCTTAACAGCAATAACACGTTGCGAAGCGGTGTACATAGACTAGGATGTAAAATTAAATTTTAACCTATATGTATGACCTTCAAAAAGTGTTCTCCAGTGGAACTTATTTTGAATAAAAACTTTTGAATTTGAATTTGAATTTGAATAAGATTACTAAAACGATCAAAATGACCAAAAATACCAAAATGGCAAATCACAAAAAAAAAACCTATCCTAATTTCTAGGATAATCTTTACAATAAATCTATTCCAATAAATCTATTCCATTATCCGGGACAAAAAGTATCCCTTGTCCACCCTGGATCTTAAAATTACATATATACCAAATTTCAGCCAAATCGGTCCAGTAGTTTTTTCCTAAAAGCATAACAAATAAAGAGACGAATATTTTTTCCCGAAAAATATCCCAGTTTTCAGGATAAAAATTATCCTAAGTTCATATATAAGTATGTATGAATGTAAGAACGGATAGCGCGACGGATTGGACTGGAGATTTAACAGCTGCAACGTTCTATTATAAGTTGTGGAATTCATATCATCCACTATCTGACTGCACGGTAATTATTGTTGAAGTGAAACGTCCATATAGACGGGGTCTTACGATTTTTCGCTCACGAAAAAGCGTCACGGCCATGTGTACTAATACTTACATTTTTCAACTCGTGAATCTTTCAAATGGAATGTCCGAATTGAATAATTCAAAAAGTTATAGAAAGGTATTGAAGCAGTCTTGAATATGAAGTAATTTATTTTGATGACAATGAATACCGAGATACAAATAAAGAGCCTTTTGTAGCGGCGGAATTTTAATTAAATTTTTAAAATAAAAAAACACTTGTTGTGGCATAACTACAATAGTTAGACATAAGCTATCGCGACACTTTTTATAAATAATGATCTGTTCTGCAAAGTCGTAGTACATTATTTTATTCTATCTTCAATAGTTTTCGCAGCGCACGCGATTTTTTGTATTTTTTTACAACTTGGGTTACATTATTGAATTTTTTAGTAAGGATCCCTATTTTTTTGTTAATATATATAATATAGCCTATGTCACCCGGGGATAATGTAGCTTGCCAACAGTGAAAGAATTTTTCAAATCGGTTCAGTAGTTTCGGAGCCTCGTCAACGCAAACAAACAATCTAATCTTGCCTCTTTATAATATTAGTATAGATATTCATATATATTTATTATAAAATTAATTAGATATTTGCATATTATAAAAGCGCAAGAATTTGCGCTGGAAGTTGTTTAATAAAATTGGGAGCTGGGTTGCCCTAAAAAGCGCTATATCTAGCTCCCATAGCGCTAAATTGGCAGCTCTGGTGAGCCGAGCGCCCGGGAAGTCCGTTTTAATACCTAAAATTGCGTTCTGCGCATCGGAAAGTGCCATGTTCCGAGCCGCTATTAATGGAGGCAAACTTAAGTTTGCATCGAACTATACCTCTGCTCTCCACGTGGCTGGGCATCACTGCTTCTATTTATAGTCTGTGTAAAAAAATATAAATAAATAGATAGTTTGTTAAGGAAACAAATTAACAACAAGAAAACTTTGCCAACGGTTCAGTTTTTCGAAAGTCACAACAAAGTGAACGACAACAAACGGCAAAAGTGTTGATGTAAAAAAATGGTCGGTGCGTGTGTAGCGTATGTAATACGTACCATTAAAATGTACCTAACCTAACCAAATCGTAATTTGCAGTAAACCTGCGAAAAATCGAAATGTGTGCTGGGACACATATTAGAAGCGAAACTTCAACGGACAAGTGGAAAACGAATCGCAACGAACAAGTTGAAAAACAAATGGCAAAGGATGAGTGGAAAAACGAATCGCAACGGACAAGTGGAAAAACGAAACTTTGCCATTTATTTTCAACTTGTTCGTTGCGGTTCGTTTTTCCACTTGTCCGTTGAAGTTTCACGTCTAATATGTGTCCCAGCACACATTTCGATTTTTTTTTAAATGATAACTTCTTGCGCGGGTAAACCGCTTCGTTACATAACGCGCTACGGTGCCAGTTTGTCTGTCTTCCCTTTCTCTTACGCAAGTTATCACTTCTGTCGGGCGTCCCGAGACGCACACGCTTTTTTTCTTGTATGTTAGAACTGCAAAATATTCAAATATAAAAGATAAAGTAAATATTTTAACTTCTGTCACAGTCATGCGCGAAGTGAGTATAGAAGCAGTATGTGAATAACCGCCTGCGACTTTGATACAGAAGTATTTTGGGAAATATTCCCGCTGGTACGAATAGTAGTTGCTTATATTTAACTCTGTATAAACACATCGTAGCCAGGACATAAATTTATCAAAACATATTTAAGAAATTGTTATAATGTTACTGTCATATCATTACTGTTGTTGTCAAAGTCAAATTAACGTGTTACGAAGCGTCCCGGTTATGCGATGCGTCGCGGCTTGTTTAAAAAATATTTAATTTTGTAACTAAATTAAATAAACAAGTGTCCTCAAAGTACATATGAGAGTGATAGAGTGTAATTAAAAAATGTTGGTTTTATTTGAAACTCCGGCGGGATATGCCATATTCAAGGTAAACATATCAACACGTGTTGTACCTAACCTTATCTGGTCTTCATTTAATTTTTATAAAAGAAATTACTCTCTTTTTTTCTTTCACCATATCCCAATTAATTGGGGTCGGCACATTATGTCTTTTCCTTCCACACTCTTCTATTCTGACATACATCTTCTGTCACACCACAAATCATCATATCATCCTTCACGCAGACCATCCATCTTTTTTTTGGCCTATAAAAGAAATTACTATACAATACAATCTGAATATCTCTTGTTTCTAGTATATCTTCGCCTAGAAGTATAAGAATTATAACTTATTAATTTACTACTATAGTTTGTTTTGTGACAAATTATATCCGGTATATCGCTTTATTTTACTGTTTTACTAATATCCATTTATAACAGACCGACTATGTAATTAACGTTAAACTTCCAAACAGTTATGCACATCAAGTATATTGTAAGTTCTGTAGCTTTATAAAATAATTTGCAAGTGTTTGTTATAATCCAGGCTGCAAATCTGTCAAAATTCTAATTTAGGTTGATTACAGTTTAAAATTGGTACCCTTTAATGGTGCTAAGTTATATATAACTTTAGTAGTGTAGTTGATGTTCAACACTTTCTGTTTTATAAACAAGTAAATCTGGATAGATTCATTAATTTTGAATCCATCTCCAATTTTTCCAGTGCAATTTATTTATTCACTGTTTGTTTGAGTCAGTATTTTTACAGTAAAGTCCTAATTTTTATAAAAGGTATAAGCAATGTTGTACATATAATTTTTCATTAATGGCCCATATAGGCAAATGGTATAAATAAAGCCTCTGATTGCCTAGTTGCACTAAAATGCAGCAGAGGTTTTGGGATCAATTCCTAGTATTATTTGTAACCATACTTTCTAATATTAACTATGGTTGCCTAGAAGATATCGCTGTGATAAGACTGCTCATCGTACTATTTTAATATTATTAATAGTTATGTAAACTACATAAATGTGTATATAACTGAACACAACCAGTCCAAATGTAATGCACGATTCAATAACATGCGTAAAGTCCGTCACTTAATAGATTACCGAGTGATAATACTGCATATTGTACTGTTTACAATAATATTAATACTTATGTAAACCACATAAATGTGTTCAATAATGGATATTCTATCCTGTTCTGTTCTATGGTCTGGGTGTCTAGGATCCCAGAATAGATAGTATAGAACTTATATGTGTTATAACTTGTGTGTAACTAATAACACATGTTATAAGTAAGTACATGTGTGTACTTGTTCAGCTGGCAATATATTGAATGCGTGTTTGTCTGTTAATTTAATATAAAATCTAAATTGTATTGAAAGCTTATTCCTTATTAAAGTTTATTTATAATGTCTGTAACTTAACTTTAGCTGTATTTAACTTATTTCGTTTAGTTGAAAAAGGAATGTTAAGGTGGTTTGGGCATGTAGAGAGAATGAATGAAACCATAATCACAAAAGAAGTACATGACAGCAGTTTGTGCAGACGGCTCAGGTAGACTGAGCCATATTCACTATGATCAAATTGAAGAAAGGTCATGTGAGAAGAACTTTAAATAAACTTATAAACTGGTTTGTATGAACAGATTAATGAAAGTTGATGAAGTGAAAAATGTTTGTCAGGATCATAGCAGGTGAAAATCCATGGCTTCTGTGTACCCTTACCCCAATGGGAAATAGGCATAACAATTTGTATATGTAAACTTATTACTTAAAGTTGGAGTGAATGTCTGTCTAGTGTTATATTATTGTTACCTACAACCATTGTAGTTATTTAAATATGTTGTGGAATTTTTTGTATCAAGTCTAAATTAAGCCTTGAAGAGTATGTTACTTAATTTTATATATTTTTTTATGTTTTATTTTTAGTTATTGGATGAATCAAAGTTGTCGCAAATTGATGACTTGTATCAAGAATTTAATACACCTGAAGGTGCCTCATCAGTGTAAGTTTTTTCTTATATTAAAAGAAACATTGTTTTATTTAAAATTTAATTAGATTTTATTTTTATATATATTTTGAACTATATTTAGGATTTGGGATCACTTTGGTATATATCGGAAAATTTATAAAATCATTTCTGTTTGTCTGTCTTTGTGTGTTATTGTATTTAGAAACTAGTAGGTTTTGAAATTTGGTTTGGTGGTATACTATATATGATACTAAACAATGGTGTAGTGAAATTGGAAAAATTAAAGATTACAGGTATTTTGTATACAGAGTAAATTGTGGAAACATTGTTAGAGTACCTTATACTTCGATCCATAAGTATATTTTTAATTGAATATTTGGTATGATATAATTAGTCTGTAATAAAACTACGTTTTAACGGTTTTAAGCGCGGTAATTTATTTGATTTAGGTTTATCCGACGTTTCGGCCGCTTTTCAGTGGCCGTGGTCACGGAAGACAAAGATGACATTTGTCAAACGTGTATTGTCAAAGTTTTTATTCAGCCTACCGCCAACTTGTTCATTTTAATTATTAAGTTTTAAATTTTGTTTATGGATATTATTTACTCTATGGGAGCCTAATCTAATTTACCACCGCTTCACAACATGTTGTGGCTTGAAGAGAAGAAGCGGCGCAAGAAACTCTTCAGCAAACATGCCTAGTTCTAAATTATTTTTTTTTATATAATATTAAAATGAGTGGAAGGAAAAAATAAAAGAAATTATCAGTCAAGTTGGTTTGTTTCGTTGCACGCAGAAAGAGCTCACAGTGTCTTGAGGTCTGGCAGTTGGTTTTTGCTGGGTTTGGGTCTTAATAGTTTTGATGATTGGATCCCAAACAGGTGGTACCTGCCAACCATCTTCTCTATTGAAATTTGGGTGTTTTTTGATTTCAATAGCCTCACGCATCATTCTTGGTATGAAACGATTCTCTTTCGTGAGGATTTGTGGGTTATCAAATCTGATGTAATGGTTGGGTTTATCCAGTGTGTGTTCACTGATCGCAGACTTCGTAGACCTTGTGTGTTTCATGTCAGCAATGTGTTCTTTTACCCATGTTTTTATGCTCCTCTATCGAAACGTCGGATAAACCTAAATCAAATAAATTACCGCGCTTAAAACCGTTAAAACGTAGTTTTATTATGTGTACAAGTCGCGAAAACTTAAGAAAATATTATAATTAGTCTGATTTTAAAAAATAAGAAGAAGAATAATAATATTTAATAAAAAAAAGCCTGAATTGCGCTCTGTTGTTCGTGCCTACCCCGCAATTTACCTGGTGTGAAGTTATGAATGTATGTATTTTAAAAAATCGGGATAATGTTATTTGATTACTTGTTACCACTGGATTAATAAGATATTAAGCTTCCAGTCTTATTAATTGTGATAATAACCTCGAACTTTTGAACTTCAACAACCAAAATTGCTAATTGCTTAAAATGTTGATTGAGTTGTTGAACTTAAAATTAATAAAAATGAAGTAAGGGTATCTTGTAATGAAATGCTTTTTAATTTTATGGAATTTTTCATCCTGTGTAGACTTACAAACATTTGCCAAATTTATATTAGACCAAGATTTCTAAACAGTGTTTATCTTTCAGTGTGAAACTAAAGAACTTTGTAAAATTTGAAGACACAACAGAAGCTTTGGCCGCTACCACTGCAGCTATTGAGGGGAAAATCTCGAAGCCTCTGAAGAAAGCTTTAAAAAAGTATGTCAGCAAGGAGGTCCAAGACCAGCTCTTGATTGGAGATGCTAAATTAGGCAGTGCCATTAGAGAGAAATTTGATTTACAATGTGTGTCAAATTCAAATGTGCAGGAATTGCTGAGATGTATACGATCACAGATGGACAGTCTTCTGTCAGGGCTGCCAAAGAAGGAGATGACTGCTATGGCACTCGGATTAGCTCACTCGCTGTCCAGATATAAGCTGAAATTTTCACCGGACAAGATTGACACAATGATTGTGCAAGCTCAATGCCTTCTTGACGATTTGGACAAAGAATTAAATAACTATATTATGAGGTGCCGAGAATGGTACGGCTGGCATTTCCCAGAGCTTGGCAAGATCATAACAGACAATACGTTATTTGTCAAAATCGTCAAGCTTATTGGTACTAGAGATAACGCATCGCAGACTGATCTATCGGATATTCTGTCTGAAGATTTGGAAGAGAAAGTCAAAGAAGCAGCTGAGATATCAATGGGAACAGAGATATCCGATGATGATATTATGAATATACAGAACTTGTGTGATGAGATTATATCTATCACAGATTATAGGACACATTTGACTGACTATTTGAAAGCAAGAATGATGGCTATGGCACCAAACCTAACAGTTTTAATAGGGGAACATATCGGAGCTAGATTGATTGCACATGCAGGTTCACTTATGAACTTGGCCAAACACCCGGCATCTACGGTACAGATATTCGGTGCAGAGAAGGCTTTGTTCCGAGCCCTCAAAACCAAGAAAGACACACCGAAGTATGGTTTGATATATCATGCACAATTAGTAGGGCAATGTAGTACGAGGAACAAGGGTAAAATGTCACGAATGTTGGCCGCTAAAGCTGCTTTGGCTACAAGAGTGGATGCGTTTGGAGAAGAAGTGTCGTTTGAATTTGGGGCTGAGCATAAAGTCAAGTTGGAGAGCAAGTTGAGATTATTGGAGGAAGGAAACCTGAGGAGAATCAGTGGCACTGGTAAAGCGAAGGCCAAGTTTGAGAAATATCACAGCAAGAGGTGAGTGATCAATATTTTATTATTGTGTCCATGATCTTGTTTATCTTTTACTAATATATAAAGCTGAAGAGTTTGTTTGTTTGCTTGAACACACTAACCTCAGGAACTGCTGGTCTGATTTGAAAAGTTCTTTCAGTGTTAGATTAGATTAGCCGCCTCTTTGAGTCATTATTAAGGACTCCGGGATTGTGAGCTGTACCGCTAACTGGTTGGGATGGTTAAAAAGTCCTGTATTTAGAACACCAGGTCTTTATTTCTTCTTTAACTGTTCTGACCTTCAGGTGTTCGTGGACCTCCGAGGTTTTTATAAACCAGGGACAGATGGTTCAGTGTTAGATAGTCCCTTTATCGAGGAAGGCTATAGGCTATATATCATCACGCTAAGACCAATAGGTGTTTGAATGTTTCAAAATCGGGGGAGGGGTAGGGTTACTATTCCACGTGGACAAAGTCACGGGTAGAAGCTAGTATATAATAATCTTGGAAATGACGGCAGCTCGTGATTAATGAACTTACATCTTGTTTCAATGATATGTTGTCAAATACTAATAGGGGAGCATGTAGTACTGGCAGTTTTTCTGATTGCATCTTGTTACAATTCATATCACTCTTTATTGCACACCAATACAAAAAAAGACCTTACAGACTGAGACTATGTCTAAAACAATAGTACCCAATAATATTAAATCAAAACATAAAGGTAATTATAAAGAATTATTCTATTATTATAAAGTTGTAAAGTTATGAGCATATTTGACAAGGTTAAGTTTTCAATACTAACTGAATGTAAGAAACCAGAACTCTTAGTTCAGAAGACTAGACCTAATTACATGCAAACGAGATCTGACTCATGTGAATACATTATACCTAAATATAATAATGTGTGTAACAAGGCGCGAGGAATATACGATAACAAACATTATAAATGATCTCCCAGGACCTGCAAATCAAGTATAAAAATAACCACAAATTAATCAAGTATAATCTGAAAAGACTATACTGATTCCCAAAGTGGATCATCATGCACATATGCAGCCCTGGGACTAAAATGAGAAACATGTACTAGAAAGATGATAACCATTACTCGTCTCTGCTCCTATTTATTAATATAACAATATTGTGTACACACTCCCTGCAGCACGAATAAACCCATGATCAAATGTGTTTTCTATGTATATGAATGTGAGAAAATTGGATAATAAATTTTAAAAAAATGCACAAAGGGCGGTCTTATCGCTAAAAAGTGATTTCTTACAGACAAATTATTTATGTAACTATTGTTGAATAAAGTGTTAAGTTTAAGTTACTGTAGTTATCATTTTAAAAAGTAATATACAAAGTGAGATTTTAATACCTGTTATTGTAATTTAATTTTCATGCTTTAAAATTAGTTTATCAACAAGTGTTGATAAACTAATTTTACTAATATTAAAGCTCACCCGGCTCAGCCTTTTGGGAACGTTCCCGGCAAGTGACAGTGGTTTGGGACCAATATTTTATCTATAATTTTGATCTCTTTTTTTTATTTAGTTTCAGTATTTAATTTTAGTTTTCTATTTTATAGTTTAGTTTATGAAAAAGTTAATTGAAGTTAAATAAATAAGAATTGATCTAAAAGAAAAAGTTGTTGATAAACTTTTTCTTATTGTAATTATAATTAAATACTGTTAATATACTAATAATTTTCAGTTGATATACAATGTCGGTGTGTCAATTATAATTGCCAATTATTATACTATCAACGAGCTGAGCAAGTTATGCTTGTGTTATGAATAATATGTAGTGGCTAACTTTGGCTGATCCCAGACACCTAGACTATAGTAGAGTACAAATTTACCATACTGATCAAGGAACCTGGGACATCTGCATTCCAGTATGTTAGGCCAACAAAGACTACAAAGTTATCAATATTGTTTTAAACGTATAACAGAAAAAGTTTGGAACCCTAGAAGAGGTCACGAAATGACAATCAACATAATAGGCGTAAAACTATGAAACTCGTAAATCGGACATGGGGTAGACTATGACCTTGTTTGTCAACAAATTTACATTTTTAATTGCTCAATAATTAAAACTTCGTTTAAAAAACCGACTTCAAAAACGAAAAAACTAAAATGTATATGCAAAGTAAAACATAAAAATTACTATATTTTGAAAATTACTAAGCCGACTTTAAGATGTTTTAGATAATATATATTAATAATAATAGCTTAAGAAATAAGTTATTTTATACATTTTAGTTTTTTCGTTTTTGAAGTCAGGTTTTATTAACGAAGTTTTTAAATTTTATTTGTTACTTTTTAGTGTCTAGCTATGTACGGGTGGACCTACGAATGGTGCCGCGCTTCGTAAAAAATATAGGTCCCAAGAACCGGGAACAAAAAAATGTTCGTAAAATGAAAACTACTGGGCCAAACTATGTCAAATTTTTAGGGGACCAATTGGAAGCTATTCCGCGTCGAACAAAAAAAGAATCACGTAAATCGAATCATAAATCTCAGAGTAATCGGTGTACATATGGAACGGAGTGAAAATTATTTACATGAAAAATGTTCATAAAATGAAAACTACTGGGCCAAACTATGTAAAATTTTTAGGGGACCAATTAGAAGCTATTCCGCGTCGAATCACGTAAATCGGATCATAAATCACGGAGTTATCGGCGAACATACATTAAAAAAAAAGCAACAAAAAAAAAGATCCCGACGAATTGAGAACCTCCTCTTTTTTTCGAAGTCGGTTAAAAATGGGGAAGACGAAATCTTGTCATTTTAATCCCAAGAAGACGCAAGTCTGCGCGTTTACCGCTAAGTAAGCCCCATTTTTGTTAGCGTCGCAGTTCCAGGGCAATCCCCTTAAGATCTCGGACACCATAGGGATCCTGGGCGTCGACATTTCGAGCGAGGTGCAATTTAGGGGTCACTTGGAGAGCAAAGCTACTCACACATAGGCTTTTACTATATAAAGCTCAAGTCCGTCCCCATGTGGACTACTGCTCCCATCTTTGGGTTGGTGCATCCCAGTACCAGCTGCTCCCACTTGACTCCTTGGCTTATAGTCTCTAAGCCACAGAAGAGACGTTGGCTCTCTGATGAGCTGTTTGATTTGGTACCGCTCGCCGGCGATTGGGAGTTCATCCACACTTCCTCCACACTTGGAAGTCGTCAACGGTACGTGGCGGACGCTCCTTCATGCCATATGGGTCCAAATTATGGAATGAACTCCCTCCCGCGGTTTTCCCAGAGCCCTACAATATGGGGCTCTTCAAAAAGGGCGTGAACAGATACATAAAGTCTCAACGAGGTAGGCAACGCATCGGCTCCCCTTGAGTTGCAGATGTCCATGGGCGACGGTAGCAACCTATCACCGGGTGGTCCGTTTGCCAGTTTGCCTACTAGCAAACATTTAAAAAAAAACACAACATGGATGCGGACATGTGTTATTTGACGTTAGAATATCCATGTTTTAAAAAAAAAAACAAAGACTTCGCTCACTTTATCACAGAAGCCAACAATGTTCTGGTTAAAAAAATCATTTCGAATATTTTATTGTTTATATCTTTTTTTTAATTTCAGTGAGGTATTCAATTACCCAGTTGCCGGTGACAGCACGATTGGCCAAAAAGCAGTGAAGAGAGAGCATCCGCCTGATGAGGACGGTCAGGAGTACGGGCAGACCGCGCCCAAGAAGATCAAGGTGGAAGATGGTGCCGCTGAGGTGAGTTTTTCATTTCTTTGTTCTATCAACTATAATATTGTAAAATTTAAAAAATGCTTTGTCTGTAAATTGAAGCTATTAAAAAAAAACAACAGAGAACACAATGCAACTTCTTTTAGATTTCTTGTCTGTTTGTTCGGGATTCAGGTAAATACTAAAGGGCCGATTTCCGCACCAGGAAGGAGTTCGTCGGAATTTTCCTGGGCATCATTTGAAATGGCCAAATTGAGAAAGATATTTAATGACATACTCACAAACAATAATTATATATGTTACGGGCAATTTGATTAATTGGGCAGTATTAATATGGACCGATCATTTTGAATAATGCCCAAGTGCGTCGGTCAATTTGAGAAATGTATTACTTTGGCCGGCCCATATTAAAATGCACAATGCCGGTGGTGGGTATATTACCCACTTGATATGGGCATTATGTATACACACCGGTCATTATTCATAGTGACCAGATTTATCGAATTGCCCATAACATATATATATAAATCCGTATATCGTGGGAATGTAGACGGCCCTTCCATTATACGGTGCATTTTCTTGACCAACTTAACTTCACCATTGCCAAGTAGTATTTATTTGTATTATTTATCGTCAACAGGTATCCCCTAAGAAGAAAAAGAGGAAATCGGAACTAGCAGAGACATCTGTCAAAGAAGAATCAGAAGTCAAGGAGGAACCGACCGAACCGACTTCTGAGAAGAAGAAAAAGAAGAAGAAGAGGCAATCAGACGCTGAACCCAACGAAGAAGTACCAGAGGCCACTGAATCCCAAGAGACAGTTGAAGAACCCAAAAGTGAGAAAAAAAAGAAGAGGCAATCAGAGGCTGAACCCACCGAAGAAGTACTAGAAGCAACTGAAACCCAAGAGACAGTTGAAGAACCCAAAAGTGAGAAAAAGAAGAAGAAAAAGAGACAGTCTCAAGTGGAAGAAGAATAAATACCTCATAAAATTTATGAATTGTAATAAATAAATATTCTACTACATAGTGTAACTAGCCTTAAGAGTATTAAACATTACAAAATTTTATTTTGAAGTTTGAGTTTATTTTCAATTAAATAATATCATAAACAATTCCATTAACGACCTCAGCTCCTTTTATGTATATCCGCCACCCTTGTCTAATGGCCGGTTCCTATATCTTGGTAACCGTTCATTTGCCTTTCTACCGGTTGAAATTTAACATAAGATCCCTTTAAGTTATGTCACCGGTGGTATGGCAAGTGAATGGATGTAAAATATAATGAGCTTTTTTAAAAAGGTTTTTAAATACAAGCTTTTGAGATCCTTGATATCATGTAGCAGCAGAGTGCTAGCCAAGAGAAGTAAAACGAGCCCAAACACGACGGGTCTATCTGGTTTAGTACAGGAGTTCCTATGGACACCTTCCGACTCCATCATCAGATCAGCTCCATGGTACCATATTATTGCACTGGCACCCGATATACAGATGTGTGCAAAATTTCAGCTCAATCGGAAACCGGGATGTTGGTCCAATTTAACTTACAAGATTCCACCCGAACTTACATCCATTGCAAGTTAAATAAAAGCTAGAAACTGGCTATGAGGCTGGCACGATTCCCAGCCAGGATTCGAATCCATGACTCTGAACTCTAGTGTATTAGCTACTAATTCTGATATTTAAGTAAATAACCAATGAGTGAAGTCCGTCAAATTGCTTTAAACGAGTTTAGCGAAGTATACAAAGGCACATTTACTAATATTGTTATTAATACACGAGCATGGTGGCTTAGTGGTTAGCATACTCACGTTTCGTAGTCAACGGGTTCAAATCCTGGCCGGATACCTTAATCACTTGGGCAGTTTATCTGAGAAAACGGTTAGACCGATTTTGTTGAAGTTCTTATTGTTTCAATTTTCAAGCTCTAACTGTGAAGGAAAACATCTTAATGAAACCTGCACATCGAGATATATAATTATGAGTGAAACTTGTCTTGGACAAGCGTATACTCTCCACTCTCTTACATGCATGGGAGGCCCAAGCCTACAGGAGCCTTTTATGGTCTGCTATTTATTCTCTATACATAGAAAAAAAAATTGAAGTGTTTACAAAATGCGTATGAAAGTATATACGGTACTTACATTTTTAAAACTTGTCTGTCTGTTTGTCCGGCTCGTCTCTGAATTACTGGCAGATAGCCGATTTGATATGAAGAATTTAGGCTACTTTTGTTTTAGAAAAAAAGATTGAAAGACCCTGAATTGAATAAATAAATATATGTTTAATTAAACACTTCGTCTAGGATTTGATTTGATTCAATAGAAGTTAAAGTGCAACGAGTAAATTATAGTCATATTTTTGTTCGTAGGAAATTACTTCAGTAAAACGGTTTAAAGTTAACGTGGTTATAAATTCTTAGAGCTCGGAATTACCGTTCGTTGGCGCACAGTTTAACTTAAAAAGTTGGTTTCCATTCGAATCGAAATGAAATTGATTTGTTAAATATTATAGTTCTTTTGGTTTGAGTTTGTTTCTCTTCTGGAGCATAATAACATCTACTTTGAAGAGGTACGTTCCTAAGAAGTTTTTGTCGATCGATGAACTTATTGGCCTTAGTATTTGCATCGCAGATTATTTGTCTTTACGCTGCTCGAGAATAATGGCAGACGCGGCGTACGACGTACGGACGCCATACATAGCGTATTTGCGCTGCGTTAGGCTTCTGAGAGACTACACTATAAGCCTTGGTTGTTAGCATAGAGCGTCATGCCATTTACCATACTGGGATTTCAACCCGGAGTCTGCGATGCGACGAGGTAAGCCGTCAAAGGCTTACCCCGCTCAACCAGAGCCCGTCAAGTGTGAAATGTCTGCAGGTTCTTCGGCATTTCAGCTTCTATACAACAATTGAATATTTTTGTATTTTAAGCGTTAGTTTTTTTATAATTCGATTTTAAAATTATTTCTCCGATGACGTCATAAGGGACAAGTTTACATTGATTTCTTTGCCTAGAAAACAAAAATAATAAAAGTAAGTTTTATCTATATATAATCATAGTAATCTGTGCTACTATTTAAATGTCACTGTCATTACTCATTACGTATTGTGATCATTTTAGTGTTTTTTGTCGCTAGGCTTATAATTTTTCGTGTTCAACCATTATTAGTTTCTATAGTTACCGTTAAATGTTTTGAAGTGGTCATTAGGGAATATCCATGTTACAGAACTTAAATCAAATAATGTACAGCTAGATTTTTTTTTACACCTAAAGCAGGCAAACAGGCAGACGGCCTACCTTATTGGATTTAGTAAGGTCAAATAAAGGTCAAACGCATTTCTTACAAAATACAAGAAGATCGTACGTTTTTTGGAATTTTAACTAGACAGAAATTATTAGGGACACTATTCCTCGAAATGGTTTTTCAAATAGCTAGATTGAAAAAAAGTGAACAATCCCAATTGTCAATTTTTACGTCATTGAAGTACGAAATGATCGTCTATAGAGGCAATTGAAGCCATTGTCATTCGCGGTTACGTGAATGATGGAAGATTTGATTGAAGCCCATTGACAATGGCGAACGACGTATCAATTGAACGTCTCGTTGTGCGATAGACAGATTTCGGTAATTCGCTCGCTAGTCGAGAAACATGGCGTACAAAAAGCAAATGTAAGCGAGCAATTGACGCATCTTATGAAGCTCCATCATTCGCACCTTCAATTGAAATGGTTAATGACGTAGAAATTGACAATTGCGAATGACTGTCTCCGGGGCACTTATAAGCGTGTTGATATGCGTGTTTGTTTGTATGTGTGTAGGTGTGAGGTGATTTATATGTCCCATATTACTTTTAATGTATTGCAAACTAACTTCTTTTAATTCGTGGATAATGTAGTTGGATAAGCACTGATATTATACTAAATACTGTTTTTTTTCTTATTTAATTTTAGTGTATAACTGTTTATTACCTATACTAATATTATAAAGAGTAAAGATTTGTTTCTTTGCATGGAATAGGCTCCGAAAATACTGAACAGATTTGAAAAATTGTTTCACTGATGGCAGGCTTTACTATTCCCGGGAGACTTAGGTTATATTTTTTTTTAAATTAGGGTTCCTTACTAAAACTCCAATAATGTGAGGTGTAAAAAAACTAGCTAGGCCGCACCTTATGCAATGTAGGCGTTACTGGGGTACGGGCTGTACGAGAGGGGAGTCAATGTCAAGAAATGAAGTGCCGACGCGCGGCCGGCTCCCTAAGCAACTGTAGTGTGCGAAATCGCATAATTTTGGCTTGAAAATATTTTGAATTTAAAGTAATTAAACTCAACAAAAAAGTTCTTTTTAGATACTCGTGCAAAGCCGGGGCGGGCCGCTAGTCCTAAATAAAAAGAACATAATCTGTTGGCGTTGCTGGCTCCCGAAATATTAATGGATATTGTCTTGTCACCAGAATTTACGGTTATAAGTATAGATACTTCATCCTAAGTCGGATGAAGTAAGTCGGTAAGGATGCTAAGTCGAGTCCGTGTTGACTCGAGAATCTATGCTACAAATAAAATCTAAAATTAAATTTCAACTTAGAAACCAATGCCGTTTCAGAATACAAAACTCATTGGCGATACGACATACAATTATCTCAAAGTAATAGGTACTGTTTAGCAAAATGCAAGTCACGAAGTCGTTACGGCGCGGGAACGCAATTTGCGGGCTCCATCTTGGGACGGATATGAACCCGGCGGCCGCTTCCGATGGGTTCTCTCCTTTCCACTTGCTTCTCACCACATCAATAGCATTCACGGTACCAATCGCTTGTCGGTTATGACTTGCTAAATTATCATATACACGACTTGGATCATGTAAATTCCAGTTTCATATCTCACGGGGATGTTTTCATTACGTTACTAGCAACGTTGCCATAACTACGTATTTGTTATGTCCAAGCGCCATCTGGGATAATGTTATCGTTATTGTCTGTGATCAAGTGCGTCTTGTTAATAGGTGTAGGGTTTGGTATTATTCAAATTCAGGAACGGAGAAAGAATACAATTTCCTGCGGCCGGGCGGCCTGTCGTAAGAGGCGACGAAACAACCCACAGCCAGGTGGTAGGGCCACCCCAGGTCTAAAGCGTGTCGCCTTAACAACCTTGAGTTGTGTTCCATTAGTGACCAGGTTCCAGTCTCCCTTAAGAGAGCAGCAGCGCATTTGTAGCACCTTTGGTGTTGCAAATGTCCATAGGCGTTTCCAGCAAGTGGGCCCTCTGCTGAACTTATGCAATAAAAAAAACAATATTTATAAAATAAATTTTTGATCAGCTGATACATATCTAAACATTTGCGATATTTGAATTTTCGTGCTAGAGACGAACTTTTTTTAAACTCTTAACAGTCATATAGTTTGACAGACAGTATATATATATATATACACACACACATATATATATATAGTGTCAATTGTTTTGTCTATGATTTTTGGCGTATAAAAAATGTGGGGAAAAGATCCTAGTCTGGAAACCCTGATGATAGCAACTACACACTTGTCTAGTTTTATTACTTCACTAGCTGTTACCCACGACTAAGTCTGCGTGGTTTTTTTTCGAGGAACCCTAATTTTATTAGTAGCGTAACTCCTTATAAAATCAGCTATTTGCCATTATATTTATTGCAGGAGTTCAGTAGACAGACAGACGGCCCACTTGATGGAAAGCGGTTACCATCGCCTATGGCCATTTGCAACACCAAAGGGGCTACAAACGCGCTGCTGCTCTCTTAAGGGAGACTGGAACCTGGTCACTAATACCGGAATACAACACAAGGTTGTTATGGCGGCATACTCTAGACCAGAGGTGGTCGTCCTCCAGTCAAGCAAATACCCTACCACCTGCCGAAGCCAGGTTCTAGTGAAAGTTCCGTCAAAATCGGTACAGTCGTTTCGGAGATTAGCCGGAACATCTATTCTTCATATAACTACCGTATATAATCATATACATTTACCAAAAAGCTGTTTTTTTGACATTACAAACGGACCCTTCAATTTTATTTATTTTCATATTTTCGTTTAAGATGTGATGACATGTTCTTGTTACTGAGCTCAAAGCGTTAAATATGATTCCTCACAGAAAGTACACGAATGATATTTATCTCTTTGAATCCAAGCAAATAAAGTGAGTGAGAGTTTGTTTATGCGAGGACACGTGTACCCAATAAAAGGGGACTTCACCTGTTACCCCACACAAAGTAATTTATATCGAAAAAGTATTTGATCCGGTAACTCGCTTGAGGGGCTTCCCAGAAAAAAATATTACGTTCTGTAAGGAATATTCATTTATCCCCACCCTCGCACTAACCGTTACGTTAAGTAACATATCAAGTCTGTTACGACTTCGTTTATAATCTGCCTGTCTAATGTAAATATGAAACATATATGGTTTTATGTTATAGAGTTATGTCGCTTTTAGAGGCGCCTAACATCAAATTAAGTAAATGTACTTAATTTGATTCCAACTATTGTTAATAACAATAGTTGGAGACGCAATCAGGCAATCTCCGCGGGTAGGGGGTTATGTGCGCAATGTATGGCCATCCCTTATTCCCCAACTAAGAACTTGTGCCCGGAGAATAGAAAGAAAGAATCTTGCACCTCGCAGTCAGCCATCAGCCCACGACAGCGCTGGTTTAGGGGTCTGCCGTTGCTTATCACGTGACGATACTGGTGGTAAAGTCCTTCAACACGAGTAATTAAATGGACGCGGATATCTTCATAGTTAATGTGTATTTATAAACGCGGGTGCGGTACCAGCTACGTGCGTTGCGGTAGCGTGGCGTTTGGCAACGTACTGACCCACGCGCAGCGCGGGCGACGGCTGCATGATATGCGCAAGATCTTCCCCCGTAATACCACTGTAGGGGCGCCCTCTAGGCAGCGGAGGAGTCTTCACCCCTGTTGTCGTAGGAGTTTGCACGACTTCCCGGGGCATTCTTAAGAACTGATGCGCTACGATCAGCGTGGGCGTGACTACGGTCTAAGTCTCACGCTCTTCCTGCCATAAGCGCGGGGCACATGGGAGGTGAGTGATTTTAGTGGAGTATTAAGTAATCGAGTCTCAGCACAAGCCGGCGATTGACTTTGGTAGCTATTCATAGCTCACCTCTCGTCGCTTTGGTGTAATCCCTAGTGAGGGACCTTAAAAAAATGGCCGAGGACCGGGATGAGTGGCGCCGACTTGGAGAGGCCTACGTCCAGCAGTGGACTGTGATTAGCTGACAACGATTTCAAGAAATACTCAATTTTCTTGCAACATTACTTGCGTAAGCGTAGATTGGTTTTATGGTTGAACACTAAACGAAGTTTTGTAAAAAACTATCTCTACGTATTACGAGTGTATCCATGTAATATAAATATAAACTAATCTATCTGTAAACATGTCGGTGCTAATAATAATATTTTATTATTAGTTCGTTTTTGAAATGGGATCAAACATGAAAGTCTTAAATACCGTAAATCTTTTAATGTGAGTATTTGAAAACAAAAATAGTACCCATTTGATTACAACATTAAATTTGTTATAACGTATAATCTATAATATAATAAAAATATATAGAACTTAAGTGCGTAAAACGAATTTAAAAAAATAAGGGCAATTTAAAAAACAGAAAAGCATTAGGGATTAATGCAGATTTCGGAAAATCATCTAGTTTTTTACCTGTTTAATGAAGAATCACGTGAAAACTACAGAACGAATTCGTGACTATGGTATAACCTCAACTTGTTTTATTTTATTGAAACAACAAATAGCAACATTATTAGAAATTAAATACAAAATTACAACTTACAATATTAAGTAATAATGGGGCTGCATTGAACCGCGCTGTCCACAAGTTAGAATATAAATATATTATTAAAGGGATTATGGTAATCCCTAGGCTTAATATTAAACATAGAATTAACGAAAAGAAAGTTAGTAAAAACAAGAAGAGCAAGAAGAAAATAGAATGAGAAAGTTTTATGAAGCAATAATTGAATTGCGAAGGTGAGTTGGCAAATAATTATGTCTACGTGTTCAAAAAGTTTACCTAGCATAAAATATAAGTTTTTATAGCATCTAAAATACCAGCATATCTTACAATAGGCATATTTCGTGGTAGATGACTAAATATAATGTAATGTAAATATAATTTTAGTATTTAAGTTGTTTAATACTTGGCATCACTGGGAGGTACTTGCGGAAGATCAGCGCTAGTTGTAAAAACTAGCATTATGCTGAGCAAGAGCCTTTTTAGGACATCACAATTAATTGTAATATATATTATCGTGTAAGAATTTCTGTATCTTGTCCTAAATAAATACTTTTTCTTCTTCTTCTTTCTTCTAATATACCACGATGTGGAAGAATGTACTATACATCTACAATTGTATATCTGTATAAACTACATGCTTGTAAATAAATATAATAATTGAATAAAGGAATGTTTGTTCAGCATAACTTAAACCTAGACAATTAAATATAATAAATACATTGCCATCAGAACAATAGGCGGCCATATCGCTTATAGCGATATCTTCCAAACAACCCGACATCCAAGGAGACTTTAATAATATTTAGTGTTTTAACAAAATTGAAACTCATTCAATCGAAATTAAATATAATTAAAGCAAAAACATATTAATAATAATAAACTACATATACCCAATTAAATAGATTATAATAATATAAATTACATTATACCTACATGCGAACAATAATATGATTCTATTCACTGCAACAAATTTTATTTAATGGACAAATAATGGTCAGTGATCAGGTGTTTGTATGTAGAAATGGATGTAGCTTGTCTGATTTTCAAGGGGAGGGAGTTCCACAAGCAACAGCCTGTACAGCAAAAGACTTTCCTACGAAGGACGAAGTGTGTTTAGGTGTCGTTAGCAGAAGATTTTCATTTGAGTGCAAATTACAGGAATGAGATTGATAGAGGAAATGAAAAAGTTCCTTTAAATATGGGGTACACGGAATGAAAAGAATATTGTGCAGAAAGAAGTGAAGGATTGAATAAAAAATAAATACAATAAAAAGAGTGGAGCTGATGAGCCAAGGTGCAGACACAAGCAAAGTGATTTATTCCCTCGTTTCGGCTGATGGGTTCAAAGTTCTAGGGCTTAATGGAAAAACCCTTTTAAAACTTCCCTAAAGTGCGTGCAAAAGGTTACTGGAGGTGAACTATAAGCGACCTATTATTAGCCTCATCCTCACTCTTGTTATCCTGTAATAATCCTACATAAATCATTTTATAAAAATACCCTTTGCGTGCATATCTCTTATGTGCATATTGTTACAATCACCACATACTAACAACGGTTAAGGAATACATCCTTTTTTTTTGGCCAGGGGAAATCCATTTGAGGACTAAGCCGCGGCAGGGACAGAAGCCTGGGGGGATAATTCGCGACCCGTGAGTGTGGGATTGGCTAGATCGGGGGTGGCAATAGCGTGCCCAGTCACAACTGGTGCCACGCTATTGCCCCTCCCCAGTTAGGGATACCCACTAAAAACCCCTGGATGTTCCGTCCTGCGCTTTATGCCAGGGCCGCGGAAAAATGGGATTCCTAGCTGCGCGGGCCCTGGCAAGCGTGGGCCACCGGCACGAGGCCTCTTCCGATGTCGGGGGAGTACACCCCCGGCGTCGTCCTTGTCTAGTTCGGGCGTGGGGCGGTATGTAACGTGCCCCACGAGAGAAGTGAGAGAGAGAAGGCGGTCATGCGGCGAGTACGGTCCTGTGGAAGGATGACTCAACTGTACGTGCCATTCGCGTCGTCAATAACGAGCTAAGCAATATATAAGGGCGCCCGTGGCATGTAGGAAGAGACGCAGCAAGATCACCATGGAGGCCACACGCTACTCACTATTCGTAAAATCCAACGGCCGCAGTCTGCCCGTTGAGGTTCTTAAAATCAAAGCCATTCTCTATTCTAAACTGTACCCCTTGGGTAACTTTAGAATCAGTGTATCAGTATATGACTGAACCTGGTACTGTTGAATAGGAAAACGCTTGTTACAACCACGATACAGCTAAGGATATCCTTACGCTGACAGACATAGGTGTGGGTGTGATCAGAGGTTCCATACTTACACGATAACCCTTGTCACCCCTACATTCATGTCACAAATAAACAATTCAATTTTATGATAATATTATAAATGGATACACAAATCACATTGAATAAGAAGACACCAGTGGTAAATATAGTATAAATATTTAAAACAAATTTCCCTTCGGAAAACGTCGAAAATGCTTTAACACCTCCGCGTAACAAATTGAGGAACATCTCAATTTCCTCTAATTTGATAATGTAATGGCAATTTTGTCGTCGCGTGAAAAAACATAAAACATCCGGGGAGGTACAGTTTTATTAAATAATCTCCACGGTGCTGCCTGTCGCTGCTTTTGGAGATGCGTGTCACAGAATGCTAAAGCAAATCTTATACCTTATTAAATGACTCTATGAAATAAGAAACGTGGTAGTGCCAGCAAAACTTTGGTCGCATTGCCATGTCGTATAGTCGTATTTTATTAGTTAATTCGAACGACGGCACCAAAACAAAACACGACAGCGCCGCCTTTTTGAGGCTATATTCGTGTATCGTGTGTCTCACAGAACGAAGTAATTCGTTAGAATAAAAAGTATCTAAGTAATATTTTTATAAGTTTTTGCGACTTCAGTACTTAATAAAACGGTTAACTTAACGGTTTTAAGCGCGGTAATTTATTTGATTTTTTGTTATTCCGACGTTTCGGCCACTTTTCAGTGGCCGTGATCACGGAAGACAAAGATGTCAAGTGTCAACGCGTATTGTTAAAGTTTTATTTGGCCTACCGCCAACTTGTTCATTTTAATTATTTAGTTTTCATTTTGTTTATGGATATTATTTACTCTATAGGAGCCTAATCTAATATACCACCACTTCGCAACATGTTGTGGCTTGAAGAGACATAGCGGCGCAAGAAACTCTTCAGCAAACATGCCTAATTTAATAATATTAAAATGGGTGGAAGTAATTATAGTCAAGTTGGTTTGTGTTCCGGTGCAAGCAGAAAGAGCTCACATTGTCTTGGGGTCTGGAAGTTGGTTTTTGGTGAGCTTGGGTCTTAATAGTTTTGATGATTGGATCCCAAACAGGTGGTACTTGCTAACGATTGAAATTTGGGTGTTTTTTTGATTTCAATAGCCTCACGCATCATTCTAGGTACGAAACGATTCTCTTTCGCGAGGATTTGTGAGTTATCGAATCTGATGTAGTGGTTGGGTTTATCTAGCGTGTGTTCACTGATCGCAGACTTCGTAGACTTTGTGTGTTTTATGTCAGCAATGTGTTCTTTTACCCGTATTTTTATGCTCCTCTTTGTTTGCTCAATGTATGATAATGCACACTCACAACCAAGCTTGTAGAAACCTGCATCCTGGAGTGGGATATTGCATTTCACAGGTCTCAAAGATTGCGTAATCTTTTTATGCGGCTTGAAATATGTTTTGATTGAAGCACGCCTTAGGATGTGACCAATTCTGTCTGTGACCCCCTTGAACTAGGGTAGGGTGACAGGGCCCCGCTCAACTGAAGGTGGTTTGGGGTCTTTGTGACGTTGGTGTGGAGTCTTCAGCCGATTGCGTTGTAGGACTCGCTTGACATGCTGAAGCTCTCCAGCCACGTGGTTATCGTTGCAGATTTTACGTGCTCTCTGAAACAAAGATTTGCCCACGGTAGCTAACTGACTAGGTTGGTGGTGACACGGACCATTAAGGTATTTATCTGTATGAGTAGGTTTCCTAGACACCGTATGGCCAATAATATTATCAGAGTTCCTTAGGATGAGCACATCCAGAAAAGCTAGTTTATGGTTTGCCTTTAGTTCCATAGTAAATTTGATATTACTGTTAATGGAATTGAGATGATCTAGAAATGCAGAGACTTTATCGTTTGGGAGGGCGGCAAAAGTATCGTCTACGTACCTTTTATACATCTTCGGCTTAGCCGGAGCAGTATCCAGTGCCTTCTGCTCGAAGTCTTCCATGAAAATATCAGCCACGACAGGAGACACTGGCGAACCCGCCATATGTTCGCCATTGTCTCCTACACCGTTGATTTGGTCGTAGAAGCCGTAGTCCCACACGAAATAGCCTGATGTGAGGCAATGTTTTAATAGATCTGCATATTCCACAGGCATGTCATTATCCATTAGCTTCCTTTTGACAAACTCAAAGCAGTCTTCCACTGGTAAACTGGTTAATAAGGACTGGACATCAAAACTGACTAGTACTTCATCCTCAGCCAATGTCAACTTTTCAGTTGCGCTGATGAAGTCGAAGGAATCCTTGACATGGTAGGGTGTGTTGCCGTGGAGATTGTTGAGTGTCTTCATTAGATGTTGTGCCAGTCTGTATGTTGGTGAGTCAAGCTGGCATACTATAGGGCGCAAGGGGATGTTGTTTTTATGAAGTTTAGGTAAAAATGGTGTGAGTGCGAATACGTCTAAGCTTAATTTTTCGGAGTGCTCTTTTTTTTACAATCGCGGTTATGAAAAAACACTCCGAAAACAACACGCAGTGTTATCATTAAAAGTATATAATTGAATAATAAATACAAAATATGCCATTATAAAATCTGTAAATTTCTTTCCCGGCTACTTAAAGAACAAAATTCTATTAATAGCGGAGCTGCCACTTTTAGTTCCTTTATTTTGGGTAGGACTTTAGGAGTTTTTGGCGGGAACTGAAAGGAGATGTTGTGCTGTGCAATTTTTATTTTCTGAAAATGTGTAAAATTACTCTAAAATGAACAATAGTTGTAGGACACTGATAGTTTTTGAGTAGTAATTATGTGTTTCGTGAGAAATGTGAATTGTATAGTCAAATGTGGCAAGCAGAGCAACTCAAAAAATATATGTTTTACACAGAGGCGAATTTTATTAACATTTTCGCTATTAAATATATATTTTATATAAAATAATCCACAACATCAATCCTGAAAATTCGGTATGAAGAGGTTTTTTATAAAAAATCTTAAGATATTTTGTATTAAGGCAAGTTCTATGAGATTTCTAGAAATGTATTAATGGCCGGTTCCTATACCTATTATTCATTCAATTGCCTTACCATTGGCTATATTTTGACATTACTTGTTTGGAGCTTATGTAAAATTTTAAAGCAAATGAACGGTCGGTAAGAGATAGGAATCGTTCGAAATCGTTATATAGAGGTTTCACTGTATTTAGTCACTTTTAAAGTCATCCATCTCAAGCACGTCCCAAGCAGCTTAAATCTGATTCGCTGCAAGAAACAAGATTGCCTTGGCCATGATTTTTCTACTCAAATACCTCAGTTATTATTATTCAAAGAGGGATTGTGTCCCACGGAACCCGGCTGTCTATGGCCCCCTCCACCTTCCCCCTACCCCGGTGGGGGTGAAATTATTCCCAGCGGATTAAATAATGTCAATAGGCACGGACGGACTTTATTTGTTACGACAAAGACAAAATAAGAAACAGTTTCGTCGATCTTTTCACTTTGCCTGCGACTTCATTTTCGTTTATTATATTGAATAATATATGTTAAAGTGTTTTATGTAAAAACTTTCTCGTGCGCGTAGCCGTTTCTTCAGCTCGTTTATTTTATTTGGTGGAATTTTACGAGTTCAATTTTCTGACTTTTATTGCGAAATTTCAAATAATAGAATATTTGATTTACTTAAAATAACACTTAAGAAAGAAAGAAAGAAAAAACGTTTATTTGGTCATCAGGCAACGAGTTAGACATATGGAATGAATTGTAACGTGATGGAATGTACTAGAAAGTCTCGCGACGGTACCAAATGTGCCAAACAGCAGGTGCCTGACGCCGGTTGTCAACTGCACCCTAGCAAGGATGGATGTTGCACTGTTATTTATATATAAACTATACTACTAATAATACTAAACTAATAATATTATAAAATTGTAAAAGTGTAGTTTTTTGTTTTACATATTTTATGTTTGTTCAAGATTCACGTTTTTGAACTTCTTTATTAGCAAGAGGTTATTAATACTATTAAATAAGTTATAAATAAATCACACTACAAAAGAAACTTAATAATTAAATACTACTATAAACATATTTACAAGTTAAAGATGTAGTCCGGATCGCTCTCGGTGGGGAGCGTTCCCAAAATGCTGGCTGCATTCCCACGTTGTTGCCCTAAATATAGGCCAGCCCTGTCATTGGTCAGGCGAGACTCCTTACAATCGCTTTGAAAGGTCTCAATAAAGTTGATAAGCCTCACCTCCCCATGGCCCCAAAGTCTCAACCCTGAAAGCCACAAATATGTATCCGTAACCGATGGATGCATATTTGCGGCGTTTCAGGGTTTCTTGAAGTGTGCTAGTTCCCTGTATTTGGAAGATGGGAAGCTGCTAATGTATCGAGACACGTTGCGTCCCATACTAATAATAAGGGAGGCCAAGCGGGGATTTTGGGATTTACTCAAGCGTGGCAAAATAACATAAGGAAAGAAAGCTTCTAGCCTATTACGTATCCCCACCATATATGAACCCTTCATATAGGGTAGGGGTATTTTTTATTTTTCAAATTTATTTTTCAAACCGTCAGATTAAGGAAATTCCTCCACATACTGGTTTTTACGTGTTGTTGCATGACTTTTGGTCGCGTCCAAATCGTCAGTCTTTTGCATAGGAGTTTCTTTAGGCTTTACTTAACATTACTTATGAATATCTGACGCGTTTGAGTATTTATGTGCGACTCTATTTTTTTGAACCTGTATACGCCTCCTTCCGCCTATGAAAGCGTCATCATACAACCCGCGACGCTCGAATAACTCCATATTTAGCATCTTGAGCTCCCCTACTATAAGGGGCGTCCCATCTCCCAAGGTGCCAACGACAATTTGTTTATTATCTATATGTTAATTTTTTATTAATAATTTTCGTTGTTTTAAACTTTTAATTTTTGTAACAACGAAAATTATTAATAAAAAAATGAAAAATAAACATTTTCTAATTTTTCCAACGGGGTTCTATTCTAAAGCCTTTCAAGAATTGCTCCAAGAAAGGAAAAAATCTTAAATTTATAGTTTAACACTTATCACACTTGCAATGTTCATGTTCAAGCAAAAAAATATTAATTAACTGTTGAATAACTAAATGAAAAATTGTTATAAAAAAATTTTCAAGCAGATTATTGTTCATTCATCTATTCAGTTAGTGCCTGAATTTTTTCAATTTTTTATTTTCATATTTAGTATGTTTAAATAATATTTATTCATTAAAGGGCCGATGTGGGTGTGGCTTGCGTAAGCCAGAGTACCCGTTTTCGGCCGTATTTTCATCCCTCTGGGAAAATTATAAATATTGATTGACAGTTTCAGGAGTCAAGACTTTTTTTAGGAAATTTCAAATTTGAAAAATCTTTATTACTTTTTGAGATATTTGCAAAAAACTAAACCCCCCTTCTTTTTTTAGTTAATTGTTAATAACTTTTACAAATTTTGCAAGCGGAACTTCATTTTTTCAAAAATCATCTAGATGCCATTCCGAATCGAATGACACCTCATTTATAATTTTCGGAGACTGCTGAAAAAAGTTGGTCCAAAAGGCACTTGTTTACTAGTCTATTATACAAACTTACAATGTTATAAATTGATTAGCTCGTATAAAATGTATAAAGCTGCGCCCTTCGTAAGACGACACGAAGCATCTCGGTTGGTTTGTCCACGTGTCCATTAATGTATGAAAGATTATGCAAAACCAATCTATTTTTTTCACAAAGCAATAAGTCATGTTTATTCTCAGTGAGTGCTACCTTATGCAGTTGATTTACATTCTCAAAATAATCACAAACTCTTACTTACTCAAGCTGCTGGAATAACGTATTTTCTCCAAACAAACCGTGCCGCAGCGAGTCTCAGCTCTCAACGCTGTTTGTTCAGTTGGAAATATTGTTTATGGACACAGACTTTATTGGAACTCGATGATTTTTGACTGAATAATACTGTATTTGAAGAGTGAGATGAAGGAATTAATCAATATAGATATATACTGTTATTTTTATTCAATTACAACTTTGTGAAGAAAAATATATAACTTAAAAACACCTAAAGATAAGTCATTGGTGCCAAACCACTGTAACTTACCGGGAACGTTCCCAAAAGGCTGGCGGCGTTGCCATGTTGTAGAGCAACTCTTAATCTTTGAGCAAAATAGACGCCAGCCTTCTGGTCGCGTGTGACGTCTTCTAAACGTTTGGCGACGTCACTTAGACTAGACCTTTAGAGCGTTGGGTCTCCAGGGATTCAGAGTTGCCACCCCAAATGCCACAAACGTGTAACCATTTCCAATTACTGTTATTAAATGTTGTATATTTATAGCGATATTGTTGATGGAGAGGTAAATCGATCAGGAACCCAATTCTGCTATTACTGTCTCGTCAAAATCGCCGGCCACGTCGATATTCTGTTAACTCTAATGGCATGCCCGTGGTACGCCACTTTATAAATATTTACAAGTATAAACTCGTGAAATAATATTTAGATTTTTTGGTAGATCTTCAATGTACCATTTTTAACCGACTTTATAACGGAGGAGGTTCTCAATTCGTTTGTGTTTTTTTTGTATGTTCGTTACTCGATTTCTGCGTCAATTTTAAACCGATTTTTTTTATCTTTCAATGGAAAGGTTATACTCCCCCCGTATTGGTCTCATTGTCACTATGTATGTACGATGAGTGGATTTTAGGAGTTAGACAAACTTCTGAAAAATTTTAAACAACTTCTTCGTAACACAATATCTCCTTCACGTTGTAAGTTGATACAAGTTCGATTCCACTAGCACGTTATTATTACTATACTATATTCTTGTTACTATTATAGTGTTATGAGTTACGAGACTCGAATTAAAAAGGCTGTTAGGATGACTATAAATTTTATTAGAACTATACAAACACGTATAACATAGGTACAAATATAACCGAACACAACAAGTCTAAACGTAATACAGAAGGTCGTAATTCCATAAAACGCGCAAAGTTCGTCACTAAAAGATTTCCGATTGTAGTACATACGTCTTGCTTCGCTCGTGGTTATCGCTCAACTGCTTCGTCCCTCCATTGGGCCATTGATTTGTACTGCACAAATGCAATATGTGCGTCCGTCCGCGTGAACCAAATTTCCTAGAATCAGTAGAATCACTTTAAATCCGAGACACCTGGCTAATGACTGCCATGTAAGATTACAATACAACAATGGACAGTTCTCTAGAATAATTAGTTGCCCATAAATAAGTAAACAAAAGAAGTCCAAATGCCGAAAGGTAATAAAATATGTTTTTACAGGTATGCAGATGTGAATTTGTTTTTGTCAGTGTCTAGGTCGTAACAATACTATTGTATTAATTTTCAATAGCTAGCTCATTTTCTACCTAGATACAGAATATTAAATATTAATATTAAGAAATCGCAGGTCGAAAAAATAACTTTAGGGTTTTTTAAGATTTCCTTTTCAGTGGGTCTGTCCGCAAATCAAGAAATTCACTGGGCGAGAAAGTAATACGAGAAGCGCCTCAACATTTTTCTGGTGAAATATTCCCGTTAATTTTTGTGGGCTCTCTCAGACTATTAAAGTTATTCAAGGAAAATGAAGCGAAAAATTCAAGCTATTATTCATTATTATATTTAAATAGTCGAAGTATTTTGATAAAATGTTGTCGTTAAGTCAACAAAGTATTGCGAAAAAGTTTTTATGTATGAAAGACTGGCCTAAAAATAGGTTCGTTCCAATTTCGAAATTTCCCTCCACATTGTTTGCGAGCTAAATTATGGTGTCTCATTGAAAAATGCATCTGCGCCGGGATCATTTTCACCCTATATTTTTTTACGATTTCAAGTGTCGCCTGAAACCGGACGAATCGTACGATAGACTTCAAGTGGCATTCATGGTTGAAGGCCCTTCTAAGGCTTAAAAGCTTCTAAGCCTTCTAACGCAAAGACTTATGCTTTATAAAGCATATAGAATACTTATGGGCTGGAGCATCTGCTTACCAGCTTAACAGCTGACGGCCTCTGTGGATGAGTGGATTTAGTCTTTGCCGGCCGACATCACTGGTATGCGGAATTCCCAGGTTTGATTTTTGGCATGGTAAATTCCGTAGCGTTCGAACTCTATGTTCTTTACAAGTATGGTCTGGGTGTCTGGGATCCATCCCAGAGCTATCCGTTGTATATCAACTGTAAGACAAGCGTAATTTGCTTAGCTTAGGAACATGCGATGGCTGTCTTTGTATGCGGATTATTATTAATAATAATTAATTTAAAAAATAACTTTTTTTTAAATGTCTACATACATTAGATTATATTAGTAGTGATGGGCGTTGCAATCCACCTTTTTCAAACGTCAAAAAAACAAAAATACATTTTTTTTAATTATCTGTGATCATACACCTGTATTACTAATTATCTGTCCATATAAATTAACCATGCTATGGCAAGTAAAACCCAGATAGGATAAACTATTGTAGTGGATGCACTTACCACGTTTAGTCGTAGCTAATTTTATATTATATTTGCGTAAAATATACTATGATCCTGGTTACCATACGCTCGGGTTTCCAATTCAATTATTTGCTCTTACATTTATGGTATTCTATTTTATTTATATTGGAAACTTTCATAATAAATAAAACTAGTATTGTTTAACCTACTTCTCATACGTAAACAGAAGTCGGTCATTTTCAAGGTCAATCTCTTGACATTTGACGTTTGACAAGTGCTACTAATAAATAACATAGCAACAAGTTTCTTTAATCTACGGTATGTTTTCCATTCATGTTTAAATCATAATTTCTAATCATAAAACAAATTACATATAAATATCCATTTCAATTTTCTTATTTATCTAATTAAATTTAATTTATCAACTACATTAATTATCTACTCTGTAATTCAATGCCTATATGCCTATGTTAGCCAGGACGTAAGGATATGTCCAACCAATGAGAGGTGTGTATAAAAGTAGCTCTCATTGGTGGGAATTCAAAAATGAAAGCAGACACCGTTTTTGAATAGAGTGAAGAAGAGACCATTTTGTACGACAAAAAAGATACTTAGAAAAGTGAAAATAAAAAGCCAGTTTAAGATTGAAGTTATATTTATTCAAGAACCTTACATCACAACAATAATATCATAGCACACTCTTCACTATGAAATAGGTTATCATACGTGTGACTCGATTCCCTTATAAGGTTTACCGGAAGACCAGTAACACCCAGAATGGAGTCGATATTAGGTTATTTTTTTAAATCTATTCCCTGTAACTAATCTATCTATCTATCTTCTTCTTATATCTATCTATTGAATGTTGCTAAGGCCATAACTCGAGGACGGCTCAATACAATTCGACAAAAAAAAAATTGTATGTTCCTTAGGCACACGAAAAGTTCTACAAAAAAAAACTATAAACTTTTGACAGAACAAAGTCGTCCGGGCAACTAGCATTGGGAATAAATTTGAAATTTGGGATAACGCTCATATCATCCGACTCCAAAACATGACCAATGCCAACTTAGCAATGTTTTTTTTTAAATTTCAAGTATTTTAAATTAGGTACAAACTTCAAACGTATAATTTATTCCACCTAGAATAACATGGCAGTATATATTTTCTTATATGAAATAGAAAATCAAAGCAAACCTAAACCAGCATTGGTATTAAAAGCTTTCTGGGAAGAGGATAAATATTCATGAGTGGAGGGACACCGGGGTAGGTCATAATTAATATTACTCTGCCATCACGTCATATCATCACTACGTGTGATGAATAGAAATTTATACTTTCGGATGGCAAGTGTATCCGATAATTTAGTTATTGCCTTGCAGAACTTTATTTGCGTATAAACTAGTTTTTCCTGTCACTTCGGTCACGCGGGACTAGGGCTTTATATTTAAATCTTCTGAACTCTGTAAGATATCGCACTAAAACAAACACACGAATTGAATATAAATAATTATTTATTTATTTACTTCCTAATATATATATATATATATATATATATATATATATAAAACAAAATGAATAGAGCACAAAAACTTGAGATACTTAATAAAATGGGAAAGACAGGTACCTAAACTAGGTAAAACCCCATTAACACTATTTTTATAATAACCGCCACCAAAGAGCTCTACAATCAAAGAAAAATAAAGAGATGTGTAATTATGATTACAAGTGTAGCTGGGTGTGGGAGTATCAATGTTGGTAAAGTTGGAATTTAAGTAAAAACTAATTGTCATTCAGCAACTGTTATCAATTTCTCATTTTCTGAGTAGTTTTGGGACTTAGGAATTTACAAATTAAATATTTTGTAATATAAAATTGCTGTATTATTCCCAAAAATATTTACTGAATTAAGTTGAACCTTTTCAGAAAAAGTTTAGAGAAAATTGATTTGGACATGATCGTTTGTACAATTTTTAAAATATGTGTTTATTTAATTTTCAAAATGAAAACGAGCAGGGTGTTAAGTCTAATATAACAATATTGGAGTGTCCGTTTACTGGAATCATATCGATACAACAACGATTGTTTTTGTAAGCTTTTGTTTAAAGACAGCAATATAGTGCCATTATGACGGCTATGAGTAACCATTCCACAATTATCGAGGTGTGTTTATCAAGTGACCTTTTCGTATACGAAATAGTCAAAAGCATTCGAATGAGTCTCAGGTCTGATTCTGATACAAATCTGTTACCGTGGCAAGGTGAGGAATTGCATCGGCTGCTTTTGAAAGAAATAGCGTGCTGTATTTATTATTACACCTAATCATAGTGTGGCTGTGGCGTGAAACTAAATAAACCGATAAATTTTTAACAAAATGATATATTATTTTTAAATATTAAATTTTGGTGATCATTTGACCGCACAAATTTTTTACCCAATTTGGAAATAATGAAATCAATGTACTGTTACGTTATTTTTGAAGTGAAACTTCTATATAGATGGGTTCTTACGATTTTTCGCTCACGAAAAAGCCTCACGGCCGCGTCTTCTGATACTTACATTTTTAAACTCGTGACATCTTTCGAATGGAATGTCCAAATTGAATAATTCAAAGACTTATATAAAGGTATTGAAGCAGTCTTAAATACGAAGTAATTTATTTTGATAAGGATGAATACCAAGATACAAATAAAGAGCATTTTCTAGCGACGGCATTTTAATTAAAAAAAATTATAGTTGGAGTACAGCAGATTGACAGATGGCCCATTAGATCGAAAGCGGTTACTGTCACCTTTGGGCGTTTGAAACACCAGAGAGTCACTAGCTGCCGTCCTCGAAGAAATTTTATGACACCCTTTTTAAAAACCCCATATTGTAGTGCTGTGGGAAAACCACGGCTGGGAGCTCATTCCAAATCTTCACGGTGCGCAAGAGAAACGTTCTAGAGAAGCGTACAAGAGCGAAGTAGCTCAAGGAAGCGGGGATGGCGTGGGGTGCGGCGGTGGTAAAAAGAAGACAACGGCACCATGCTGAACAGTTTCTTTCAACACTTCCCAATGTACTAGGTAGAATACGGTCTCTCCCAAAGCCAAGCGTATCTAACCCGTCTTTGAGTATGGGATCGTCAAGAATACGAACGGCTCGACGTTGAATACTGTCTGGGGGATTTAGCTAGTAGGCGGGTGCCACGGCCTACAAGTGTGAGCAGTACTCCATATGCGGCCTCCCCTGAGCTTTGTAAAGCACAAGGCGTTGCCGCGGAGTAAATTACTGCTTGAACCAGTTTAGGACTCCCACCTTCTTGGAGACAAGTTTTGCCTTGTCTTCATGGTGGCCCCTGAACTGTACATCGTTTGCAATGTCGATACCAAAGATCCCAATACGCTTTACGCTTAGAGGTAACAAGGGGTGTTCCTTGGAATGGGGTTTTCTTTGCAGATAATACGTAGACCTGTTTCTTGTTGGGGTTGGGACAAGGTTTTGTCTCCCTCACTTAGAGACGCTCTCTAAGAAGTTGTCTACCTCTGACACAAGTCTACCCCGACCTTCCTCCACAAATGATCGAGGGACGTTTGCAAAAGCAGAGTTATGCGCGTCACCAGGGCTGTCCCTTGATTTCACCCTATATATTCCATAATATAATAGCAGACTTGGTGTCCTCGATATTGGTCATGTTGTTGTATATAGAACCGTTCAGTGTGTGAAATGACGCGCACTTATCAGATTTATTTATTTATTTTTTGCCCTATAATAATCACGTAATATCGAAAATATAACAACTTAGAAACATAACATTTGATATTTTACTAAACTTTACTCAAGTTATAACAGGGCAAATATTGTATCCCTACGCCGTGTTGGAGTGAAATATTCGCGGTAACCTCTTGATCTTCGGTAGCAGTTATGGCAATTAACGAGTCGCGCAACAGTCGGGCAACTGTCGTTATCTCGAAACTAACAGTGCCCCTTAATAAACAACTAATAACAAATTAATGCGAGAAGTTGCAACCGCAGTACACAGTAACCGAGGTTGTCAAAGTTTGCGGTACAGCATAACAAGTAGTTTGGAATTGCAATGTTGTGGAAAAGTTATTGAATGGGGTTACATTGTATTATTTTCACACCAATGATTACTCCGCCACTGTCAATGTAATATTATAGATATGAAATGTAAATTATAATGTATATGCGGGTATATTGTGAACACTTTCTCTGTTCTCACAGTATATTTATAGGCTGCCAGTGGGGTCGGCATAAGCAGTTGTTATCCAATCGCTAGGGTGGCAGCAAGTCATGCTGCGATATACGAAACAGCTTCCATTCCAAAGGTCGGTCTAAAGAGAGTACATAAACGAATTTGAAGCAAGAATTGATGTTTATGAAATTTTATATAGTAGTATTAGAAGATGAAAGAAGGATATCTTAATTAAAAACACAACATGTTCAATTAAAATCTTACTTAGAGTGTTTTAAAGATGTGTATTTAAATAGCAAAAGCATTACAAAAACCACGTATATATAAGTAACTAGCGGCCCGGCGCTGTTTTTCACGCGCTTTTTCCCGCTCCCGTAGTATATAGCGTCATGTTATATAGCCTATGACAGTCCCTGTTGACGTAGCTTTTCTGCAGTAAAAGATTTTTTTTGAATCGGTTTAGTAGATCCAGAGATTATTCCCTACAACGTCACAAACTTTACCTCTTTATAATATTAATAAGTAATAAGTACAGATGTAAAAACATATTTTTTACAAATGCTTAGTTTTAAATTAGAAATGATTAGTTAATACGGTAAAGTTTTAGAGTTCAGAATTACAAAAAACGCATTAAGCTGTGACCAACTTCCTGGTGGACACAAAACAAGCCGCAATTGAATGAAATTAAGCTTCAAAGAAATTTCGCACTTCTAAAACGTAACACAAAACGTTAAAACTGTTTCAGACTAAATTGACTTTCAGAACCGCTGATCGCCGGTAAACTCCCTGTCGGCCGGAACCCGGCCCACTGTACAAATTAATTGAAAAGCCCCGAGTTACCCTCAACACCCGCCTTGATCTCGCGGCGCGGCCGCAACCGCCGCTCGGATGCCTGTGTTCTACCATTCACACTTCTAAATACAACATTTCATTGATATATAGCAAACAAATGGGCTAACAAAGCACCAGCAGTCAAGAAGAGGTAACATATGGTTACGAGTCGCGAGACTCCAAAAAAATTCCGTTAGAATTACTTTTTTAATTTTTTTTTATTGCAGGAGTACAGCAGACAGGCAAACGGCCCACTTGATGGAAAGCGGTTACCATCGCCTATGGACATTTGCAACACCAAAGGTGCTACAAATGCGCTGCTGCTCTCTTAAGGGAGACTGGAACCTGGTCACTAATGCCGGAACACAACCCAAGGTTGTTATGGCGACATACTTTAGACCAGGGGTGGTAGCCATCCAGTCGGGCAAACGCCCTACCACCTGGCTGTGGGTTGTTTTGTCGCCTCTTACGACAGGCCGCCCGGCTGCAGGAAATTGTATTCTTTCTCCGTTCCTGCACGGATACTATAAACTATACAAACACGTATAACACAGGTACAAATATAACCAAACACAACAAGTCCAAACGTAATGCAGAAGGTCGTAATTCAATAAAACGCGCAAAGTCCGTCACTAAAAGATTTCCGATTGTAGTACACACGTCTCGCCTCGTTCGTGGTTCTCGCTCGACTAACTCCTCCCTCAACCGGGCCATTGCTTTATACTGCACAGATGCAATACGTCCGCCCGTGGACCGAATTTCCTACAATCAACTTGTACTTTAAATCAACAATAGCCTGTATGCCAACAAGTAAACAAAAGACGACGACCATATAAGAATTTAAATGTTAGTAGTTCAAATGCCGACGGGTTATAAATGTGTTTTGTTTCAGATATGCAGGTGGGTTTTGTGTTCGTCGGGACCTGAGTTGTAACAATATTTTGAAATGATGAAGTATCTCTATTAGGGCCAATATTTCTCAAAATAAGCGCCTTTACCCTATAATTTTCAGTATAATTTTTGAGCACCGTATTTTTGTGCATCCTGGCACGAGTTTTAAGCTTAAGTAAAAAAATACTTCGTCTTATTCATGATTTGTATTAGGCCATCGAAATGTTACATTGTTTAGGCCTTAGGCGCTTTTCATTTTGTTGATATGTAGGGGGGTTAGTATAAGCTTAAGTTCAAGTTTGTGGGGTCGCCAACCTTGGTCCCGGCCGCCATTTTGGAAAAAGGGTGCAAAGGGTTTTCGCACTGTATCTCGTAAACTAGCAATCCTATAGAAAATTTTATGACATTATTTGTAGCAAATTAAAGTTTCTGCAACTTTATTCTTCTTACTTTTTATCATCAAATGGAAAATGTAAAAGTTATAAACAAAACTAACTGAAATTTTGAACAATTTTTCTTGGGAGCTTGTTGCCGCTTCTTCTCCTTAACAGCAACAACACGTTGCGAATACACCTAGAATAAATAAGAAGTAAAATTAAATTTTAACTTATACTTTCAAAAAGTGTTTTCCAGTGGAAGTTATTTTGAATAAAAACGTTTGAATGAAGCTAGTGCTAGTGACAGTGACTGTATCACGCAAATGTAGCTAAGGGTTTAATGTGACTTTATTAACGACGTTAAATATTGACAGACAACTCAAGTATGTGCACTAATGTAGCTAACTGTTAACGCGTTATTTTTAATGCTATTGTAGCAGCGAGAGATAAAGGTTAAATAATACTTCAGATGTCAGAGAGTAGTATTCACTGTCGAGTGCTGATGTGAAAAGAAGTGAACTGACTTATTTTGGAAACGGTAATCATAAGTACAAATATTAACGAGTCGTACTGCTAATACAATGTATAGCACAGTGTGTGAGCGGGACGGATTATGTGCGAGCGAGATAGAGCAACTATTAATATGTGCGCTCCCGCGTTGCGTTAGCCAGTAGTGCGTTGTCCGCTGCGATGATAAGACGTATGCAGCTCCCATGCTATAACTAAGTGCAGAGACACAGTCACTGATACAGGTGTAGCAAGGGCATCAGTAGTGATTCGTTGCCCTGAATAAATTAAAAAATAAAGACAAAAAACGTAACTAAACAATAAATAAATTTTACATTACAAAGCTGGCCTTTAAGCATTTTAATTTCGTGTCCCTGTGACTTTTACAGTTATTTACGCGCATTAAAGGGCCGCGTAATTGGTTTAGGCTTTCAGGGATGTGTGCTGAATGAAAGTTCTTAATTGCTGGCCTTACAGCTAATGGAACCGGCGGGGGCCTATATTTTCTTGTACAAACGTATAAATATTTTGCCACACATAATTGGACTTTTAGCGAGACATTTTTCGTCTTAATAATCTCAGTTATAAAGTATTTAAATTACATGGAAGATCGATTGGATGAATGGTGAACAATCGTCGGTTAAAAGCGTTGAGGGTGGATGGGTGTTTGTCGAAGTTGTATTTTTTAAAGATATTTTTTAAAGCTGTTGGAGATATTGACGTATTTAGTTCCATAGTTCAACCAGTACATAACTAGATGCCGCTGTCTCCTAATTAAACATACTATGACGACTCTGGTGTCCGACATAAATAAATTCACACCCGCATACTTGTAAAAACACATTTCATTACCTTCCGGCATTTGGACTTCTTTAGTTTACTTTGTGTTTTAAATTTGTGATTAGGAAACACTCCATTGTTGTATTGTTATCTTTTATAGCAGTCATTAGCCAGGTATACCTGTGTTATACCTGTTTGTAAAGTTCTAATAAATTCTATAGTAATTCTAACGGAATTTTAATTCGAGTCCTGCAGCTCGTACCAATACTATTGTTTAACACACGCAAATATACAGGATTTTCACAGGAGATTCAGTTCAAAACAACAATTTTACAATTTAAATTCGTGATACCTTTCAAATGGAATGTCTGAATTGAATAATTCAAAAATGTGGTAATTTATTTTGATAACGATGAATTCCAAGATACAAATTAAGAGCTTTTTCTAGCGACGGCATTTTAATTAATTTTCAAAATAACAGGACACTTATTGTGGCATAACTATAAGAGTTTGACATATGCTGTCGCGACACTTTTTGTAGATAATGATGTGTTCTGCAAAGTCGTAGTACATTATTTTATTCTATCATCAATAGTTTTCGCAGCGCACGCGATTTTAGGTAATTTTTCTACACCTTGGGTTACATTATTGGAGATTTAGTAAGGATCCCTTTAAAAAAAAATACAGCCTTTGTCAACCGGGGATAGTGTAGCTTCCCAAGACTGAAAGAATTTTTCAAATCGGTTCAGTAGTTTTGGCGCCTATTCAATGCAAACAAACAATCAGATCTTTCCTCTTTATAATATTAGTATAGATTCCTTCCCTAGTTGTTTCACCAACACTGGTGACGATAGCAGAAATAGATTGTAAGTGCGATAAACCACTTTTTAGTGTAATTTTCGTAATGACGGCGGCGGTGCTGGTGTTTTGTGGCGCTTTTATCAGCATTCGCAAATATTGAGGCCGCTTAACTGCTCCGCTGTTCAAGCGGGTTGTTTTGGCGGACGGTGTTCGCCATTGAGTGTTCGCTGATTCGTTTTTACGAACCCTAAAAGCGTTTTACAACGTCGAGATTGAACAGTAACACCGTGTCTCCATTACCACCAGCTCTAGACAAGAAACGTAATGTTCATGGAGACTCTCTTGATAATATATTGTTACGAGCAACAGGATTCGAATTAAAATAGCGTTGGAATTACTATAGAATTTATTAGAACTATACAAACACGTAAAACATAGGTACAAATAGGACTGGACGCAGCCATTACAAACTGCACAATTCAATAACACGCGTCTTGCTCGTATCGTAATCGTCGCTTGACTGTCTCACCACCCCCCGTTCGGGCATCGTTTTATATTAAACTGTACAATACAACAATCGACCGCGTGGACTGAAGTTTCCGAGAGACCGTAACCTGCACACCTGCGGCCATAAAAAAGCACAATAGCAATAGGATATTGCAATTTTTAAACACAAAGTAAACAAAAGAAGTCCAAGTGCTGGAGAGGTCATAAACTAAGCGTGCATTCACTTTGTCGGCATGTAACAATATTTTTAAAAGTCTGTTTTGATTTCTGTGTGTTTAGTTAGTGATTTCACACGTTTTATATAGAGTTTTAGAGGTTTGCTGTAGAGTTTCTTGCGCCGCTTCTTCTCTTCAAGCCACAGCATGTTGTGAAGCGGTGGTAAATTAGATTAGGCTCCCATAGAGTAAACAATAACCATAAACAAAATAATTACAGAAAACAAGTTGCCGGTAGGCTAAATAAAACTTTAACAATACTCATTGACACTTCACACCCTTCTCTTCCGTGATCACGGCTACTGAAAAATGGCCGAAACGTCGGAAACATAGTTTTATTATAAATACTTTTATTTCCCTTGGGGATGAAATGGGGATCCCATGGGGATGGGCATCCAGAACTCTGGCAGCGTTCCCTCGCTGGATTGTCATACTGGTCTGTTCTCCGAGGAACCAGCCCTCTGATCACCTGAAGAGACGTTTATAATAGTTATTTAGTAATTAATATTAATAATTAGTTTATAGTAATTAAATAAATAGTCATCAAAAAATCAAATCAATTTTTATTATCTGTGGTTTGGTATTCCGACGGCCTCTGTGTTTGAGCGGGCAAGCCTTTGCTGGCCTACCTCACTGCAACGCAGAGGCTCCGGGTTCGATTTCAGGTATAGTAAATTTCGGAAACGTATCTCCTCCGTCCCAGAGTAGAGTAGTACGTTGTATATTACTTATAACAATAGCGCAACTAGCTTAATTTGAGGATATACAATATGTGTGTTTGTCTGCCGGTTATTATTTATTTATTATTAAATATGATAAAATTTAACTTACTGCTGTTATTTTTCGGTGACTATATACCAAACATAAAACCAATCTTATTTACGTACATTAAGATCCAAATTCGTCTGTATATTTGTTTCAGAGTGCACTGCCAAGCAGCCTGACATAGCCGACTTATTCAGCCTTGAAACGGCTTAACACCATTTACAGCGAAGAAATTGAATTCTGTCTAAGTCGACACGGCAAAAAAGCCTCCCTGGGTGCCGGAAAGGATGTTGTAGTGAATCGCAAATACGCTAGTTGTTTATGAATCGCCAGAAGGTGATGGGATAGTAATAAGAACGAGCGAGGCATGATACTGCACTTTTAATATCTTTTTAGAGGCCCGTAATTATTTTGGCAAAAAATTAAAAAATAAACTATTATATATAGAAAAAGCCTAAAAAAAAAAACTAGTTTAAGCCGTTAAGTATTCGTACTGTTGTTGAGGTCAATGGAATACAGATTTTGCATACTAACTGTGCGCAGAAGGTTTGCCGATAACCTCATGACGTCACGCGTCGATGGTCAGTAAGGTTGACAAAAAAGATTACATAAATATTTGTTGCAATTTTTTTTAATTATTCATTTACCTTCTCACAAAATCTTAACTATAGGTGGAACAGCCGGGAACGCAAAATAGGAAGAAAGTCCTGTCATTATGGCACTCATGAGTCCTTACCTCCAACTTAAAAAAATATACTAGTAGAATTTCTACTAAATTGATTTTTCATTTTCTTATCTAAGTGTCACAGTTTTGTGATAGATTGAATAATTACACCAGCCCACAAAAATAGTGTTGTGCCCTTTTGAAGAGAGCCATCTGATCAAATCAAAGTGACTCCAGATGTTTGATACTTTTTAATAATAAATTTAAAAAAAAAACGCTAGTTCAAATGCTGGCGGGAAGGGAAAAAAATTATCGTTTAAGTAGTTTCCTGACCTATCGGTGAAAGAAAACACCGTGACGAAACCTGCACATCGAGATAATCGATATTTTAAACGCGCCACGTCGCCTTTGACAAGCGCGGCGGTATACCCGCCGTGCTTGTCAAAGGCGTTCTTCTTCTTCGTTCTTCAGAGAATTGCCTGAGTCCAACAGTGGGATGCTTATAAGCAATTAATGTTATGTCATATGGCAGAAGAAGCATAAAAGTAGGATAAATACAGTTGAAATTAGAAGTATATGTAAAGTTAATGTAAGTGATATGATAAGAAACAGAATGATAAGGGAGCGTTGTGGTTGGAAGAAGATGTAGTGACAAGAGTTGAAAAGGGAATGTTAAGGTGGTTTGGGCGTGTAGAGAGAATGAATGAAAGCAAAATGACAAAACAAGTAGGTATATGACAGCAATGTTAGTGGTAGAGTCGGAACCGGTAGGCCGAGACGTACTCACCATGATCAAATTGAAGATATTTTGAAGAAAGGTCAGATAAAAAGCAGTTTGAAAGTTGATGTAGCGAAAAGTGTTTGTCAAGATAGTAGCAGGTGGCGATACCTACCCCAATAGTAAACAGTCGTGACAATATGTATTATTATATTACACGCCTGAACAGATGTATCAATCATCCGCTTAGAAATTCCGCGAGCAGACAACACTTAGTAGAAGTATCCTAAAAATTCAAACAACGGGGAGTGGAGTAATAGCTTTGTAAGATGGGGGGGGGGGTACGCCATGTTTTATTCAGATCAAGATGCCAAGGGGAGCGGAGTAGAAGGAGGTAGTACACATAAATCGTATCTGGACTCTCTTATGCCATAACTCACTTGATTAAGTAAACTATTTAATTTTTGAAAATTTTAATACAGTTCGAGAATCAAAATGACAAAAATACAATTTCCGATAGTAAACTTCAGAGTTAATGCCCCTAATAGACAGTTAATTTCTGTCTTTTAAATATTGAGGCACTGTCAAATTGAAAAATAAACGAACTTAATTATTGTTAAAAAGGTTTCACATTTGACTTATTTAGCTGCTTACTAAATTTTTTTTCTTAGATTATGAAGTATTTCAAGGAAAAAATTCATATTCAAGTATAAAATATTGTTGCGTATAAAGAACTATCGGAAATTCAAATAACAACATTTGGAATTTTTACAATAAAGCAAAATAACAAAAACGAAAAAGCAGGTAAAAACTTGTTTGTATCAGCTCTGAAGCACGACTGGAGTTTAGTTTAGTCCTTAGACATTAACAAAAACACGTGAACATGCGTGGTGACAGAGGCCGAATGTGGCCAAATAAGGGCGTATACAAGAAAAACATACAAACAGACAGATAACTATTAAGTCAGTAGAATATACACGTATAAATACAAAACACACTAAGGGAGCTGATGCGTTGCCTACCTCGTTAAAGGGATAACAAACAGAGTGAATGTTGTTGGCCCGAGAACTGCATGGGATTCCGAGTAGTCGGGTAATGTGTATTGCTGGCGGAAGGGACAGAAGGGCCCCCCATTTAGCCAAGCTTTAGAGTTGTATTACGCTTGTATTATATCACTCCTCATAAAATTTCCCTACCTTATGAAATTCAAAAAAGGAGTTGAGGAGTAAACCCCAAAAAAGTCACTGATGAAACTCATTCTCACTGCAACTCTTCTATGTATAGTTTAAATTTAATTTTAAATACCGCCAATTTATAACTCATACAGTTCACATGGAGTTTTATTTGAAATAAGTAAATGCCATCAATAAACTTAAAGCTCTAAGACACAGGATAAATAAACAAAAAATTGAGAAGCGATACTAAAATCCCCTTCAAATTCTTGGCAAAATGCTATGAGCGTCATTTAAAAGGTTAATTTACAGATATGAGTCTGAGAGGAGAGGGCAATCATTCCGCTCACCCACTTAATTAAACACAAAATTCCCTATCTGTCGCAATACATTTGGATGCTGACAATCCTCCGGCCGTTACAGCATAAACTAGTAACGTACAGAAGGTCTACTTCGACTGCTTATGAACATAATAACAGTCTAATGGCCGCTTGCATGACGATCGCCTTTAAATACAACTAGTTAATCATATTAAACTGCCTAAATATATTTTGCATAAAACGTTTGGGTTGCGCAAGACGCTAATTGTATTTAAGGGTGTTAAGTACGTTTTGTGTTTCTTAAATAAATTTGAGCAACATTATGCAAGCGGCTCTAAGTTTAATAAATAATAAAACTACGTACGGTTTTAAACGCGGTAATTTATTTGATTTTGAGTAGCCGTGATCACGGAAGCAAAGATGTTAAGTGTCAATGTGTATTGTTAAAGTTTTATTTAGGGTACCGCCAACTTGTACATTTTATAATTTATTTTGAATTTTGTTTATGGTTATTATTTACTCTATAGGAGCCTAATCTAATTTACCACCGCTTCGTAACATGTTGTGGCTTGAAGAGAAGAAGCGGCGCGAGAATCTCTTCCGAAAACTTGTCTTGTTATTAGATTATTTCGATGCAGTCACCTTGGTGTTTGAAAATTTTAATATAAAAACCTATATATTTCTTACGTAATTAACGTATGTAACGTATACATTTGATTTGGTTTTAGCAGTTTGTACGGAATGGATATTCTATAATTTACTATTTTGTGGTTAGAGTGCAAACGCACGATCCGCACTAATTAGATCACGTGGCGCCACTCGCCGTAACTAAACGCGCTCGCTGTTTACCTCGCCATATTCAACGGTGAGATTATGATCGGGATTTTACAAAAAATAACCCTCGAAGAAGTTTGAAAATTGCACCGTTTTCTACCAAAAATATTCAGATAAAAAAGAAATGTTACAGATTGAATCGTGGAAAATGTTACGAATAATAATACAAAGATTTGTATTTTGGTAAGTTTGTAACGAATAAACTAAAAAACTGCTTTACCGATTTCAAAAATTCTTTCACCATTAAAATGCTACATTATTCCTGAGTAATATAAGCTAAATGTATTACGAGAAAAATGTAGAATCTCTACTAAAACTTGAATAATGTAATACAAGGTGTAAAAAATTAGCCATAAAATGTCTTTCATCGCCTATGCTGCGAAAACTATTGATGATAGGATAAAAAATGTTCTACAATATTAAAGAACATATCAATTTCTACAATAAACATGCCAATACCATATGTCCGACTGTTGTAGTTAAGTCACTATAACTACGTTTTTAAATTTTAAAAGTTGCTAAAATACCGATCAAAATCAGACCATGTTTATCTTCACCTTTGTATTAATCCTTATCCAATAAATAATTTCGTATTCAAGAGTGTTTCAATGCCTGTAGATTAATTAAGTACCTTTTGAATGATTCAAATCGGGCATTCCATACAAAAGATATTACCTACTGAAAAATGTCAATGTAAACAAAATACTTGACGCTAGAATCGGGTTCCAGTTTTGTGCTTTTTGAGGACAGGACAACGTCTGCCGCGACAGCTAGTTAGGTATATAGGTTCCGTTTTCCCTTTATCAGCAACCGGCTAATAAAAAAAACTTATTAAAATTTTCATCCAACTCCTTATTACATACGGGGTAGGCACGAAGAACAGAGCGCCATACAGGTTTATTCTTACACACCTCACTTGCTTCTTTGACATTCATAGTTCTTGTCATGCACGCTCGTCTGTTCTTAAGCCTCCTGACAGCACCTTCTGCTAATACACGATCAATTTGATAATGGAAGGTGTGTCGTGGCCTTCCGCGACTTCTGCATCCATCCACTTTTGCATTGTATATCTGTTTAGTCATTCTTCCATCATTCATTCTTTCCACATGCCCGAACCACCGGAGCATTCCTTTCCTTACCTTCACCCCGACACTCTCTTTCAGACCAACTCTCTTTCTTACTTCGGTATTAGATTTTCCTTGTTAGATTTTCTATAATCTACAATTTCAATTAATCTTATCGCCAATTCACACTAAATTGCCTACATTAACGAACCTATTCATCATAGATACCCGTGACATAATAAAATAAAATTTAGCAATAAACAAAAAACCCAACGGTAGCCGTACATAAACCCTTTCAAGGGAGCGAAAACCCTTTTCAAGTCGAAATTACGAATTAAGTATACACAGTTTTTACAATAATCTCGGTGGTTTTACGTTAAAACGCGCAATCGTTGCTGCTTTTCGTGTTAATATACGTTTTTATTCGATTTGCACCTTATTTTCAAGCAGGCAAGACTTATAATTGCATGGTAACGTATGAATGCTTGTAAAGGGAGCGTCACCATGATATGTTTGCGTTGGGAATACACTTTAATGCTTAGAACATAAAAGTGATTATTGATTGCATTTCAGTAGTTGTAATAAACATTTGCAAATGAGATAGGAGATCGTAACAAGATCAAATTAAAATTTCGTGTTGTGTAAGTATGTGTTTACTCATTGGTCCAAGTTTTATTGGTTATTAAGGGTATTAAAATTTGTTCTTCGGTAATTATATGTGTTAATTCATATGTGTAATTATTATATTACTAGCTTCTGCCCGCGACTTCGTCCGCATGGTGCGGTTTCTAACTATCCCACGGGAACTGTTTATTTTTTCGGGATCAAAAGTATCCTAAATGTTGACCAGGGATATAAGCTACCACCATACAAAATTTTATTTAAATCGGTCCAGTACTTTCGGAGATTAGCCGGTACAATCAGACAGACAAACAGATAAATAGAGAAACAAAAATATTAAAAAAAAATCTATATTAGTTTTATTTCACTTGTAACATCCCCCTGACTCGGTTTTTAGCATTTTTTTTTCATTGTACAGAAATTCGACCTCTACAATTTTATTATATGTATAGATTATGTGAAGCAAAAACTTTGTACCCCTTTTGAAATTTCACACACTTATAGTTTATACAGAGAAGTGGAGACGAATGCTATTTTTAAAAAAAAAATATGCATAAAAAAATACATTTAATCAATAAAAAAAACCATTACACACACTACCATGTATTTGACACACACAGGCATATATACTCATTTGTTTATTGTTAAAGTGAAATTATCAGTGTAGCCTTGGCGACATCTGTGATTATAGCAGTATAGCAGTCTTTGACAACAGAACCTTAATAATGTTCAAACTTATAATTTAAATTATTAATGGTCGAATTTCGACCACTGGGCGACTGTGTACGTTCTTTTGTCGCTTTATTATCCTAGCCCTTGATAAACTGGTCTGTCGGCATCATGCACTCCAAACTTTCTAAGAAATTCCGAAATATCACAAGATTTGAATAAAGTAAGCTAAAACAACCGACTTCAAAAACTAAAAAGTATAAAATAACTTATTTCTAAAGCTATTTTTAATTATTATATCTTATTTTTAATATATATTATCTTAAACATCTTAAAGTCGGTGCTTAGTAATTATCAAATTTAGTCATTTTTATGTTTTACTTTGCACCGACTTCAACAACAAAAAATGATCGTAAAATGAATACTACTGGGCCAAACTATGTTAAATTGTTAGGGGACCAAATGACAACTATTCCGCGTCGAACTAAAAAAAATTACGTAAATCGGATCATAAATCTCAGAGTAATCGGTGTAGATACATAAAAATACCATACCGGTCAAGTTGAGAACCTCCTTTTAGAAGTCGGTTAAAAAATATAAAATTATTGGTCCAGCAATAGACGTCAGACAAAAATAACAGACATCTCTCCATTTAACGACTACTCTCTATAACACCATAAAATGGACGGTCTCTTCAGTGTCGTTATATAGAGTTTACACTTGTGTAAAGCTGTACACCATTGCTAAAATACCGGCACATTGCTGTTTTGTCTTTAAGACGAGCCACTCCTCGTCCTCGGGCATGCTCCCCACGGATCTCGGCGAGAATTTTTAATTAAGCCCAACTTAATTATAATGAAATTGTACGAATCACGAAAGCGAACTTGTTAATTTACGGTTAGACTTATTAGAAAATAATTTTATTGATATCCATTAAAACTTTTTTATTATTCATCAACTTTGCGAAAGTATTTTGGTTTATTAATTAATTGAGAGAAGTTAATTAATGGCTTACATTAAATGTAAATACGAAATTATGTTTATTTTAGAATTTTGATTTTGAATCTATATTAACTACATAATAAATATGTTGCAGTTTCTAAGATGATTTGAAGATTTTTTTCTAACAAAAAGAAAACCAACTTCAAGGAATATTGTCTACAACATCTTGAAGTCGGTGCATTTTGCAATTTTGTTATATATGTTTCATTTGGCACTGACTGCAATATTTTGTAGAGAATATATATTAGTTTGAATTCGAAGTTATTAAAAAAACATTGTCTACTTTTACTTGAATTTTAGAAATAATATACTGAGTGCTTGTAGAAATTGTACTATTGTCACGCGTATACACGTTCGAAATTTAGTAACAATTTTGAAAATCGGTCGACAATTAACGAAGTAATCGCGTAACAAAGATGCATTCAATTTTAGGGCCTCCTTTGGCCACTTTGGAAGTCGATAAAAAAAAAGGTTTTAATTCGGACCAGCCGATTCCAAAAATAGATACAACTTTTTTTTCTATCATAGTAGTCACTCAGTCACGTGGATAGAAAAAAAGTGTAGTAAAATACAATGCGTACGTCTGGCAACTTACGATACCTTACCATGAGGTAGCTACATTTAGATTTCGATCAATAAGGATAAAATGTAATATTTCATAAATAATAAATTGCCTATACCAAGAATAGCTTTGTACATAAAACACTAATTTCCAGTAGGTTAATATAAAGAGGTTTTTATCTGCTCCACTGAGGCACATTAGAGAATAAAACTAAAAAAACAGAAGCCACAGCGCCACCGATCGTTAGGACAACCTTTTTATTTTTGTACTCGTATAATACACCAGCTCTGAAAGTATCGTATTCTAAACTAGTATCGATAGTTTGTCCACATTTATTAGTTTACCTTCAGTTTCAATGTTTACAGAGTTATATTCACTATACAACACGCTTTGAATAAAATATTCATCGTCGACTTTTTCTTGCACGAGTACAAGAAACAAAACTGCCAACGCACAAAGGTTACGTTTATAAAATACAGAAACGTGAATAAAGGAAATTGCAACGTTGAAAATGACAGACACTAATATTAACAATAAGAAAAAAGACCCCGACGACTTGAGAACCTCCTCCTTTTTTCGATGTCGGTTAACAAAGAGGATATAATCACTATGCTTAATGTGCAATAAAAAGGTTTAAATGTCTAAAAAATCTTCTTAGATAAGTAAGTAAGTTTAAACTTTATTGTCAAATAGTTGCACATAAATTTCTGTAGAACATCCTGTTCTATGACTTAGTTTGAAAACGTAACATATGCTCGCGTAACGATAAATGAATCAGTTTAGAAACTGGCGAACATTTTCATACCACGATTGTACGTAGCATTGTACAGAAGTACAATTTTTAATTTGATTTTTAAAAGGAGAAAGTTATCAAATCGACTATGTTTTTTTGTAAATTTCAAGCGCGATTTTTCCGTTAATTGTGAACCGATTTTCCTCCTGAGGTGATCCCATTGGCAACAAGTCATAATCTGATGAGTGGATCTTAAGGAAGGGTGTTTATTTTTTTTTCTAATGTACTTGCGTAACTAAAAAGTAGTTTTTTAACTTTAAACTTTTTTGCTCAGAGGTTAAGAATTGCTTTTCAACGTGGCAATATCGCCAGCCTTTCGGGAACGTTCCCAACACATGACAGTGGTTTGGGAACTATATTTTATCTATAATTATACCCACGTTTTATTCAGTTCTATATTTAATTTTGGGTTCCTTTTTTATAGTGTAGTCTATTTTTTAAGATAGTTTAGAATATTAAAATTGATATATTGTTAGACTAATAAAAACTAAAAATATTAGTCAACTTAAGTCACATCTAAAATTTGATATTACAGTAAAAAAAAACTCCAACATCTTGATGTCGGTGCCAAATAAAAAAAACATCAAAAAATTGCAAAATATAGTATTGTTTATAGTTTACTTCGCATCGATTTCAAGTGTTTGATGAAAATGTTTAAGTAGTTTTTGCTGACTAGTTGCTTTTGAAACTGGGTTTTGTCTTCTTGTTAAAAAATGATATGGCGCAATAACGAAAATCAACTTTGCGACGAAGCCAAAGCGTATTTAAACATCCCAAACTCGTTTCGGTCAAAGCAAACTCCTGCCACTAATATACGTATAAAACGTACAAACTGAAGTTTGCTTCGTTTCGCTTTATATTAGTTTCAATGTGTATTTTCAGCTTTATTTTGAGTTGTGTCATGGTTTAAAACTGAATAGTTGTTCTCTAATCTTTGTTATTTATTTAATATAATCATTTCCCTTGACAATCTGGTCTGGATTTTAGCTTAAAAAGATAAATAGAAGTAATTTGTCTAGTTTGAATGGATGGAATTATGAAAATGATCTGGAAGCAAAGGCAACACGCGTTCATACATTCTTGGGCACAGATTGCAAAAAGATGACAGTGATTTTAACTTTTGCTTTTATTATGTTAATATTTTTTATAATTGTTTATTTATTTGGGAAACATTCAATAATTATAATTCTTACAATATTGAATTACATATAATATGCATTTGGCTCATAGAACTATAAAAAAACAAAAACATGGTGAAAAGGTGAAGGCCCATCTGCCTGTCACAAAGTGCAGTTTATTACCTTTCCCCGCATTTGAAATTCTTTTGTTTACATCGTGTTTGAAATTCGCAATTAGACAATAGCCTATTGTTATTGTACATGTTTACCCGTCGCATTTTACGCGGTCTTTTGTTGTATTGTACAGTTTAGTATAAAAGGATGCCCAAAACTGGCAGTTTAGCGAGGACCACGATCAAAGCAAGACGTGTTCATTGGATAAGCGATATAGTGACGGATTTTGCGCGTGTTATCGAATCGTGCAGTGTGTACTGGTTGTATCCCGTTATATTTGTACCTGTTTTACACGTGTTTGTACAGTTCTAATAAACTGTATATAGTAATTCCAACGGCATTTTAATTCGAGTCTTGTGTAGCTCGCAACAATATAATGGTTTCGTTTATTCCAAAACGAATAAGGAACCCGAATAAAAGCCGTGAATGAGCTTCTCATACAAAAATCGTACAAAAAGCTTTATCTAAACGCCGTGAAATGGGTGAATTTTACGTCATTCGCCTTGTATTTTATGTGCGAGGAACATTATGCGCTGATGCAATAAAATATGCCCTGTGCTCGCTCAGGCGGCGCTTACATATTTATGCAGTCAGTCCAATACAGTATGTCAAAGGCACATCCTTATTTATTTAGCTGCTTTAAATATTTCATTTCATAAATATATACAAAAATTGTGTGTGTGCAGTTCACACGCAGTACAAGTAAAATTTCAGAGAATATACTCACAGGTAACTAACTCTTCTGTAATCATTATATTAATACGTGAAGCAAAAACTTTGTACATTATTATGAAAATTACGCGGAAGGGAGAGTATGAAATTTCGCACACTTATAGTTTATGTAGAGAAGGAGTGCAGTATGCTAGTTTTTTTTTTTAAATATGCATAAAAAATACTTTAAATCAATAAAAAAACATTACACACACCACCATGTATTTGACACACATACAAACACTTTTGTTAATTGTTAAACTTAAATTAACAGTGGCCTTGGCGAAATCTGTCATTATAAAAGTATAGTCTTTGACAACAGAAACTTAATAATGTTCAAACTTATAATTTAAATTAATTATGGTCAAATTTAGACCTCTAGTTTTTAATAATATTAATATAATTCGTTTAGCCTAATCCGTCAACATATTATAATTCAATAAAATCAAATTAAAATTGCACTTTAAATCACTTGCATAAAGTTCAAAATTCAATACACTGTTACGCACAATATCCTTTGATCTACGTATAAAAGAATATCTGCCTTATACTTACTATTTAACTTTTCCAAATTTTATTAAAAATTAATACTAACATGTAGGTATATATGCTTTTTTATCGAGACGCTGGCAAACAGGCTGAGTGCCACTGTCATGGAAAGCGGTTGCTGTCACCTACAGACGTCTGCAACACCAGGACCGAAGAAATTAAACTCGACAGCGAGCTTATACTCTGAGTCACTTAGGAAAAACTTGGATGTTTTTTTTATCTCGATAAATGCCGTCGTTTCCGTTTTTTGGCAATGCTGTTTCAATTCGGTAACTATCATGTCAGTGTCGTGGCAAAGCGAACTGTTAGAACTTATTTAACAAAACACGATTTATTACAGAAATTTTAAAATTTACATCTGTAGGTACAGATAAATTAAACTGAAGTGTCTGTTTTTAATGTCAAAATAACAGCTTTTTATTTAATGCATATGAAAGTATATACATTACTTATATCCAAAAAACATTTTTGTCTGTCTGGTTGGATGTTTCGGCAAATTTTTTGTTTCGTTTGAAATGACTGGACCGATTTTGAGCGGAATTTTACTGACAGATAGCTGATGTTATAAGGAGTAACTTAGGCTACTTTGAATGAGGGTTCCACGAAAAACAATCCATGCGGACGATGCCGCGGGCATGGCAAGTTTTGAATAAAAACTGTTTTTATAATTGGCCGAAACAAGATAGTTAGCCGCCAAGGAAAGCAAGAAACGAAACTTGACGATTCCTCATTTTTATTGTTGTTTGCCTTTAAGGGACGGTTATATTAGAACGAAGTTACGCTAGCATTTGCTAGCTTATAGGAACTTAGTTAAAATTTAGATTAAACGAGTACACCTTGACAGGGCGACAAAATAAAATAAGAAAATTGACTTACCGTTCTACCTCTTACCATGGCACTGAGCCAGGGTGCACCTGGCGGTACGCCAACCGCTGCGTTTAGACGCGCACAAACAATCGCTAAGCTCTAAGTCTTAGTGCACTGGTAATAGCTTAATGTTGATTCTTATTTACTGCTTTAGAATTGCAGTTTCAAATGCTGTGGAACCATTTTTATATTTCTCATCACGCTCAATGATGCACCCAGAGTGCCGTCCCATGTCTACTGCCGATACACTAATGAAAGCCTGTGAATTGGTATTTGCCTTGATTATCTTGGATTTTAGAGTTAAAATTAAATGGGAACGTTTTACTGAGCGACATATATTAATGCAGGAAAAAGGAATGACAAGTAATAAATCGAATGACAGATACAGATAAAAAATACATAGATAACGAAATGTGCGCTGTATTCACTATTTATCAGCCAGAACCGCTATATTCAAACTGCGGCTCACCGAGTCTTTGTGAGTGGACTGCCTAGCATACTACATGATCTATAAAATTATAAATGTTAACTTTTTTTAACCGACCAAAAAAGGAGGAGGTTCTCAATTCGTCGGAATCTTTTTTTTTATATATGTTCACCGATTGCTCCGAGATTCATGATCCGATTTACTTGATTCTTTTTGTTCGACGCGGAATAGCTGTCATTTGGTCTCCTAAATATTTGTCATAGTTTGGCCCAGTAGTTTTCATTTTATGAACTTATAAACCTTTAAAACATTTCCAACTCTATCTGTATGCGCACAGTGTTTAAATATAATGTCTCTATCTCTCATTCTCTCGCAGGCTTAGTGCTATAGATTTATGTATTTATCTCTTTTTAGTGTCCTTTCAAATCACGATAATTGTAAAGTTTCACTACAAAAAGTGCTTATAATTGTAATATACTACAAAGACTTCCCAGTTTCATCCGGCTTTTTATAATAAAAAGCTTAACAACGAAATAGACACAAATATAGAATCAAAAGGAGTGAAGTGAAATACAATTGTGTGTCTGTTTGTCAAACGTCAGAGCACGCCGCGTGGAGCCAGAGATCGGGTTGCTAGTATAATAATGTATGATAGCCGCCGCCGCCCGGCGATGCTCGTTTCACGTCACTGCCGACTGCTCTAATATAATAAAAAAGTGGTACAAATATATATACTGTTTTCGTGTTTTATTTTACCAAATAATGGTGATGGAAAATTTTAAAAATTTTAAGAGATGCGACTGTAGAAAATTACTCACCAGAGTCAGTCAGGCCATTTAATGTAAACAGTATATTTTAAATTGAAAAATAAATGAGGCTGAATGCATTACATATATTGCTTAGATATCTTATTGGTGCAAATCAAAATTTGCTTCAACAATTTGACAATTATTTTTGTTTGAATTAAATTCTTTTGAGTCAGAATTTCTTATGCCTCTTACGTTAGTAATAAAAGATATTTATTTAAAATAGGTTTATTATAATAGGTTTAGTATATTTATTTTAGTAATTTGTATTTTAGTTTCCTCTATTAATGTCATTCCTGTAATTTGCGATCAAATGAAAATCTTCTGCTAACGATACCTAAACACACTTCGTCCTTTGGAGGAAACATTTTTGCCGTACAGGCTGTTCGCCTGTAGAACTCCCCCCCCATTGAAAATCAGAAAATCAGACAACATTACATCCATTTGTACATTCAAACACTTGATCACTGACCATTATTTGTCCATGCAATAAAATTTGTTGCAATAAATTCTATTATTGTTTCGCATGTAAAAGTATATGTAAATTAAATTAGTTTCAATTTAGTTAAACCTCCAATTTTTTTTTTATTATTGTAATGTCTCCTTGGACACCGGGTTGCCCGGAAGAGATTGCTATAAGCGATAAGGCCGCCCATTGTTCCAATACTAATGTATTTGTATTAAATGCCTAGGTTTAAGTTATGGTTAACAATAAAGCGTTTTCATTCATTCATATTGCATATTATGCCTTTTTTTAAAAAGGAGGAGGTTTTCAATTCGTCGGGATCTTTTTTTTTTTTTTTTTGCTTTTTTATGTATGTTCGCCGATTACTCCGTGATTTATGATCCGATTTACGTGATTCTTTTTTTGTTCGACGCGAAATAGCTGCCATGTAGTCTCCTAAAAATTTGACATAGTTTGGCGCAGTAGTTTTTATTTTACGAACATTCTTTTGTTCCGGTTTCTTGGGACCTATATTTTTTAAGAAGCGTGGCACCATTCGTAGGTCCACCCATACATAGCTAGACACTAAAAAGTAACAAATAAAAGTAAAGACTTCGTTTAAAAAAACCGACTTCAAAAACTAAAATGTATAAAATAACTTATTTCTAAAGCTATTATTATTAATATATATTATCTTAAACATCTTGAAGTCGGTGCAAAGTAAAACATAAAAATTACTATATTTTGAAAATTACTAAGCACCGGCTTCAAGATGTTTTAGATAATATATATTAATAATAATAGCTTTAGAAATAAGTTATTTTATACATTTTAGTTTTTGAAGTCGGTTTTTTTAAACGAAGTTTTTACTTTTTATTCGACAAGATTGTAATCGGTAATGAAGTATGCGCTATGGCGTAGTACCGTAGCAGCGGCGTAGACCTCTCGTAGACACTCACGTAGCTCGCAAATCGCTACCACAAATCACCGCTGAGTAAAACTGGCCAAGTCACGTACTCTCACTACACTTTAATATGATGTGATTTACTCTTCAAATCGTTGTTTTATTGCTTTTATGTAACTAAGTGTATGATAATAAATGAATTAATTTGTTGTGTGATTGTTTGTAAATAATATATTATAAATCCATTGGGGTATTCAGTTTGTAGAATGCATTTAAAATAGGAAAAAAATCAGAGTAACATATTTTGAAATTTTATTAGATCTTCACGTGAAAATTACTGAATGGATTCAAATTTAATAAACGTCGACAAAGAGTCAACTTTTTATTTTATCTTCATAAATAAAACTTTACAGCTTTTTAATGTGTGAATTATCAACTGGTTCTCATAGAAAATTCTATTCAGTTCAACCGTCTATTTTATGTCACGTTAACATGTAAACAGGCAAGCCATGGTAAAGAGCAGAAGAGTAAGTTAAGTTTAAATTAGCCTTAAAAACAAGATTATTTGGGAGCGCTAATTTTGTGAAAGGACAAAACAAGATGATAGTTATTAATTTATTATTTACTGTGTCAATTTCTAAAAATGTGATAGGTAACTTGCTCTGACGTGAGGCTTCATAAGTAGCTTGAACAATATAAAAAAAACAATTTACACTTATAAATTTTTTTAAAGATCCCAATGGACCAGTGTATCGCTATTTTAAGATAGCGGGTAAGTAGAATACGCTTGTCGCAAGTAAATTTGTCAGTAATTTTGATTTACAGGTCTTTATAACATTACTAGCTTCTGCCCGCGACTTCGTCCGCGTGAAATAGTTTAAAATACCCCCGAGTTTGAGACATTTTTCATTGGTGTTCTGCTCCTATTGGTCTTAGCGTGGTGATATATAGCCTATATATAGCCTTTCTTGATAAATGGGCTATGTAAGACTGAAAATATTTTTCAAATCAGACTAGTGGTTCCTGAGATTAGCGCGTCAAAGCAAACAAACAAACTCTTCAACTTTATTAGTATAGATTGTTTCGTTCAGCATGATTCTAAATTTCGTGATTGAAAATATATTAAAATAACAATAGATGAAAAATAAAAACTTTTATGTTCGATATAATAACAAAATTGATAACTATAATTTACACACATAATTATGGCAAATTCACTTATAAAAAATATTTTGATCCGTTTTCAAACTTTTTGAAAATAGCTGTTTATTAATGTTATAAAATTAAGAGATAAAACTATACCTACAGGCGGCAACAGGTACTCATAATTATTATATTGATTTCTTGTCGGCGAGTTGCTATAACAAACTTGACTTACTGTATCCCTGGTAACTGTAGTCTGTAACAGATCGAAAGGCAAAACTCTGGTAAGTGATATGGTTGAATAATTCATGTTCTGTAAGCGCGACAATGGGGAAATAGTATATGCTCTCTGCCTCACTAGTATTGGATTTGCATGCTTTTGTTTACACTTATTTAAGAGATTTGTATCACATTTGTATACAATTCATACACAAAAATAACAGCGTCCCTTTTTTTCTCTTAAGCTGCGTCGAGAGATTAAATCTATACAGATGAATAAAATTGATGTGGCTGTTTGCAATGTCAAAATAACAGCTATTTACTAAGTGCATATGAAAGTATATGTACTTATAGCCTCTGTAGTTAATATACGCCCACGTACTTATGAGGTGAAAAACAAAGAGTTATATTATTTTTTCAAGTTTGTCAGCTAATAACTCCCTGGCCACTACTCTGTTTTCTTCAAACAAAGCATTCATTGTAGACTTTTGGGGAACTGGGAAAAGTGGTGCATAGTGTGACGACCGAGGGTAGAACTTTCTGGCCTGAGTCGGTCTCAAGACCTTTAGAAAAAGGTACAAGATTCTGAAAGGAAAAAACAAGGACAGATACATTTTAGAACGGGACAGATGATGAACGAAAGTTCTAGAATGGAAGGTTCAAGAAGGAAAAGATAGAGATAGATGGATGTAAACATCCATTTATCCATCTTTTAATAATAAATTAATAATAATATCTAATATCCCCTTCTAAAGAAGGGAATACATAGTGAATATTTGAATAACGAAAACAAAATCGAAATTATGGGTGCCAGTAGATTTTTCCGGGTATATAAGCGTAAGGCGCGCCTACCGGGGAGTTCAGTTGAAGACAGCAAAGCGACAAGTAAGATACGAGCGAGTTGGAAAAAGAGTAACGCAGAAGACAGTGACAAATTTAGTGGGCAGTTCAGTGAAGGAAGAGTTTAGCCTTGTTGGTGGTATTGTGAATGAGATATCTCATTGTCGGGAGAGTGCGTGGTTAATAGTGCGTGAAGGGCCAACCCTGCAGACAAGAATCACGTACGGCTGCATAAAAAGTAATAAAAGCGTTTAATTAAAAACATAGTGTTTCCTTTCAAACGTAAGTGCGTGCACTTGCTCGCACGTAACAATAGTAAAAAACCAAAAGCAAGCAGACAATTTTCCATCACAGCAACCTTTAAAAATATTGTAAATATGCCGCTATATTGTGTTTAATAAAAGAGCACTCCGCCAATCAAGTGAACAGAATGGCACATTATAAATAAAAACACGACGTGACAGAGTTGAATTAGACCTGAAAGGAGGGAGGGAAATTGGGCCACCGGGAGCGTCTGCGGGGAGTGCCAGCTTTGTGCGCCCCTACCTATGTATATAAAAGGTTTTCGTTATACATTGATTTTTAGTCGGTTATGCAAATCGTGTTGAGCAATAAGGGAGCTGACAGTTATAAGTAGGTACAAGCGAATTGAGGCAAATAGCTCATTGATTATTACTTGAAATGTAATCTATCTATATATTATATATAAAATTCTCGTGTCACAGTGTTAGTTAGCATACTCCTTCGAAACGGCTTGACCGATTTTCATGAAATTTTTGTGTGCATATTGGGTAGGTCTGAGAATCGGATAACATCTATTTTTCATCCCCCTAAATGTTAATGGTAGTCCACTCCAATTTTTTTTAGATTTTTTTTATGATACAGTATTAATAAATAAAAACAGCACTAAATTTTCAACCCTCTACGATCAACCCCATTTTTTATTTGTTAAATATCGATTGAAGCTTTTCGGGGCAGGACGACGTCTACCGGGACAGCTTGTTTATATATATAAAAGAAAGTCGTGTTAGTTACATTATTTATAACTCAAGAACAGCTGTACCCATTTGGCTGAAAATTGGTTGGGAGTTAGCTTAGAACCATGAGACGGACATAGGATACTTTTTATTCCGTTAGAATCGGTAGATGGCGCTGCGATCGGGTTCTAAAATCCTCCTAATAATCTGAACCGATTTTGCTAATTTTGTTTTTGTGAGTGGGTTCCCGGATGGCTTAGACTCGCAATTAGAACCGATAGGTGGCGCTGAGATCGGGTTTTAGAATGTTGGTGATTTTGTTTTTGTGTGTTTGAGTGGGGTTCCCGGATGGTTTAAATACACAATTGGAATCGGTAAGTGGCGCTGGAATCGGGTCCTAGATTTTTATTTTTTCAGAGCAGGACATTGCCGCTAGTAATATTATAAAATTCTGAACATGCCATGTCTGTATATTGAAGCTATTAAAAATACTCAACTGGAATAGACTATGTAAACGATGGAGAATACGGTACATTTTTTTAGATTTCTTGTCTGTTTGTCAGTTTTTTTGACCAACTCCTCCGTCATAGTTCAAGACAGAGCAGTCTTTTCATGTCTTATTATTTTATCTTATTCTAAAACATACGGGATAATAAGTTGGAGGGTAATCTTTATTATGTTTTTCTTTACTCTTTTCTTTCTTTCTCTTTATATAAAAAAAAAATTCTAATACATCTTTTCTTAATCATTAGTGCAGTTATATATCTATTTAATTAATTCTATCTATCATGTTTATTTATCTATCTATTACATATTTTATCTTTAAATTACTTCTCTTTATACATTTTTCTGTTTTTTTTGTAGCTAAGGTTATTTACATTTTTCACTTTATACTACTCACATTGTGTGGGTATATTAAATACCTACAGTGTTATGTCAGTTTGTTCGGGATATACGTAAAAACTACTGGACCGATCGCGATGTGGTTTTCGCTGATCGACAGCGAATTCTTAGACTTAGAATCTGCGCTGGGAATCTCGCGGGAATTTTCGGAATCTCCTGGCCCGAGTTACATTTCAAACAGACACTTTCATTTTATTTATGTGTATAGATTATATCTGTGCAGGGACAGAAAAATAATAGAATATCCTGCGGCCGGCGACAAAACAAGTTGGTAGGGTGTTTGCCCGTCTGGATGGCTCAACATTGGTGTTACAAATGTCCATAAACGAGGTAACCGCTCTCCATCAGGTGGGCCGTCGGCCTGTCTCCTGAACACATGCAATAAAAACAATATTACATTGAAAAAATCCAAATATATTTCAGGTAATTTTACCGTCATATATGAATATTTTACAATAGCAGAAAACACGCGAGAAGTACCACTTTGAAGTCTTTATTTGTAAGGGGAAAAGTGCTCGCAGTGGGTTCAATACATTTTTCACAAATGAATCTTCCCCGTGTTTCCACATAAAGGAAAACGTGAAAGGTAAAAATGAAATTTCATTCAAGTTAACATTTTTTGTACTTCAGCTTTATTCACAGCTACAGCCGTGTATATTTCAAAGCTGATATTCTGTTCAGACCTTTAAAGTACCTTTTCTATTTTCACCACATTTAAAAATACTATTGTTAAGAGTTGTGGGACTCGAATTAAAATGCCGTTGGAATTATTGTAGAGTTTATTAGAACTATACAAACACGTATAACACAGGTATAAATATAACCAAACACAACAAATCCAAACGAAATGCAGAAGGTCGTAATTCAATAAAAGGCGCAGTCTGTCATTAATAGATTACCGAATGTACACGCGTCTCGCCTTGATCGTAGTTCTCGCTCGACTGCCCCCTTCCCTCAATCAGGCCATCGTTTTATAATGCACAAATGCAATATGTCCGCCCGGTAACGTGGACCGAATTTCCTAGAATCAGCTTGTACTTTAAAATCCGTAACACCTGGCAAATGCCAGTAATAGTAATAAATGTATGCCAATAAATAAGTAAACAAAAGAAGACGATCAATAGTTTCAATGTTAGTTATTAGTTCAAATGCCGACGGGTAATAAATGTGCTTCTACAAATCTGTACGTGGAATTTGTTTTTTTCGGCGCCCAAGTTGTAACATAATTATAAGGATAAACAAGTACAACTATATAGCATTGTTGTAGGGGCGTAGAGGCCAAAGGCTCTGAATGAAACTGCGGAATGACGGTGAAAGTGTACAGCCATTGTCCACGATTTAAAAATTGGCAGATCCAAACGGTACTCACGGTTTTCTCGTCGCCACGTTGCCTTTACCAGGCCTGGTATGATGATTCGAAGGTAGATGCAGGATACCACTCGCGAAGGAAGTTTTTGTCTAATTAGGCTGCGCACATGGCACTGGTTTTTTGTGCTAATTGAGAACAACCACTGAGTGCGTCGCAGGGTGCAATTATGCGTTAAAGCAGCGAGTGCATGTGATCGCGGTGAGGTGAGGTGTAGGGCGGGGGTGAGAATACCGAAGCACGCTTGTCCACCTTTCTTTGCATCAGGGAAAATTACGAAGTGGCCCAAAAAATTGTTGACACTCACTTTGCTTTGTTTGATGTGGTACCAAAACCTCACTTTTACAATGGGACCGCTCGCCAGCAACGATATATTTCCCTCCACTTTCTTTCCCACGTTCAACTACGCAACGGTTCTCTAGAACATTTTCCTGCGCAGTTTCTTGCCAATTATTGGCTCGGCCGTCCCAAATATGGTTTCCTCACGCTGCAATCTTCTTTCTCCCATCCGTTCTACGTGATCGAGCCAAAGGCGGCGGTGGTGAGATTTTATTTTCCCTATTATGTTAGGCTCAGCCACGACATTCTCGATTTCGAGGTTCGGATCCTCCAGCTACTTCTCTCTTTCTTGGACCCATTTCCGCTACTAAAAGTTGGTTCTCCTCCTTGAGGGCAAGCGTCCAAGCTTCGCATATATCAGGATAGGCTGTATGACGGTTTTATAGATTCTGATTGGTCCTGATTAGCCCGAATACAAATACCTTATGCAGGGCCGCACAACACCTCTGTGAAGGAATGTCAAACGGCAAACCAAGGGAATTGGTTGCTTTTGAACAAAGTGTCCTAATTACCATACGAAAAACATGAAGTACGAGATAACCTAATAAAAACTAATGCGAACCCGATAACATTAAGAGGGTTAGCCGTCGCCATTTGTGAACTGGCAAACAAAAGTTTTGCTTCAATTACGCGAACGATCTACACTTTCGCAGCGTAGCGCTGTTATCAAAATTCATTAGCAATAAAGCTTTGGCCGAAACAGAAGCGGAAGGCGGTGGATATAGTACAACGGCGGAAGCGGGAAACAAGCCAATAGTTGAAGCGTTTTATTTAAAGCCACTTTTGGAAATGCAGAAGCGTGAAAGTAGGATAAAAGCAGTAGAAATGAAAACTTTAAGAAGTGTATGTGAGACTAACTTGAATGGTATTGTAAAGAACATGATGATAAGGGGACGCTGTGGATTGGAAGAAGATATAATAACAACAGTTGAGAAAATAATGTTTAGGTGGTTTGGGCATGTAGAGATAATGTATATTTGGGTAATAGAGTCGACGACGGTTTACGTGACATAAGTACCACGCACGTTACTACGTAGTACGTAAGTATATATTTAATTATCAGTTAAAAATGAAATAGTTTTAGATTCTCGAAATATTCGGGTCGTTTTATATCACGCCAAGGAAGGATTGCACTGAAAATCAGAGTTGCTTTGTGTCGGATATCATCCTGGTACAGCATTAATTTGAGTACACATTCTGTTTGCTGAAGTGCGGCATACAAATTCTCAAAAAATGTTTTGCCTCGGTATCTCTTTTCTTCTTTGCGTACACTTTTGTTATTAAGTATTCAACTATCCTTCTGTATATTACTTAAATGGCCCTAGCGGAAGATCAGCGCTGGTAAACCACTAGCAATTTGCTGTGGCAATTTGCCTATTTAGAACTTCATATTCATGGTTTTTATTATTGTTATTTAGTATTCTTGTATTGAATGTAGTTCTAAATAAATACCTTTGCTTTCTTTCTATCAAAATATGTTTTTATTCCTTAAGATCCAATGTAAGTACGTCGCTATGTCTTCAAATATTTTTTTCATTCTTTCTATCTTTACCACGATCAAATTGCAGATGTCTAAAGAATGACCCCATTTAAGTAGCCCCTTAATAATTCGCCGATTTGTCGCCAATGCAATCGATGCTTAATCACGGATGGCAAGCGAGCGATTTAAGGGCACTCGGGATTTTTCCAAGCATCAATATTGTTTGGAAGGGATTAAGGGCGGTCGTTTCATTAACTGTCGCCTTATCAGCCTCAGGTCATTCAATTAATCCAACTTTTTACTTTACGCAGTATTTTTCACGTACTCCGAGCTTAGTATTTTAAAAAGTAGATAGCATGACACTTTTGGAATCCGAACTCCTTTTGATAGAAAGAAGAGAAATAAAACGATTTATTTAGAACTACAATAAAAACCACTTAAACTATTTAAATAAAAATAAACAAGTAAATGTATTCCTGAATTGGTCACAGCTCAGCAAAATTGCCGGTTAAGATAACCGGCGCTGATCCTCCGCTAGGGCCATCAGTGACATACACGGACACGGGCAAGTGAAAAAATTAGATTAAAATAGAGAGAAACCGTAACCGTAAACAATAACTAAATAATAAAAGACTAAATACACATTATTTATATAAATTGTAAATGTTACCTATTATTAATAAAATTAGATAGTGGTTAGGCGCCTTATGCCTTATATTACCTACCTTTCCCTTCCTTCCCGCAAATCCGCATGCTGGATAGAGACAGGTGGTGCCACCTTTCGGCCAACCATGATTGGTGCCGACGGGCGGCCGGTACGTTGACGGCCCCGCGATCACCGCACGCGCAGTAAGTGCAATCATAAGAACGCTTTTACCTGTAAACCCGCTCCAGTTGTTGGTGTGAATAATACGCAAATTTCGGAAGACGTGCTGAGGAATCTAAGGAACGAGGATTGGGAATCCGCAGGTGATTGCCGCTTTAATCTATCCGGCTGTGGATTTTGCCTCCTTGATCACCAACGAATTCTTACCTTTTTCACCCGCACCACCAGATAGAGCGATAGAGAAGAACTAGACTAATAAATTATACAACATTTAACACACACTGACTTGACTAACAGTCAGAATAGATCGGGCACACCCTCCACATGCGCACCATCATATTGCACTTGTATCATGAATAAGATCGACTTGGCACACTTGATGGTCATTTTGAACCGACTATTCGACGAATTGCTTCAGAGCCTAAATGTTTGTCGTATTAGATATACTTCGGCGAGTGTTCCAAGGTATTGGATGAATTAATTCCATCCTCACCATTTTACTATCGGACAAGCAGACATACGAGCTCACGCCACCTATATATGGTGGAAATACCAACAAAGCAGACGAAACGCTACGCTTCCATTTTTATCATACGTACCGCTGAAGAGTGGAACTCTTTACCGTCGTCTGTTTTTCCTGAAAAATACAATTTAAGTGTCTTCAAGTCTCGCATGAACAGGTATCTTCTAGGTAAGCGTGCTCCATCTTAGACTGCATTTCCAACTGACATCAAGCGCAATGGTGTGGTAATTACATAAACTATACTACATTTTTTTCCTAGCAGCTCTAGTTTTTCTTACAATTTAATATGTGTAACTGAAAAAGAAGCTAGGAAAAATAAGTAGTATAACCACTAAACAAAAAAAATCTGGAAAATGTTCAGTGTTGAGCAGTACTTCAAGATCTGTTTACTTAATGAAAGAGGTGTAATGTTTCCAAGCCAATTCAAACTCTTTTCAGTCTTGTACTTTAAAACTTGACAGGAACAGTCTACTTCTCTGGGCGCGTTCCTCTAGTAGCTCACAACACCCAAAATACTCCGTCAGCCGTTTCACATACCGACCACGGTCGTTTTGGCTCGGGCGAAAACGTCATTATTTTCGATCATACAGCGCTCACAACGACCCATGTCAAGAGGTAGGTCGAAGTGGGCGTCCACTTATCTCTATCGATTGACATTGAAAAAGGCGCGATTTTCAAATCAACCAATGACATTTCTGTATTTCACCGTCAATGAAATCAATGCTTCATAATCCGTTCCACTAGATTTTATGATTGTAACACCCGCAAGCAAGTGGAACGGGAAAATTCCGGTTATTGTGTGCGTCATGTGGAATGTACCTCTGAAGCTAACATGTCTCGTTTGACATATTCAAAGTTAGTAACAAGTAACATGGGTAAACTTGTTTGATACGGCCGAACAGACCGGGCCTGCAACTTTGAGTTTTGATCCCAGCGCTTAGAAAGTATATTATGAAAGTTATAAAGACTCTCAAATATGTATAAATCTTATAGTTCTTGAGATTCACGGAGGCGAACGGGTTTCTGGTGATTGGACGGCACGGTTGCGTCTGATGGCTCCGTCAGTGACGCATTCTTCCAGGAAGTGTTCTTCGCTGGATGGACAAATGGTACGCGAGCCCGAGGCTCCTGAGGTCAAACTTTCTTTGTTTCGTGACAATATTCTGTCTTTCATTTTTTCCAGGATTTCACGTTGTGAAGTGTGATAACTGGTGTAGGTTCGGTTGCTATTGGAGGGGGCAATTTCTAAATGCTTCTATTCTTAGAATACCTCAGGAACTACTCCTCTATTGCGTAATGCCTTTTTTTGGTAAGAGTGGAGGAATATTTTTGCGAATCCCCTTGGTCCCACGGGGGAGGCACATCGAGTTCTACCTTCCACCATCCCGCCACGTCTTTCCAAGGCGCCATGACATACGTCTTAGGCATAACACCATGACGTCTTGATGCATTCTCAATAACCTGTTTAAAAGCATAAGCTTTCGGATAGACTAAGATAGATGGATAATTCTTTATTGTAAACCAAAGCATATACAAGCTGAAGTATAAAAATTCAAAGATAGTACAACGGGCGGCCTTATCACTAAGAAGCGATCTCTTCCAATCCAATGGCAGAGATTAATAGAATTTTAATACAAACGGTGTAGTTAATAAATAATGACGAATGATAAATTTACATAAACATACTAAATATACGTACAAAAACAATATAAATATTGTGGCGACCAAGGGTAGAACTGCCCAACAGCGTAAATCAGTTTTAGAACTTTTAAAACTTCTAGAACGATCTAGAACGAATAGACAAGGACGGATATATTTAGAAAAGGATAGACGATAAACGAAAGAAAGAGATAGATAGATGTAGAAAGAGATAGACGACGAAAGAAAGAAAGAGATAGATAGATGTTAGAAAAGGATAGATGTATAAACGAAAGTTCCCGAACAGAAGGTTCGGGAAAGAAAAGACAGAGATAGATGGGTTCTAGAAAATTCCTCCAGGTATATAAACAGCGTAAGGCGCGCCTACCGGGCTGTTTAAAGTTGAGTTCAGTCCAAGACGGTGAAGCAACAAGTGCGATAGAAGACAGAGACGAATTAAGTGGTGAATTTAGTGAGAAGTTTGGTGGACAGAAACGTAAAGGAGGTGTGTAGCGTAGTTCGAGATAGGAACCAGAAGCGAGCTACACGCGATAATATCGGAGGTGGTCCACGCAATATCGGCGACGGTATTGAGGGTGTGACAACTTATCGTCGGGACTGTGCATCGTTGGTCGTGCGTATAGGGGCAACCCTGCAGAGAGGTACTACGTGCGGCTGAGTAAGTCAATAAAAGCTTTTAAATTCAAAACTGGTGCTATCTTCCAATCCATAAGTGCGTACCCCCCCCCCCGCTCGAACAATATATATAAATACATATACACATATGTATATATACATATACACTGCTATATAGCAATAGGTGAGTAACTCGACGGGTGCAAAGTAAAAAGAGATATCTGCAAAATAGCTACTTTACAGGAGAGCGAAAAGATGGTCGAATTAACTTCGTAGTATTTGAAAGAACATACATAGCTGGCTTTTTTTACGTAAGAAAATTTATTGAAATAATGTGATATATGCAAAACAAATAATGTCATATTGTATAGAATTGTTTTATTAAAACGATTGTACGATAAACTAAAAATCATCATTATGTAGATAACTTTATTTACTTTGCACCCGTTGAACTATTGCATTCCAGAGACGCACAGGACGGTGAAAGAGTTATTATAAAAACAGGATGTATTTTCTGGTGTATTTTTTCTGTATTTAGTGCAGGGGCTAAGTAGGTTGTTTAAAAATTTGATAAAAGAAGAAAAGTAGACTATATGTTATTTTTTTTTCAAACACTGCTATACCCTCACAACTTCTAAATAGCGAAGTAAACAACTACTCAAGTTTAATAAATATTTATAGCAAGTGTCGAACACAAAGCCTTATTGACAATACAATCAAAGTTTCCCGACTTCTCCCGTTAATCCCGCGCTACACGTCCTATTATAGAACTAGTTTGCACAACAGACGCTTGTCTTGTTCGTCTTTCGATAGATTTAACTTAAATGTTATTATATCGATGGCTAGGGATGTGATTCTAATATCGATAAATATGTTTTAAACATATGTGTGCGCTCATGTAAGATCCGAAAAAATATTTAAAATCAGGTGTTCACTATATGTGTTTTGACTATTGTAAAAAATTAAATTTTAACCTATATGTATGACCTTCAAAAAGTGTTCTCCAGTGGAACTTATTTTGAATAAAAACTTTTGAATTTGAAATTTGAATTTGTAGTAGACGCAGGAATGGACAATAACCAAAAAAATGTTTTTCATATAAATTTCGTGTAGTTTAATATGTTTTTCTATTATAAGTAGTAATAATCTAATACAAAAACTTCGTTTAAAAAAACCGACTTCAAAAACTAAAAAACTAAAATGTATAAAATAACTTATTTCTTAAGCTATTATTATTAATATATATTATCTAAAACATCTTAAAGTCGGTGCTTAGTAATTTTCAAAATATAGTAATTTTTATGTTTTACTTTGCACCGACTTCAAGATGTTTTAGATAATATATATTAATAATAATAGCTTAAGAAATAAGTTATTTTATACATTTTAGTTTTTTAGTTTTTGAAGTCGGTTTTTTTAAACGAAGTTTTTAAATTTTATTTGTTACTTTTTAGTGTCTAGCTATGTATGGGTGGACCCACGAATGGTGCCGCGCTTCTTAAAAAATATAGGTCCCAAGAACCGGGAACAAAAAAAATGTTCGTAAAATGAAAACTACTAGGCCAAACTATGTCAAATTTTTAGGGGACCACATGGCAGCTATTCCGCGTCGAACAAAAAAAGAATCACGTAAATCGGATCATAAATCACGGAGTTATCGGCGAACATACATAAAAAAAGCAAAAAAAAAAAAGATCCCGACGAATTGAGAACCTCCTCCTTTTTTCGAAGTCGGTTAATAAAAGAGAACTTAGCTTATTTGTATTGTATTCTACCGGTAGTTCCTCAAGACTATAAGTAGAATACTGAGCCCAGATCATCGTCTTCTATGGGTAAGGTGCCCAGAAGCTGGCTACGTTTCCCCGCTAGACCGCCATACTGATCCGTTGGCCAAGGGAGGCACCAGCCTTCTGATCACCTGAAGAGTCAACGAGTCGTTTTGATTTCGAATTTTTCTATTGCATGAGTTCAGTGGACAAGTAGACGGCCCAACTAATGGAAAGGGGTTACCATTGCCTATGGACAGTTGTAACAGCAAAGGTGCTGTCGCTCTTTCAAGGGAGACTGGAACATAGTGACTAATGCAGGAACATAACTCAAAGTTTTTATGGCGGCATACACTAGACCAGGGATGGTAGCCATCCAGACGCACAAATACCCTACCACCTGGCTGTGGGTTCTTTTGTCATCTCTTACGATAGGCCTGCACGGATTTTCTCTACAAACATCGTTACGCGGGTACAATTTTGAATAAATGTATGTATGTAAGTGACATAATGACATATAGAATCGATGTTATATGTGTTATTGTTAATATGACGTATACGTATATGTATTTTACGTATTTTTATATTACGTATTTGAGTTTTTGAATTTTAGAATTTTTAATTATATTGATATTTTTTTATTAAAGCATGTAATCAATTAAAGTTTTATAAAACTTTTGGTGAACAACGTTTTTATGCGGTTAAGTAAAAAGGCTATATTGTTAGCAAATCAAGATCGCCATACCCATAATAATCGAAATAATTTGAGATGATCATCTCTAGAAAATGTATCGTGCATTTTACAGCTATTTTGAATGTTTAAAGTAAATCTCTATCGAAAGTTTGTAAGAATGAATTGTTACTCTTTCACGCAAAAACTACTGAATGGCTTTTGATGAAATAATACAATAATATAGCTTACACAGTAGAATTACACATAAGCTATAATTTATAAAGATATAGTGTGAATTAACCAAAATATAACGATTTTCCATTATCACGCGGATGAAACCGCGGGCGCAGCTAGTAAAAACATAACATGAACGTATTTATTTCAAAATGGAATCTTACAAATAACTTATTGAGAGTCATGACTCTCCACCATCACCGCTTCCAAAGCAAAGCAAAGAAGAAGCGGCACAACAAACTCCCTAGCAACATTTCTTTATTTCATACTTATTATTATTCATCTTTTGTTTTGTATTTTAAGATAAGATATTCTCTCATCGATAAATTGTAATGGCCCCCCGTCCCTAGTCACAGTGTAGTGAATATAGCGGTGTTATTAAATAAACAAAGAACAAACGGTAGTTGTTGTAGTGTATCGAGAGTTACGATAGTGGAACGCGCGGCTGCACGCCCGCTCATCCGTAACGGACCGCATGCGTATAATGGGCACAACACTACTACATTTTCCCATATAAACTATATCGTCGGGTTTTATTTGAGTATAAAATATATGCCGCAATTTCGGTCGCGTTTTGAGTGTATATTTAGAATGTGGGTTCAGTTTTGCTATTTTCTATATCACGTTGTATATTCTCATCCGTCGTAGTGCGATTATGGGCTTGTGCGGAGAGGATGGCGGCGTATCTGATAGAAAGTAGTTACCATCGCCTTTGGACTATTGCCAGCTTCGAAGGGAGGATTGGAGCCTGGTCTATGATACCGAAATGCAACTCAAAATTGAAAATGAATGTATTTATTGAAGTGACACTTTTGAGAATGGTTTTAATTTGAAACGAAAAAATATTAACATATTGTGGAGACCAAGGGTAGAACTGCCCAACAGCGTAAATCAGTTCTAGAACTTTTAGAAAATACTAGACATTTCTGGAAGGAAAAGACAAGGACGGATAGATGTTAGAAAAAGATAGACGATAAACGAAAGAAAGAGATAGATAGATGTTAGAAAGAGATAGACGACAAAAGAGAGAAAGAGATAGATAGATGTTAGAAAGGGATAGATGTATAAACGAAATTTCCCGAACAGAAGGTTCGGGAAAGAAAAGACAGAGATAGATATATGGTTTCTAGAAAATTCTTCCGGGTATATAAACAGCGTAAGGCGTGCCTACCGGGCAGTTTTTAGAGTTGAAAGTTGCAGTTTAAAGTTGAGTTCAGTCCAAGACGGTGAAACGACAAGTGCGATATTAGAGAACGTTAATAGAGGACAGAGACGAACTAAGTGGTGAATTTAGTGAGAAGTTTGGTGGACAGATACGCAAAGGAGGTGTTTAGAGTAGTTCGAAAGAGGAACCAGAGGCGAGCTATACGCGATAATATTGGAGGTGGTCCGCGCAATATCGGCGACGGTATTGAGGGTGTGACAACTTATCGTCGGAACTGGGCTTCGTTGGTCGTGCGTACAGGGGCAACCCTGCAGACAGGTACTACGTGCGGCTGAGTAAGTCAATAAAAGCTTTTAAATTAAAAACTGGTGTTTTCTTCCAATCCATAAGTTCGTACCCCCGCTCGTACGTAACAATATAAATCTACAGGACTTAGCTTGCGAAAGAATTAGATAAAATACATTTTATTTAATAATTTAAACACTATGCTCATACAGATAGAGTTGGAAATGTTTTTCGTAAATATTTCAGATTTCGTGTTCTAAAGTTTTAATATATTAAATACGAGTTGCAGGACTCGAATTAAAATGCCGTTGGAATTATTATAAAATTTATTAGAACTATACAAACGCGTATGACACAGGTACAAAAATAATAACACTCGCAAAGTCCGTCACTAAATAGATTACTGAATGTAGTACACACGTTTTGCCTCGCTTGTGCTTATCGCTCGACTGCCCATCTCTCCAGTGGGGCATTGCTTTATACTGCACAATTACAGTATGTCTCTCGGCCGCGCAGACTGAATTTCTTAGAATCACACCTGGCTAATGACTGCCAGAAAGGATTACAATACACAATGGGCTGTTTTTCTAATTACAATTTTTAAACACAAAGTAAACAAAAGAAGTCAACATGCCAAAAAGGTAATAAACTGCAGGTGTGAATTGGTCTTTGTCGGTCGTAAAAATATGGCAACGAAATAGTAATATATGATATGTAACGTCACAAAATTTGGAATCCCTACCACCCCTTGTCACACTTTGTTTATATCTGCTGCGTGTGAACTGCATACACACACAAGTTTGTTCCAAATTGAATCGTACGGATAAAAAAAAAAATATTGTATGAGTTCAGCAGACGCCTCACCTGATGGAAAGCGGTTGCCATCGCCTATAGAAATTTGCATCAGCCAAAACACAACCCAAGGTTGTTGTGGTGGCATATTCTAGACCAGGGGTCGTAGCCATCCAGACGGGCCATCCTTTTATAAAATTACGTTTATAAAAAGTAAATAATTAGGGGTGTAAGAACTTACCCTACTGATGGACTTGCCCACCTTGACTATAATAATTTAAATAATTAACCTATAAGATTTAATGATTCACCAATTATCTACAGAATTTTGTATCACTCTCCCCCCCCCCCCCGTACCCCTCAGCCACCCCTCATCCGCGGTCGCGGACATAAACTTAACGAGCCATCGAATTAAGGAGCGCAATGATGTTGTTATTACACTTAGAAGCAATGATAAGTGATCCCACCATTTGGTACGATGATTTAACTTCCTATTACTTTGCAATCATGTTTGCTTGGAAATTCTTTCACACTGAAAATTGCAAGGCTGTATATCAAAGCAATAATCTTTGCTGTGTTATTAATGTTATGATCTAATTTCAATTAAATGCAAGTTAAACTTAATCATGCAAAAGATTAGCAGAGAATTCCTACTTATAAACAAAATGTAATAAATACAAAACGAGGTCAATGGTAAAAGTCTCTATCAAACACATCTCAGCACCCACAACACAGAATTCTATTTTCTAGTGTGGGTGCTATAGTCAACCGAACCATTTATGTTATGTAATGTAATTAATTATGAATAACTGAAGCAAAAACTTTGTACCGCTTTTTACGAAAATTGCGCGGACGGACGAGTATAAAATTACGAACGCTTATAATTTATATAGGGAAAGAGTGCACAATGCTAATATTAAAAAAAAATTATGCATAAAGAATACGTTAAATCAATAAATATCATTACACACACTACCATATATTTACCTTACGTTTGCAGGTGTCTTATTAGCCCTTAGTTAGCGCTTAGTTAGACACCTTACGGCGGCGTGTACAAAGGCACGCCGCCGTAAGATGTCATAAAGTCATAAAGCCTTCTTTCCTCTGTTGTTATTTCATGCTAATTCTTGGTAGCCATTAAGCTGACCATTTCACGATTTCAAAAACCAATGGGCGGCATGTTGCTAGGAGGCCACGTCTAATTTACAGATGGATCGGGGTCGGTCAGTCGGGAAATGCGCCATTCGTGTTCTGACTGCGAACGAGGCGTTATTTAATACACTTTCAGAGCCAGTACCTCATGATGACGAGCTTTGCGCGATTAATATGATAAAGATTTTCTGCCCTAAGATTTGTTTTTTTTTTCTATTCGGCTATACTAGTAAGGACTGTGAATTACGTGTGTGTACTGTTAATAAACTTTGTGATAATTCCAACGGCATTTTCGAATTTACATCCTACAAATCCTCTACAAATTCGCAACAGTATTCGCGCCGACAATTGTTGACGGTCCGTGCATGGCACGCAACGGTCATACAGTCCAAACTGAGAGTTTGAAAATGAATTCAATCCATAATTAGCTTGTTACTGGGGACCAATAAATTCTTCAATTCTTTAATTACGGACATAGTGACGTCAATATTTTGTATGAAGTTTATACATACATTTATATGTACTGGTGGTCATCCGTGCTCGAAATTCGACCATAATAATTAATGTCAAAGACTATACTTCTCTAATCACAGCCAAGGCTACACTGTTAATTTGACTTTAACAATAAACAAAAGAGTATATATGCGTGTGTGCGTCAAATACATGGTAGGTTGTGTAATTTTTTTTATATTGATTTAATGTATTTTATGCTTAATTTAAAAAAAATAGCATTCTGTACTTCTTCTCTGTGTAAACTATAAGTGTGCGAAATTTGATACACTTTTCGTAAAAAGGGGGTCAAAGTTTTTGCTTCACGTATTAATATAATGTATTGGTGTTAGTCCCAAAGCGAAGTTAAAGCAACCTTTTAGACTCAACGTCCAGTCGATGTCTGACCATTGCTATCACGTCACAACAGCTGCTCTTAGATATCATGTTTTGCAGAGATCAGAACTCCGCGGTCCGAGTATTAATGATGATCCGAGCTCCTAAATCAAGCGCCTTCCAGCACCCAACAACGAGACATTAACTGGCAGTAACTCCAGTTTGAATTATGGTATCAATTTGTAAGAGCCAGTATTAACGCCTCTGTTTATGATATAAATGATGTATAGGGCCCCCTAATCGCTGTTTTACGACCTTGGCCTTCTGGGCCAGTAGGTTTACGACGCCTGTTCATCCCTAAAACTCGATTTGCACCGGACTCCCATTCAGAATTTAATAAATACTTACATCTGATTATTTACATTATCATTACTCTCTTTACTTTCGCCATATCCCATTTTATTGGAGTCGGCACAAATGTCTTTTCCTTCCATACTTCTCTATTCTAACATACATATTCTGTCACACCACAAATCATCATATTCCTTCCTTCACAGAATCCACCTATTTTTTTTACCTTTACATTTGTACCAATCCATGTTGTAGTTTAAACATTCTTTTTGGCACTTGACTTTCATCACTCCTCATTATATGCCCATATCAACTTAATCTTCTCCCTGGCATTTTTTCACTCATGGGTGCAAATTTCAAAGATTGTGTACTCATTTCTCACTTTATTCATTCTTGTAACACCACACATCTATCTCAACATTCACAACATACATGGTAAATAAAAAGAAAAACAGTTTTTAGGTAGACGTGTTGCTGGGGAGTTTCTTGACCTTTCTTCTCCTTAACAGACAGCAATAACACGTTATGAAGAGGTGTACATAGACTAGGAAGTAAAATTAAATTCTAACATATGTGTACCTCAAAAAGTGTTCTCCAGAGGGACTTATTTTGAATATTATCTTTTGAATTTGAATTTACAAGGAAAACGTTATGTTTTTATTGCTGTAGTACTGCAGATAGGCGGACTGCCAACCTGATGGTAAATCCATAGAGACATTAAGAAACTAGATCGTGTACTGGTAGCCCTAGCATAAGACAAGACAGAACACCCAGGAGTTTTAATGGGTATCTCTAACTGTGGCTTGGTAATAGCACTTCTAGTTTTGTCTTCCACCCCGACTCGGTGAATCTCATACATGGGCCGTTACGTTTCCCCCTCGCACGGTCTATGGTCCTCAATCGGATTAACCCTGGGTAAAGAAAGGGGTTGTTTTAAGTTGTGTGGCGCATCTTTGTTGATTACCCCGTTGGTTGAAGTGACGCACCACTGGCGAGAGTCCATGGCTCAATCGCTGTGTGGAACTTAAAGTCTCTCCTCACTACACCATATCATACTGTTACGTACTAGCGGGGGTACTTACTTGGGATTCGGAAGGAAACACCAGTTTTTTAACTAAACGCTTTTACTAACTTAAACAGCCGTACGTGATTCTTCTCCGCAAGGTTGCCCTACACGCACAACTGACGACGCACTGTCCCGACGCTTGCTTCTGGATCTCCTTATAAACTATGCTAAACTCATCCTGCACTCAGCTGTCCACTAAACTTGTCACTAAAGTCTTAACTAAACTCGTCACTGTCTTCTACTAAACTCTTCTTACGACTCTCTAAGCTTGTCACTACCTTCTATTCAACTTCTCTTCCAACTCTCTGGTATCACACTTTTCGCTTCGCTGTCTTCAACTAAACCAAAAATCTTCAAGAAGATTCTTTCTCTTTTATTCTTTTTCTTTTCTTAAAAGAATCTTCTCGAACCCATAATTTCCATCTTCTTTTCGTTATTCTTATATTTACTGTTATTCTTTTGTTCATCATCTCTTTCTAAAATGTATCTGTCCTTGTCTTTCCCTTCCAGAATCTTTTAGCTTTTTTCTAAAAGTCTTGAGACCGGCTTACGCTTACAGAAAGTTCTAGACCTCGGTCACCATAATACCATGTTTCTTTATTCGTTTATAAAGACGAATAAAATAATAACGATGTCTATTCTTGCAACGGACACCTAAACTTGTAGGCCTTGCATGCATGTATACATTTAAACCGCTTTTTTGTATGCACCGTGCATTATATTTATTATTTGGGGCAATAATATTGCTTATGCACATCTGGGATTGATTTAAAGTGACACAAAAGGTAAATGAGTGGCCGCGGTGCGCTTATCTTCGAGCGCCGCGCTGCGCCGCGTTCACTGATTTATTGCCCGCGTCGATGCAGCGCAGTGCAATTTGCCCGCTCTTTAATTTTAATCATGACTTGTTTCCATTAAAATTAATACCTACCATAAAATGATACAATAAATCCTTTATACCTCTTTTTGGCTTGCGAAAATATGATCATGTTTCTGAACTTCGTGAAAAACTCAAGTGGCTCCCTATTCGCTTTCGCCGGAATACTCACATTCTCACAATACTTTATAACATATTATTTATTCCTAGTAGTCCTCCTTACCTTAAGGGACGTTTTGAATTCCTATGCCTTTCTACTCTCCACAATTTGCGCACTCATACGGATCGTAAACTCACTACCCCTTTTTAACCGACTTCGAAAAAATGAGGAGGTTCTTAATTCGTCGGGATCGTTTTTTTTTCGTTGCTTTTTTTATGTATGTTCGCCGATTACTCCGTCATTTATGATCCGATTTACGTGATTATTTTTTTGTTCGACGCGGAATAGCTGCCATGTGGTCCCCTAAAAATTTGACATAGTTTGGCCCAGTAGTTTTCATTTTACGATCATTTTCACCCAGGCCAGGCAGCGTTTCGGGGTGCGGAACTGCTGGACGCGGGACGGTACGATTTATGTGCTGGGCAGTGATGGCACTAAACGTCGTATTGAGAACCTGAGGGATCTAGACAGTCTGCCTTCTTCGTCTCCTGTAGACCAGCAAGTACCACCGCCAGGGCCTAAAGAACCGGTTGTTGCAAGTAAACCCCATCGGCCGGCTTCACGTTCACGAAGATAATTAATAACCCTTAGACCTCTGTAGCAGGAACATTAGCTGTATTAAATTCTATTTCTTGTTATCTTCTTTACTTCTTTACACAGTGTATATTTTCGTCTATTATTAGTCTTATTGTTGTAGTTGGGCCGTTGTAAGTACTCATTTCATATTGTCTTTTTTTCTGTTTCTTAACCTCATTACTGTTTTATTATTGCATGTTCATTTTATTTCTATTTTTAGTGGCTCCATCACCTTACTTTGATGTATTTTAATTGTTTATTATTTACATTTAGACTGTTTAAAATGTTTATACGATTTATTTAATCTACAGGAAGGTACACTGAAATATGTAGTGTAGGTAAACATCGTAAACATAAATACTACACAACCGTCAACTACTGTCAATGTTAATTGTCATTACTTGTATTGTGTATTTATGTTCCGGTAACAAGATCTTTTGGGAATAATGCGTTTTGTTAATGAATATTGTTTAATGTACTGTGTTGTTAATATTTATAACCGCTCGCTATCTCATCCACACACCTGGCAGATGAATTGCGATTTAATCGTACATTGAATTATATTTATTTGTTTATATATTTTTCAAGTACATATTTTTATTATTTTATATATACTTTTTTCTTATTGTAATATTTATACCTTATGGCTCTTCATTACGACAGCGTTAGTGATTCTGAATCAGATTTTTGTTCTTGTTCTTCTACCTCTGATAGTATATACGACAGTGTTTCCAGTTTAGTACCACTCCAAAATGTTATAGAAACTAATTTTTCGGGGTTTCCTCATAATTTCAATATAGTACACATTAATGCGCAGAGTATTCCAGCTCATTTCCCAGATATGTTGGCGTCATTTAATCAAAGTACCTTGCACGCTATATTAGTGTCAGAATCCTGGTTAAAACCCTGCCTTTCCTCTAACTCGTATACCTTACCAGGATTCCATCTTATCCGTCATGACCGTGTCGGGAGTGGAGGTGGAGGCGTTGCTATTTACCTTCGATCTCATATTCCCTACAAAATTATAAGCACGTCTCCACAACTCCCAACTTCTGATGCTGGGGAGTATTTACTCATAGAAGTAGAACTTGCTCATGCTAAAATTCTTCTTGGAGTCTTTTATATCTCTTCTCTTCGTATCAATTACTTTTCTTCTTTTGAAACACTTTTAGAAAATATTTCAACTTCATTCGCGCATACCATCATCATGGGCGACTTTAATACCTGCCTTCTAAAACGAGACCATCGGTCATCTTCCTTAGAAACTTTAGTCCGATCTTTAAATCTCAATATTCTTCCGCTGAGTGCAACACATCGCTTTCCTAACTCGACCCCTTCTCTTCTTGACTTAATGATGGTCTCGTCACCTTCCCACGTCTCCAAACACGGCCAGTTCTCGGCGGACGCTTTTTCATATCATGATTTGATCTACCTTTCTTACAATGTGCGTCCGCCGAAAATGAAACCCAAAATTATCCTGCAGAGAAATTTTAGTGATATGAATCTGGATGCACTTCTTAAGGATGCTCGGGAATTCGACTGGTCTGAGGTAGCTAAGGCCGCTACCGTTGATGAAAAGTTGTATGTGTTTAATACTGCTTTATTGAAGCTTTATGACACACATGCACCTTTACGGCGTATAAAAATCAAACATCTGCCAGCGCCGTGGCTCACCGATGACATCAAAACATTGATGCACAAAAAGTCCAAGGCTAAAACCAAATTCAAAATTAAACCTACCGAAGTCAACCGAATGGCGTTCGTAAGAATTCGTAATCGCTGCAATAGAGTGTGTAGGGACGCTCAACGCCGCTACATTCACGAGTCAGTTGAAAGTGAAAGCCCAGCTAAAGTCTGGAAATTTCTACGATCCCTGGGAGTTGGCAAGCAAACAAATAGTGCAATTCCTAAAGAACTCAACATTGACGATTTAAATCGACATTTCTCTGCTACTTCTGACTTTGACATTGTATCTAAGTCTAATACTTTAAATACTCTTTCCGCCCTGCCAACACCCAATTATCCTACGTTTTTATTAAGTCGATTTACTGATAGTGATGTTAAGAGCGCTGTAAAATCCATTACATCGAACGCTGTCGGCAGCGATGGTATTAGTCGCAACATGATTCTGGCCATACTGGATGTCATTAATCCTCTCCTCACCCATATATTCAATGCCTCTATAGTTACTGGTACCTTTCCTGTCTCCTGGAAGGAAGCCCAGATTATTCCTCTTCCTAAAAAACCCAATCCTGTTTCTTTCTCTCAATTCCGTCCCATATCTATTCTGCCATTCCTTTCTAAAGTCCTGGAACGCCTAGTCCACCAACAATTAAGTGTTTTCCTTAATCGGCATTCTCTCCTTAATCCCTATCAATCTGGTTTCCGTCCTGGCCACAGCACAACTACTGCCCTCGTGAAAATCACCGATGACATCCGTTATGGTATGGATAATGGTTTATTGACTGTGCTATCGCTGCTGGACTTCAGCAGTGCTTTTAACAATGTTAACTTTGAAATATTACTTGGTATTCTAAGCTCTCTTAACATATCTCCTACAGTAATCGACTGGTTTCACAGTTACCTGTATGGCCGCCGGCAGCGGGTTCGCGTCGAGGATGATTATTCATCATGGTGTGAACTCACTGCTGGTGTTCCTCAGGGCGGCGTGCTTTCTCCCTTATTGTTCGCTGTTTTTATTAACTCCATCTCTAATCAACTCACTTCAACCTATCACCTCTATGCAGACGATTTACAAATTTATACACAATCACCTGTCGCCACCTTAGACAAAGCAGTTTCAATCATAAACATTGATTTTGAACGCATTCTGCAGTGGGGCAAGTCTTTTGGGCTTCATGTCAACCCTGAAAAAACTCAAGTCATCGTCATCGGTAGCTCACGGATGCTTAATAAGGTCGACTGGAGTACCATACCTAGTGTGATGTTTGACGGGGCAATCATTCCTTTTAGTGATAAGGTAAAAAACCTTGGCGTTATATTTGACAGTGAGCTGTCTTGGCGACCTCATATCACCGAATTAAGTCGGCGGCTTTATCTCTCATCCAAATCCCTCAGAAGGTTGAGGAATTTCTTACCCACTACCACCAAAATTAAGCTAGCAGAGTCCTTATTACTTCCTATCCTTGATTATGCTGACGCCAGCTATCTAAATTTAACCCAAGAACAACTCAATAAACTTGAGCGCCTCCAAAATTTTTGCATAAGGTTCATATTTGGACTACGCAAATATGACCATGTCTCTGAATTCCGAAAAAAACTCAAGTGGTTGCCAATCCGATTTCGCCGGAATACTCACATCCTTGCTCTTCTCTATAGTATTTTATTTGTCCCTAGTACTCCTGATTACCTTAAACAAAGTTTTGAATTTCTTTCGTGCTCTCATAATTTACGCCCTTCTACTAAACTTAAATTGAACACTCCTGCGCATAACTCAACTTTTTATAACAATTCTTTTACTGTTAAGGCTATACAGCTCTGGAACGCGCTTCCTGTTACAATCAGACAAGCAAAATCGCTAGCGATATTCAAAACTATGATCAAAAAATACTACCTGTCGTTGGAATATGATATTTAAATTCACTTATAAACATTTATATATTTTGTAGATATGTATTTGTATGGTATGTATATTAAGTATATATCTATGTAATATATAAAATTTATCCATATATTTATATATATATAATTTATGTATTTATTATTAAAATGTAAGTAGTTTGTACTATATGTTACGTATACCACCATCGCCATTATCATCTTAATTCATTCCTGGGGTTGTCTGGAAGAGATCGCTTTTTAGCGATAAGACCGCCCTTTGTACATAACTAGATATAATTTTAGTCTTAAGTTCATGTTTGTATTGGTGTACAATAAAGAGTTATCTATCTATCTATCTATTTTTTTGTTCCCAGTTCTTGGGACCTATATTTTTTAAGAAGCGCGGCACCATTCGTATGTCCACCCATACATAGCTAGACACTAAAAAGTAACAAATAAAAAATAAAAACTTCGTTTAAAAAACCGACTTCAAACAAAACTAAAAAAACTAAAATGTATAAAATAACTTATTTCTAAAGCTATTATTATTAATATATATTATCTTAAACATCTTGAAGTCGGTGCAAATTAAAACATAAAAATTACTATATTTTGAAAATTACTAAGCACCGACTTCAAGATGTTTTAGATAATATATATTAATAATAATAGCTTTAGAAATAAGTTATTTTATACATTTTAGTTTTTTTATATGATAACTCTTTTACAGTGCCGGCTGCCAAACTTTGGAATGCGCTGCCTCTTACTATCAGTGAGGCCAAAACATCGCCTACATTTAAGAATGCACTCAGAAGACACTACTTTTCCTTAAATAATACCTAATTCTTATATACTATAGAACTACAGACTATTGTATAGTTGCTAAGAGTATGGCTAAAACAATTGTCAGGCGGTAGGCTAAATAAGACTTGAACAATACTCGTTGATACTTGACATCTTTGTCTTCCGTAATCAAGCTCCCTGAATAGAGGCCGAAACGTCGGAATAACAAAAATCAAATAAATTGCCGCGCTTAAAACCGCTAAAATATTATTAGCAATATTTATGTAATAAAATGTGTGTTTTTTTTATCGGTTTGGAGCGGTTTGAAGTTGTTCGGGTGCATAAAAATTAGCTTATTCCGACGCAGTTTTCACAAAAACGAGCTTATATTCTTTTTTAAATGCTGCGGCAATTTATGTCCCGAGAATGCCTGTCCTAGTTTGGTAATAAAACGAGTGCTTTCGTTGGAAGCTTGGATGGGAGAGTGGCAAGTTATTTTATAACATAACATTATATACATATATACATAATAACACTTGTTTCGTCTCCGCATGGTGGTAGGCATAGACTATATAGATCTCCACTTGCGACGATTCTGACAAACATCTTTCGCTTCGTATACTTTCATTAACCTCTTCATACATACACGTTTAATTAAGATGCTTTTTACCTGACGTCGTTTTAACACTTCTGTTATTTGACCATTATGTATGTACGTCGTGGTCTACCGGCAGGTACCAACTCTACCATGCACAATACACTTTTTATATAATAGATACATATACATTACACATTTTTTAATACTAGTGGTCGCCCATTGGTCGAAATTCGACCATAATTAATTTAAATTATAAGTTTGAACATTATTCAGATTCTGTTGTCAAACTTTTATAATCAAAGATTTCGCTAAGGCAACAATCAACAAAAGAGTATATATGCGTGTGTGTCAAATATATGGTAGTATGTGTAATGTTTTTTTATTGATTTAATGTATTTCTAATACATGATTTAAAAAAAAATAGCATTCTGCACTCCTTCTCTATATAAACTATAAGTGTGCGAAATTTCATACTCCTCCGTCCGCGCAATTTTCGTAAAAAGGGGGACAAAGTTTTTGCTTCAAGTATTAATTTGATGATTATATATTTATACAGCCAGGATTTGGCATTTTGAAACCAAACTACAACAGTTCTTATGCACAGTTCCAGCTTCGCTGGATGGCGTTATAGTGTTATCAATAATTAAGTTTTTTGCATTTTTGCAGATTAAACCGCGGGGAAAACTCTAGTAGTTCCATAAATAAACAACGTAACATCGAGCCGTTGAGCACATGTGCTGCGTTCTGTATGGGCCGAATAAACGCGACTATTAACTGAAATGTCCTTTAAAACACATTCGCACATGAGTGAAGATTGAAATAAACTTATTAATTGAATATTTTTTGAAAGGTGCGAGTTGGGACCAGCGGATGATTTTGATTTTATTGCCACAAAAAAAGATAAAAAGACAGACGACAGACTTAATGTAAAGTAGTAACTTGCATTACCAGGGGCGTTGCCAACGTGTTGCCAGCTTTAAGGATGATATTGGTTGCAGTTGCTTCTTTTTTGAAAATTAAACTCGATATAATGGACTGTATGATTATTATTATTAAACTGTTACATAAATTAGAAATATAAATAAAGAAGTACCTATGAAAAACTATGCGAGAGAGTCGAGAGAGAGAGAGTGGTAAGTCGTCAATGAGTATTGTATAATGAAGGATTAATAATTTTTGCCTCCAAGAGCGCTCCTATATCCAGTACCGTTCGACGCCTAGCTGCTAATCATGCGAGCTATGGGCGTCGACTGTATGCGGTGTGCTTCGGCGAGCGGGTCAGGAGGGGCGCTCTCTGTCCGTACCGTAACAGATGGGATAGAGAGGATATAAGACAGGAGGGACAAGAGGACTCACTTATTCACTATACGAAAATTTGCTCAAACCTAAGCATTTCACACCGATATTCTGTGAGAGCGTGGTATAGTCCTTGCTGCATAAGCTCAGCTTTGCATATGTGTAAGCAATGGTGGTACCTGAGATGAAGTGAGGAAAGTGTGCGGCAGGGACGGCTGCCCTACAAACCGTATCGCTCGCTATACTATCTGTGTGCACTTAAACATATGCACAACTGAGCTTATGCTGCAAGGACTATATCACACCGGTCGAGCCAGCCCAGCCAACTGACATCAATATAATAATTCCATCCTGGCTCTGCCATGTTAAAGACCCTCACAACACAAACAACTAGCCACGTTTTTGACTAGCGAGCTGAATATACTATCCGTTCCCGTCTAGGTGCAGGAGGATGTCCAAGCTCAGCAGTAGAATCTCCTGCAATTTTTGATCCAAGGTTAAAATCATTAAAACCAAAATCAGAATCTATTAAACCGTCGTGCGGTTCATCCTGATGTATGGGTGCGAAGCTTGGACTGTTACCCTCGATAAGGAGAATCAGCTTTTAGTAGCGGAGAGAAAGGTTCTCCGTAAGATTCTGAGTCCAACAAAGAGAGGGAATGGCAGCTGGAGAGTCCGTACCAACCTCGAATTTGAGAATCTCGTGGCCGAGCCCAACATAAGGGATAAATAAAAGCTCACCACGTCACGTGGAAACGTGATCGATCCGGATGGGAGAGGATCGCAGCGTGAGGAAAGCATATTTGGGACCACCACCCCAAATATCGCTGGAAAAACAGAGTGGAGGCTGACTTGTTGACAAGAAACTGTGCAGAACAGGGAAAAATGGCATGTTCCTGTTTCGAATGCCAAGACCCTCTTTGGGTCGCTGAGCCAACGGAATCAGTAAGTAAAATTGTCCATGTGCTGCCGCTGGTCTCGAAGGGAAAACTGAAACTTGACCACTGCAGCCAGAACAAAACTCATGGTTGTTATGGTGACGTACTAGACCAGGGATGGTGATCATCCAGACCGGCAAATGTCCCACCACCTGGCTGTGAGTGTTTCGTCGCCTTTTACAACAAGCCACTCGGCCGGAGGACTTAGTTCTTTTTGCTCTGTATCTTCACGGATAAGACATGTCGAATGTGTAATTGCCAAACTCTGTACATAACCCTAAACATAAGTGAACAGTTCTAAATAAAATACTACATATTTATCTAAAGAGGTTATTTTCCATGTATATTCCATACAAATAATACAAAATGGATATGGAATGAAAATGTTTTTGGTTTTTGGCATAGAACCGTTTCGTGAATACGTACAGCCGTACAACAAAGCAGTTTTACATATAGATTAAAGTTTCATTGTTGTACTATCACGGCTATGGCACAAATCAGATTTTGTGTGGAGTGAAGCTCGTGTTGTTTGTACGTGTACATGAAAGTTTAATAGCTCAAGGATTTATTGAGTGGTCCATACATCTGTTTGGAGTGGCGACTGAGTTTAAAAATGAGATATAAATCAAGCGACCTAATTCGTACCAGTGGATTCAGAAAAAGCAACTTCTAGAACTTTTGCCTATGTTCACGAGAAAATTATTAGCCTTGTAGACAAGTGGTATTTGCGCTAAAGGAGTGGAATAGAAAATTAATGGAATTAAATATCTCAGGGTACTCAAACTTGAACAGTATGTGATCTACCTCAATATTGGTACACTTGATCGATCGACTCTGTGAAGCTCCAATTATGTGTGATGCGGGATCTCATCTAGGAATGTACAGAAGACGATGAAAATTAACCTTCATTGATCTCATAACCAGAGGAGACATATTCTTACAACCTTTTATTTAATTTGCAATGGTACATCCATGTATGTATGTAAGTTCGGGTGGAATCTTGCAAGTTAAATTTGACCAACTTCCCGGTTTTCGATTGAGCCGAAATTTTGCACGGATATGCATATCGCGTGACAATGCAATAATATGGTACCATGGAGCTGATCTGGTAATGGGGTCGGAACCCCATAGGAACTACTGTACTAAACAAGATAGACCCGTCGTGTTTGGGCTCTTTACTTGTTGGTCTTGGGTGGGTCTTGGTTAGCAATCTGTGGCTACATGATATGATGATATCCAGGATCTTAAAAGCTTGCATTTAAAATTCTTTTTAAGAAAGCTTATTTACTAAATTACATTGATTTGTAATTTGTATGTATGATAGCTACCAATCGAAAAGTGTTTATGGCTATTATTAATTACATTAATTTTTTAATGGTTTATTGCAGCTAAACCTATATGGTTATTTTTGTAATTAAATTATCTTTCTTATGATACCAATTTTCAACTGATTAAAAAAAGAAGAGGTATCTTGTTTTTTTTCTATGTTAGTTACTTGATTTCTCCGTCAATAGTGAACCGATTTTCAAATTATTTAAAATAATTAGTAAAATAATCTGCACCACCTACATCGCCAGATTAGGTTAAACTATTTCTTAAGTTAAGTTGCCTGGAAGAGATTGCTTTCAGCGATAAGACCGCCTATTGTTTCTACCATGACAATATTGTAATTGTATATTTGGTGACCAATAAGTGTTATCTATCTTCAAGTATGCAGCGGAGCCGTAATAAGTCGTGTTAAGGTGCCTAATGCGAATATCTCGTGTCAACGTCAGGTGGCCGATCGGAAGTAGGCCACCTCCTAACGGCAGACGTCGTTGACTTTCGTGTTCATATTGCGAATTTTCAGAAAAAATGCAAGCAAGCTCAGTTTGCATTATAAGCGGATTCGTGTTGAAGGTTTTTAACACATACAATTTGAATGAAAATTGTATGCTTTAAAATAGTTTTTGAAATATTATCGTGGACATTGTGAATGCTTTTGCAAACTGCCACATTGTGTGCCTGTCGCGAATGGCGAGCGTCGGCTTGCAACAATGGCCGAATGATACACAGTGTAGAGTAATTTTATGTGCTCGTTTTCATTTAAAACTGTGCACGAAATAAAACACACTGTATGTTGTCAACCTTTAAAATGTTGTTACGTGTTGCAGGACACGAATTAAAATGCCGTTAGAATTACTATAGAGTTTATTAGAACTGTACAAACACGTATAACACAGGTACAAATATAACCGAACACAACAAGTATAAACGTAATGCACAATTCAATAACAGGCGCAAAGTCCGTCACTAAATAGATTACTGAATGTATACAAGTCTTGCTTCGCTCGCTACCGCTAGACTGCCCCCTCTTTCAATTGGGGCATTGCTTTATGCTGCACAGATGCATGCTTTATGCTGCACAGATGCAATAGGTTGAGTTTTGTTTCCGTATTAGTGACCAGGTTCCAGAGCGATATTTGTAGCACTTTTGGTGTTGCATAGGGGCCATAGGTGATGGTAACCGCTTTCCGTCAAGTGGGCCGTCTGCCTGTCTGCTGAACTCCTGTGTATAATCGAAGTATAAACATACATTTTAAATAAAATGAAATAGACATTATTTTATTTTAATAAATTTGGTAATGTGTCACTTTCTTACCGTTTGCAATGTTATTATTATTGATAGCTTTTTTTGCGTTCCACCGCAGGGGAGACGTGGTGGGGAGTATGGGATTCGCCACGTTGCGGTGGCACTAGCACCGCAAGCAAGAAGTGCTATTGCCATAGGTCAGGGATACCCACTAAAACCTCTCGATGTTCCACCTTTCGTCTTTATGCCGTTGCCACAAGCATTTGACAGATCATCGATAGTTCACGTTATTATGAACATCAGTTTTATAGATGTGGCTATATAGAACAGCCGAACTATGGTAATATCTTTTTAAAAATAAAACTTCATAACAAAATATATTACAAAAATCTACATTTTTATTGCACACGTAATGACACTTCGTAAGAACAATAACCGTTACAATCCAGCGCTGCAAGCACAAAGCTCAAGCTGTTCGGTGTATTCATGAGGATTTTCCAAGTGCTTGCAGTTAGCGCTTGTGCAGCTTGCAAATAAATCACTGTAGAACTAAAAGCGTAGACGCGAGGTCGCGACGGCTTTCGAACGTGTTCGAGTGTTGTTCGAAATTTAATTTTTTGGAATTTTAATTTATTTATTTAAAGATAGGTACTTTTAGTTAATAATGAGCGCTCTACATTCTCGCGAGAAACCGTTCCACATTTTCGTTTCTCGCGCGTTACTCGTGTTATCATTTTTCGATCTCTTAAAATATTTAAATAAAATATTTCAAGCACTCTATAAACTCTATATAATGCTGAAGTAATTGAAATTGAATAAATACATAAATCATGCGTAAACAAAAATATTATATTATTAGTTATAGGTTTTGGCGGGAACTGAAAGGAGGTGTTTTGCTGTGCATTTTTTTTATTTTTTATAAAGGTTGTAATATTATTTTAGAATCAACAGTAAACTGTAGGATATTGACAGTTTTTGCGTAGTAATTATGTTTTCATAAGAAATGTGATCTGTGTAGTTCATTATGGCCTCTCGAGTTGTCACAACGACTCCGTTGTCTATTAGCGTTAATTAAGACCTTTAGTTTGGCTAAACTAAATTGGACAGAGACAGCCTGTATAGACCAAGTAACCTTGCCTGCCACTGTGAATAATATTACTACTATAATAGCTCACGGCTAAAATCACGGCAAGTAGGCAACGAAGATTATTATCATGTCACAAACAACTACGTAACTATTATAGCAGCAGTTTAAAATGTAAACAAGCAGTTTCCTCTCACAGGATGCGAGGATACGTCAAGTTACTGCGTTCAGGATATTAAATAACTGCAAGCATAGTAGTACACGTACGTACAACAAAGTAACTTGGAAATTTTACATAAAAAGATACCTAGTATTATTTCAAGTTTTCGCTACTAGTACACGGAATAAAAACTACGTTTTAATAGTTTTCAGAACGGCATTTTATGCATGAGATTTTTATTTTGACGGTTCGGTCACTTTTCAGTAGCGGTAGTAGTGGGAAATCATAGGCGCTAATGACTTGAGAACAACGAATTATTTATTTATTGTAAGATTACATTCCGTCGGTTGAAGTTGGTATTCAAGTGTAGTTCAAAAATTGATGTAAAGTTCTTCTTTTGTCACGTTGCCGTTTGATACTCGAAGTCAAAGATTCCAAGTGTTTTTTATTGACCGATCCTTTATTCTTGGTAGCCATGGTGGAGGACTGGTGACCTGTCATACAGATTTTTTTGTAAATCTATTTCAGGAACCAGTCTCACACACCCGGTTTCTTTGTAAATTTATTTGTGTAGAGAAAAATAAATATTTTATAATTTATTAATTAACTAATTAGAAAGACAAAAGAAACGATTTTATTTGAAGTAATAGTGACGTAATTACATTTCTTATACATTGTTATACACAGAGCATATTTTGAAAATTTATACATCGCCTTTTTAGCAAACAAGTTTTGCACTCTGCATATTGCAGTGCCAGAATTATATCCAGTTTTCAGTGCTAACCTTCCTTTTGGCATAAAATCAAACATACCTAATTTTGATAAACTAATTCTACTTGTATAATATTTAATTAGTTATGTGTTGTTGTTGTATAATAATGTCAAAGATATTATTTTACCCAAGCCCCATTCGCTAATTTTATTTATGTTTGTTATTTACTCTATAGGAACATAATCTAATTTACCACCGCTTCCCAATCTATTGTGGCTTGAAGAGAAGAAGCGGCGCAAGAAACACTACAGCAACATGCCTGGCTCTAAAATAATATTGAATAAGCTTAGAGGTAAAATAAAGAGAAAATTATTAATCAATTTGGGATGTGTTCGGGGCACGCAAAAACAAGTTACCTTAAAAAGATACCTACTCCAAAGTTATACAAAAAAGAATTTGAGGGGTGAAAGTTTAACGAATAACACTTGATTTTTTCTTAAGTTTTCGCGATTGGTATACATAATAAAACTACGTTTTGAAGGTTTTAAGCGCGTCCGTGACCACGGCCACTGAAACGCGGCCGAAACGTCAGATAGATCAAAATCAAATAAATTACCGCGCTTAAAACCGTTAAAACGTAATTTTATTATGAATAACACTTGTCTACAAAAGAGTGTTCACACAGGATTGTTCCCCTGCTCCTTCATTATTCATACAGATTATTATTTTATTTTCTTTCTTCTTTCTTTTCAAGTATCTTAAAAACTATTTCATTTTTCTTTATTACTAACACATTATTTAAGTCTATTTATTACTTATAGCCTATTTTCTGTTTTTTAATTGTTAATACAGGTAAGATAAATTTTACACAGGGAATAGAATAAAATAGAATCCAGACAAACGAACCCGAACAAATCTACTAGGAATCGCTAGTTATAAAGATGGATGATATATATCCGTGCAGGAACACAGAGAAAAAAATACAAATTCCTGCGGCCGGGTCACCTGTTTTAAGAGTTGATAAAACAACCCACAGCTATGTGGAAGAGTATTTGCCTGTCTGGATGGCTACCAACTCTGGTTTAGAGTACGCCGCCATAACAACCTTGGGTTATATTCCGGTATTAGCGGACAAATTCCAGTCTCCCTTTAAAGAGCGGCAGCACATTTGTGCCACTTTTGTTGTTACAAATGTTCATAGGCGAAGGTAACCGATTTCCATCAGGTGGGCCGTCTGCCTGTATTTTGAACTCATGCAATAAAAAAAATAACAAACGCTTTTCACCTATTCGTATTTCATATCTATCAAAGGAGAATCAAGAATTTCCCCATTTTAGCCAATGCACTGGTTGCGTGTCTTCCCAGGAATGCTGATGACAGTGAGCTGCCGCGCCATTAACAACCGACTACATTAGTGCACTGAACAGAGAGAACTCACTAATCCCACACACACCTACCATCTTCAGTGAACACGCGATACACACGGCCGCGAAGTGAGACTAGCTTTAATGTGAGTACAAATATGACCCACACACAAAAAAAAAGTGTCAGCAATGAGGTTTAAGGTTTACTACAGAAGGCGTACATTGCCATTGACAAAACCCGCTTAGTCTGCGCCGAGCTATTGTCGATACTTTACGCGTTCGCGTCATCAAAATGCTTTGATGTCTACTAAGGTACTGTTCAAAACATTCAAGAAACTCAAATAAAAGTCAAAGAGTGACTTTTCACGGGTAAGTTTCTTGTATTCTCGATAAAACATCGTATTTTAATTAAATTTTATCAATTTTAACTCGTCTCGACGGTATAACTAGTGTTAAGTACTGTAGCAAATACACGAGTCAGTCTATGGCACGCTCGTCCTGCGCAGACCCCAGTTTTCATCAAGTTCGAACTATTTTTCTTTTGAATAGCTGCTCTAGAAAGTAATATAAAATATGTGTTATTGTAAATTAATCTTTTTTTTTAAATATATGTATTGTGTAATATCTATGTATCCTATTAATTACATGTATTTGATTTGCACACCACGGTCATAAACTCTTGATTCCTTTCACACAATCCACAGCCTGGGTTGTCTAGAAGAGATCGCTCTAAAGCGATAAAGCCGCCCTTTGTTCCTGCCTTGACACGAAATTACTGTAATACTGTAAATGATTTACTTTATGTGTATGTGGTTGACAATTAAGTATTTTCTATCTATCTACGTAAAACTCAATGACTGTCAGCCGTAGCTCTGCACATCAAAAGTAAAAACTTTGTATTTGACCGTGTCGGTCATAGGAGTTTAGTACCTTTTCCCCACTCCAAAAGTGCCAAGCGTACCTAAAGAACTTTTCACTTCGATAAGTATGACTGAAAGCGCTGTATAGCCCACAAGATAGTGAGGTGTGGTCCTTGAAATAATTTAGTAGTACAATACTGTGAACTGTTCGGAAGAGATGTGACCCTGATCCTCGCTGTAGAACAACAGAATCCCCACTAACTAAGAGATCCGCCTCCTTCAGGCTGCCCACGCAAACAATGCACTGCCTAAATTCCATTTGAGCTAACTCTTGTTAACAAAATCTTAAGTATGTTAAAGTACTTGGCACCCCAGTAATCACAAGTACATAAAGGCCGATTTCATGGTGCAGTATTTCTCGTCAAACGTTGCCTTGTAAGTGTCCAAAATGGCTGCCTTTACCCACACAGAAAGTTGGTAGACAGTAAAATGAATAGAGCAATGTTCTATATACTTTATACTAGGCAAGGACCGCACAGGAATAGCTTCCACAGGATACATATTAAATAAATTGTTTTGTTCGTTAACCTTTCCTCCGTGTGTATTATAGTAATGCATAGGAATTAACGCGTGTGGGATCTGCGAGGTTTGATTACGAGACCCGCTCAAGCAAGCCACCTCCGACGGAGCTATGGCACGTGCTGATGTCTGGAACTATGTATGTTATGTCAGGAGAGCTTTGTATTCTGTAATCTACGGAATTCAAGATCAGCCAAGATATTTCCAATTAAATTGGGGCTGTGCAAAGGCCTTGTTATGAATATAAATAATAAAAGAAATTTTGTACAGTATCTTGTCTATTTCGACATTAGAACTATAAGTAGAATACTATACCTAGGACATTGAAGTCAATGAGCAAAGTTACCAGAAGGTTGGCTACGTTACCTTACTGGATCGCCATGCTGTTCCGTGTCCCGTGGTACCAGCCCTCTGATACCCTAAACAGTCAAATAGGCGTGAGAGTACCGTGAAGAGGCTCATGGCTTCAGAGAGCTACGGTCTAACCGTTTCAACCACAAGCGGCACAAACAAGTAACATTCATTTGATGGTTGCATTTTTGCGCCGGTCGAGTGATTCAGCTGGTTTCCGCCGCCGAACCAGTTGATCTGGCCGGATTCGGTAATTGGGATGGAGTCAACCTCTCTACATAGGTCCCATCCCATAGCAGAGTCTTACTATTTTCTTATTACAAAGATATAAGATCGGTGTACATACATAAAAAAATACCAATCAAGTTGAAAACCTCCTCCTTTTTTAAGTCGGTTAAAACGTGAAACACAATCAAGATATTTTAAAACCCATTTTTTTAGGAATTCTTGTATAATATGTATATAACAGGGTAGGTTGTTGATGTCCTTGTTGACTTAAAGAAAAACATTATGAACAAAATGGCATATGAGATTATCGATGTGTGAAACAGTATTCTTTGGTTTGTAATAGAAAAGTTCGAGCCCAGCAGTGGTATTTATATAGGCAAATTTTAAGTTTTTGGACCTTAGTAAAATTTTATAAATGAAAATTGAATTTCGCTCCGACATGTGCTACGGTCTGTCGTAGCAAAATTGGAAATAGGCATTAGAGTAATTAGTGCTTGGAAACTAAGTTGGCTCGTGAATCGGGGCACTAAGCTAAATGCTTAATAGGTTATCTTGTACCGAGAAAATACCACTACTATTTGCAACTTCCATTTACTATCATATTCACAAACAGGTATTTTCTAGACATCTAAATTTTATTATACAGTGAAATCTGTTTAACTGGGTCCTTGAACTTGTCGAAATAAACATTTCGGCAAATACTGCAATCGATGTTTCAAGATACAGTATGAACTCTATGTAACGTCACTCGATTTAACGACAAACTCCCTTAAGCGTCGCAATCACTTGGCTTTGCTTTGTTTAATTTGTCTTCCATAAAATAATACACTTTATATAGCATTACACCCACTCAATAACGACTACCTACTAACTGCGTACTGTTATGCGGGACCGAGTAAACCCCTTTTTAAAAAAGGAATAATTAAAACAAGGTTATAGTTTAGGGGACGACCGTCTCGGTTGAAAGTTGGAAAGAGACTCGGGGACTGGGTCGATGAGCAGATAGGAAGCTAAGGCATGAAAGTGATGATTAGACAGGAAAGGTGTAGGATAGGCCAAATGGGGTGCATAGACTATATATAACACCTCCCCGGGGTAGACTAAACTTCGGGGTTGAAATTTCGAAGTTTAGGAAAACAATAAGAAAAGTTATATATTTCTCCTAGTACTAGGAGATGGAATGATTTCTGGATTTTGAGATTTCATGATTTTAAGAGGGATGACAGGATCAGGGTTTGGTGTTTGCTGTAGAGATTCTGGGGAATTTACTGGAGCTGATCGGGAAAATATGGGAAGTATATAGGAGAGACGGTCGTGAGATTTAATGTACAAAACACACTTAATTACAAAAAATAGAAAGATAATACAAAAAATTAAAACTAACAGAATAGAATAATGAGTCTCGTATTTAATTATTTGATGTTGGTTAATTATCTCATCTGTCTTATCGGTCATAGATTTTAATCTCGATTTTGTTTCCGGTGTAAAGATATCTAAGTCAATATTTTGTAATTTTATACGAGGTTCATTATTTATTACATTTTTAAACTTATCTAAAGTACAGCAAGAGTCATCTATTATATTAAAGTCGGAATGTGTTTCAGTAATATTTATTTTAATACTGTTAGGTTTTGGTATTAATTTAGTACTTTTACAATAGGCAAAGCAATTATTTGGTATATTCAAAATTCCCGTTCCGACAATATTTAATTCTAAACTTTTCTGTTTCTGACATTCTATATATAATTTATTGTTTTGGGATTGTACATAAATCCAATTACTATTACTAAGTGGTTTCCATAAATCTAAATCTCCGTGAATGAAGTCTGTTTGACACTGCGTCGGTAATGTACTTATCACATTAGAAATTAGCTCGCTTTCACAACTTGGGTTTGCACCGGTAGGGTACATAGTCATGACGTCACAGATGAACTCGTGAACGCTTATCACTCTGCATTCTTTCAGTGATTCAAGTTTGCAATATTCTGATTTATCTTTAGTCATTGCGATGTATTTACTGCTGGGAATTATAAAACTAAATGAATTCGGTTTCATAACGTTATGTGGAATTGGCAACGCTATGTTGTGATACAGCCTATATTCTTTAGGTGATACTAAAGGTATTCTTAATATAAAAACAATCTTATTATTTAAACTATAACAAACAACATTTGATATATTCATTAGTATATGGATGTAGCTTAATTCTAAAGTGACGGGCAATTTCAAATCAGCAGGTAGATATCTATAGTTATCAACAAGCTCTTGGTACAACTGTGTGGGAGGTAGCACGGCTGGGTGAAGTATGTTTTGACTACTAAACATAATTGCATTTGTTAGGTCTTCCAACTGGAATGATAAGGTGAGTACAGCGGCTTCTAAACTTTTAATTATTAGGTCGATATTTGTTTTGATTTTTAATTCTTCGGTAATGAGAGACAAGTTTTTTAGTTGCAACGATAGCTTGTCGATACCTTCATTTAGTCTGGCTTCGTTAATTTTTATTTTATGCAAAGTTTCGTTAAATTTCGACAAGGTTGAAGTTGTAACCAAAATGTTTTCTTTAATTAATGAACCCAGACCTTTTTCGTTATTTTGTATGCTTTGTATGGCGTTGTCATATTTGACAGCGTCATCCTCGTCTAGAGTCCCAAAAATGGTTTTGGATAGGGTGCCTATACCGCCTATCCACGCTGCGCGTTTGAACTTATTACTATTTGTAAGATGGGCTATGGAAGAATACTCAGAGGCCATGTCTTGGTACCTGATAGTTAGCGGTTCTAATATGTTGTGGCATTCTAATTTACTTGTAATTTCGATTTCAATTTGACCACATAAAAACCGAGTTGTACCTAATACTGAATTAATATTTTGAATATGAGGTCCAATGTGGGAGATATCGAATGGGGTGACTACATCCAAGTACCCAGCGTTAATTTTAAGTTCGCCAATTGGATCAAAATATATACCTGGACCTTTATTTATCTTTTCTATGACTTCTGTTGCAAGAACGCAGACACCCAACATGGTGGTTCTGAAATACGATTTATGTTTAAGGAACTTGGTTATATATAATATTTTATAATATAAAGTTTATGATAAGATTATTAACATAAGGACTAATTATTTTATTGTACATCAACTACTGCTAATTTAATTTCGTCATAATGGTATTTTACGTGTCGTCTATTTATAAGCAGAGTCAATGTATTGTTACCATTAATTCTTATTACTTTATAAGGGCCCTTCCATATTGGAGACAACGCTTTTCGGAGCCGAAGGTGATTTTTAACGTAAACCATGTCACCTGCTTTATATTTCGCTGGTCTGCTGTGTTTATCATAATAATTTTTGGATGATATTTTGGATTTTAAGATACTTTCTAGAGCTTTCTCTCTGGATATTTGTAATCGTTGTTGTAGTACACGGACATAACTATTATAAGTAGGCTCCAGTGAGCTTTCGTAGACAGAGGATGGAATAAACGGCTTATGACCAAATACTAATTCATAAGGAGTAAAGTTAGTTGTGGAATGGATTGTTGAATTATATGTCAACATTGCAGTATATACAAATCTTGGCCAATTGTCTTGATTTTCGTTTACAAAAGACTTCAAGTATTCCTTTAAAGTCGAATGGCTTCTTTCAATTGCGCCCTGAGTTTGCGGATGATAAGGAGTGGACCATAATTGTTTAACCTTAAGGAAGCTGCACGTTTGTTTAAATAATTCGGAAGTGAAATTCGTCCCTTGGTCTGTGATAATAATTTTGGGAATTCCAAATTGGGAGATGAAATGGATTAAACACTCTGATGTTTCTTCAGCCGTAGCATTAGGCATAGGATACGCAGCAGAGAATTTTGTTAAGTCGTCTTGTAATGTAAGAATGTATTTTAATCTCGTTTGAGCAGCTTCAGGCAGAGGTCCGACTATATCTAATGCTATCTTTTCGAAGGGTTGTGTTGAAGTAGAAGTTATTTGCATAGGAGCACGATTGATCCTACGGAGTGCTTTATTCTCCTGGCAGAGTCGGCACTCACGTACATAATTTTCAATATCAGTGCGCATATTGCGCCAGTAATACTTTTCTTGGATTCTATTTAACATTCTATTTGCTCCTAAGTGACCGGAAATGGGAATATCATGATTTTCTTTTAAGATTTTTGTAATTTCACTCATCGCAGGAAAGATAATAGTGTTTTTATAAATATGTATAGTTATACTAGTATTATGGAATAAGTACAATATAATATTATATATCTTAATAAAAGAATGATTATCAAATGGATTTCTGAAATCCGATATAGAGAATTCTAATACGTTATTAGATAACAACTCCATTTTTAAGTTTTTCAGGCTTTTAAATACATGTTCGTAACTATTACAACTGTCATAGTGGTAAACTTTTATAAATAATAAATAGTATGTTACGTCATCCTTTTCAGATTTGATGAACGAATACAGAGTTCGTTCTTGTGCGATGAGTTCTTTGGAATTAGGAAGATTATTAATAACTTCCTCTACATATTGGTTTGACTCATCCAAATCGATAGAAGCAGGTATAACTATGTGTTTTATTTTTGTTTTGAGTAAGTTTTCATTATGTTCCTCTATTTTAGTGTTAAACGTTAATGATTTGTTGTTAATTGTTTTCAGGCATTTGGAGTAAGTATCATTACTACTGGTGGATTCTTCAGAAGATGGCGGACTTGGGATACTAAAGTCATCGGGGAGTTCCACATCTCCCGGGATTACAAAGTCGTCGGGTAAGTCAAATAATTCAGGTAAGTCCGGGACGTCAGGACTCATCTGGAGTTCTGGATTATCAACAGATATTTGAGGAGGATTTTCATTGTCATTTACAGGATTATTTTCAGGAACATCTTCAGGATCGTTTTCAGGAACATTATCAGGATTATTTTCAGGAACATCTTCAGGATCGTTTTCAACATGAGGATCTTCTGCCACAATTTGATCATTGGAGGATATTTCTTCATGGACAGGATTTACAGGATATCTAGAGAGGGCGTCTGCATTGGTGTTTAACTTTCCCTTCTTATATTGGATTGTGTAGTCGAACTCTTCCAATTTCAGACGCCATCGGATTAGACGGGACCCCGGGTCCTTACAATTGAATAGCCAATTTAGTGGCTTATGATCGGTAATGATCGTGAAATGACGGCCAAAAAGGTACGGGCGGAAAACTTTAGTTCCGTAGACAATCGCCAGGCATCTTTTTCCGTTACGTCGTAGTTACATTCAGCCTTGTTGAGTGTCCTAGAGGCATAGGCAATTGGTCTGTCCTTGCCGTTTTCACCTTGGGATAAGATTGCGGAAATAGCATAGTTAGATGCATCACAGGTCAGAAGGAAGGGTTTTGTGAAGTCAGGATATATAAGAACTGGGGCAGTTACCAATTTTTCTTTGAGTTGTTCAAAGGCTAACTGTTGGGAATTAGTCCAAACAAATGGGACATCCTTTTTCAATAGGTTAGTCAGAGGTTTTGCGAATTTTGAAAATGTCGGTATGAATCGACGGTAATATGAGGCTAAGCCGAGGAAAGATTTAATATCTTTTGGACACGTAGGAGTAGGGAATTGTACGACAGATTTTATTTTCTCAGGATTTGGTTTAACACCTTCGTCACTAATTATGTGTCCTAGATAGGCAACTTCCTTACGCAAAAACTCGCATTTTTCGGGTTGCAACTTGAGGTTGAATTGTCTCAGTCTTTGAAACACGGCAGAAATTTTCTCCATATGGGAAGTGAGATCATGAGAGTATATAACTATGTCATCTAAGTATACAAAACAATGCATACCTTGCAGGCCTGATAAGACTGTATTCATTATTCTTTGGAATGTTGCAGGTGCATCCTTTAATCCGAAAGGCATTCGGTTAAACTCAAAGTGACCTTGTGGGACACTGAATGCCGTCTTAGATGCATCGTCGGGATGTATTTTAACTTGGTGAAAACCGGAGGCCAAGTCTAGGGTCGTGAAATATTTACTCTGGCCCAATTGGTCTAGAATTTCATTGATCTGGGGGATTGGATAACTTTCTCCAATAGTAATATCGTTAAGTTTACGATAATCTATGACGATTCGCCACTTTTTCTGCCCTGAAGAATCTGTTTTCTTAGGTACAATCCAAATGGGTGACGACCATGGAGATCTAGACGGTTTAATAATATTTTCGTTCAGCATTTTGTTTATTTGTGTTTTAACTTCTTCTTTATGTATCTCTGGGAATCTATAAGATTTTACATTGATAGGTTGAGATGAGGAAGTTTTGATTTCATGTTGGATTATGTCGGTACAAGTCAAAGGGTCCCCAGGTAAGTGGAATATGTCGCAATAGTCACTGCATATCGCGCGAAGTTTTCCTGTTTCTTCAGGATTCAAGTGGGATGTTTTTAGGAGATCAAACAATGTACGGACTCTTCCAATGGAATTATCTGTTGAGGTATTATGGAAACCAAAGGGTTCGCAGTAAGAGTGGTCAATAGGATATAAGGTAAGTGATAGGTTAGACTTAATGGTAACTGGTTGTTCGGATAAGTTAAGTACTGTCAAATTAATTCGATTATTGTCTTTTACCTTTACTAGGCAATTTGAAATAAGGACAGAGTCGGAAATATGTTGATCGAGTATTACACCCTCTCTTAATTCGGGATTTTTAATGGAGCATTCTATTACTGTTTCAGTTCGTGGTTCGATTACATAAGAGGGTTCATCGAATGATAGTTGGATAATTCTGTTATTTATTTCTAGAGATTCTGTACTGTAATTTATTCGACAGCCGTGTTGGATAAATAGATCAGTGCCTATAATTCCATCATAAGGGAAATCAATTTTATCTAAAACGTGAAAGGTATGTGATAATTTAAATTCTGGATTAAATTCAAGATGTAATTCCAAACTACCTAAACTTTTAATATGCTCCTTGGAATCTATTCCTTTAACTTTTATGCCGGTATCGGTTAACTGAGGAAGATTACTAACACAATTCTTTTTTAGGACGCAGATGGATGCACCGGAGTCAATCAAGAACGTGAGTGGTTTTTCGTTTACAGACGTTCGGACTTTTACATAAGGTAAGAATCTTTTCTTCGTTATAATGTCATAAATTTCATTATTATTATTTTCAGGACAATTAGGTGATTTCCTTAAGAACTCTTGAGGCTGGAGCTGATTATCGTGTCCACTGGCAGGTTGAGGAGGATGACCCTGAGTTTGGGGCTGGTTACCCTGTCCGCAGGCCATGTTACGAGGATGACCCTGAGTTTGGGGCTGGTTACCCTGTCCGCAGGTCATTTTAGATTGACGACCCTGAGTTTGGGGCTGGCTACCCTGTCCGCAGGTCATTTTAGATTGACGACCCTGAGTTTGGGGCTGGTTACCCTGTCCGCAGGTCATTTTAGATTGACGACCCTGAGTTTGGGGCTGGTTACCCTGTCCGCAGGTCATTTTAGATTGACGACCCTGAGTTTGGGGCTGGTTACCCTGTCCGCAGGTCATTTTAGATTGACGACCCTGAGTTTGGGGCTGGTTACCCTGTCCGCAGGTCATTTTAGATTGACGACCCTGAGTTTGGGGCTGGTTACCCTGTCCGCAAGTCATTTTAGATTGACGACCCTGAGTTTGGGGCTGGTTACCCTGTCCGCAGGTCGATTTAAGACGATGACCCTGAGTTTGGGGCTGGTTACCCTGTCCACAGGTCATTTTAGATATATGAGTGGTATCGACTTGGGAGTGAACTCGCCCCGTGCGACACCTATACGGGACTCTTAATAGTTTAAATTTCCATTATTATTATCAACTTCATCTCGGCTTTCCTCTTCAATATGATTTATGCGAGGATTGGGTTTGAATGTTGAAGTAGACGGTTGTAAAGGAGTGAAGGAATTAAATCCGCCCGAATTACGCTTATTATTATTGAATTCGCGAAGCTTGCAATTTTCCAGGAAATGTCCAGCTTTCTTGCAATAGCGACAGAATGGTATATTTTGGGACGATGACGTATTTTGATTATAATAGTTATTATTACTCACTTGTCTAGGATAATTTTTGTTAACAATATTTCTATTCGGAACAAATTGGTTAGGCCTGACGTGTGAACTAGTGCTTTTATAGAATGATTGCTGAATTTTTTCTTCGGATAACGCAAAATTAATTGCTTCATTTAGGTTTCTAGGGCTACGGCATCGGACAATTGTGGATACTCTTGGATGTAGTCCCATGAGGAAATGATGGAGAGCTAAATCTTCCATAGCGGCTATCCTACCATCAACTTCCTTCTTTTTACAATTTGAAAGGGAGATTTCAGTAAATAATTGGGATAGACAAGTTTCGATTTTAAATGAGAACTGACTAACATTTTCATTAGTACCCTGTTTAGTTTCTTGTAATTCCATTAGTAAATGGGCATAATGCTTGCGTTGGCTAAACTGTGTTTTCAGAAATTTCTTCAATTGGTCCCAGTTAATAAACTCCTTAATGGAGCAAGCTATTTCAGCTTTCCCTTGTAATTGACATTGGATGTATTTGAATAAAATTTGTTTTTGATTGGTTGTTGCCAATTCAAAAGCATTATTGCAGTATATAATAAAGGAATTAAGAGTGTCACGGTTTCCGTCATACGGCTTTATAAATTTTGTGAGAATATTTAGATCAAGTTCAGGAACTGGTAGATTAATTGGTGATGGAGTGGGTGTTGGTGTTTTAAAATCTGAATGTGCCTCTGGGAGATTAATACTCAACTCGCCCCGGGTTCCTTTCGACATAGTGGCTCGTCAGACAATCAATTCGAGTAATGGAAATTAAAAAGGTAAGTATTTAAATTTATTTTAAGAAGGGTAAATATTTATATTTATTTAGGAAGATTAAAATTTTAATTTTATTTTAAGAAGGTAAGTATTTAAATTTAGGTTTTAAGTAGGTAATTATTTATTATTAGGTCTGTTGTAAAATGTATTAAAAATAAATCAAAGCTTCGAGTGTATAGGCACCTTAACGATAAGAATAAACGCGTGGGCGCAGTGCAGCCCGGTTGCCTCGAGGATGTTTAGACTAGTCACAATAGATAAGAATGGTATAATGTTACACTATACTTTAAGACGATGGTAATTAAATAATTTTAAAATGACTTACAGGAATAAACGTAAAATATACATTTAGGTTTTCTGTGATGATAATTCTTAACACAGGATGCCTCGAACCCTGGATGCAGGACTCGCTCGACGATGGATTTACTGTATCCTGGACTTGCTAACTGGACTTCGTGGATACTGCTGAACACACTGGATCTTAGACGTGACGACTGGACTCTCTGTATACTGGACTCGCTAACTGGACTTCGTGGAAACTGAATACACTGGATCTTGGACGTAAAAACTGGACTCTCTGTATACTGGACTTCTCTGTATACTGGACTCGGTATCTGGACTTCGTGGAAACTGGATACACTGGATCTTGGACGTAAAACTGGACTCTCTGTATACTGGACTTTGTAACTGGACTTCGTGGAAACTGGATACACTGGATTTAATGTTCTGGACCGGTTCGGAACGGCCACTACTTTGGTTACCGCGTATATACCGCGCGTGGATATTGCGTAGGGGATATCGGATCCCACCGCTGCCACCAAAATGTTATGCGGGACCGAGTAAACCCCTTTTTAAAAAAGGAATAATTAAAACAAGGTTATAGTTTAGGGGACGACCGTCTCGGTTGAAAGTTGGAAAGAGACTCGGGGACTGGGTCGATGAGCAGACAGGAAGCTAAGGCATGAAAGTGATGATTAGACAGGAAAGGTGTAGGATAGGCCAAATGGGGTGCATAGACTATATATAACAGTACGTTCTTTATATTCTTATTGCTCTAGCCCGTAATAAACTCGACTGTCGATGATGCCGACAGTCGAAATTTCTAAGAAATTCCGAAATTTCTAAGAAAGTACTTTCTTGAAGATATTAATAAAATAAATAAAAAAATACAACAAAATTACTGGTGCAGCAAAATACGTGAGATAAAAATAACAGAAGTCTCTGTATTTAACGGCAACTCTCTATAATGCCATAAAGTGGACAGTCCATTCAGTGTCGTTATACAGAGTTTAAACAGTTTTTTTTTCTTATTTTAACAACTCTACGAACTCTAGTTCCGTACCTTTTTTTAAAACTAAATTTTTAGAATCTAACACGCTTATAAGTTATTTTGGTTCTTGTGTGTGACATTAATTTAGTAATTTTTGTGTTGAGGTGTATGTATCTTATGAATAACTTATTATATTAATTTATTCTAATTTTAATACTAAACTTATACTAGTGTAGAATGTATTGTCCTGGTGTTGTGAGGAAGTGCATGTGCAGTGTGGGCCTTATGTCTATACTTATATATTATCCTATCTAGTGCCATGTGTGTTTACACTGTATGTAGCAAATGGTAGGAGATTGTGTGAACGTAATCTGTGAAGCCATTCCTGCAGGATTAGCATCGTGTGTGTGAATAGCGGGATTATAATGCACCTTCTAACCGCATTGTGTTACATCACGGTGTATCCTTGTGCTCTTGATAAACCGACCGAGAAACCCATCGATCAGGATAAGCAGCCAGCCGTGATACCTAGTATTAGTCGCTTGGAGCCTAGGAAAGGTTTAGAGAGCAATGTTGCCATGGATGCGTTTGAATTTACCAATCATACTCATTAGTCCACATAGCATAGCTCTGGTGGAAATTGTTTAAAATACGCTACATTTCTTATATGGAAGGATGCGTGCTTGACTTATTATCGCATACCTCCAGCTGCGCATCTTCCTCGTGTAGCTAGGTACCTTTCTTCACAGCACATCTTATTCGCTTCGCTACATAGCTTAGCATCAGTGGAAATGGTCACATAGTTAGCTTTTACGTTTTCAGACCATAGCCGCATAGCACATCTGTGGTGGAAAGACACCCTTGACCAGGAATACTAGCACTTGAGTTATTTAATCAGGACGTGACGACATCCCGTCACATTGGCCGAGCCAAATCTTCAATAGCTGCCTAAGTATCGTCGCGACGCCACGCTCGCCGATAAATAGTTCAAAAACGTCGGAAAACGTATTGTTCCCTAAAACCGTTACATGAATTGCATCTGTGTCCCGGACATCAGTGCGAATCCGACCGAAATCCTGCATCATTCCTTGCAACGTTCCCGAGACAGTGAGCTTTCATTTTTTCCTTTTGCTGCACTAAGATTTGCGATTTGATTTGCTTCGGCTAAGTAGCCATCCATACCATTCCACAGGGATCTCTACTAACACCTCTATTATATTCTGATTTTCTGATTTAAAGATCCTTTACTGATGGTAACATACCGCACGGACTGATACTGAGGGGTATAATAAGATGGATCGTGCTGGAATTACTTGCCTGTTCCTGGCATACTTCAGGCCCTGAGTGAATACATAGGTTTGGCAAGTCGGTATGAAAGATTTCTTACAAAAACCACATTATATGTCGATCTTGATGAATTTACCTACGAAATATAACCAACGTAAAATTTTGCCAGAGTTTGAATGTCCAATAGATGTTTAGGAATTTCTAGCTACTAAAATAGTTGTGCCTTTCTTAAGATACTTTTAATCGTTTTTTGGGTATGATGATGATCATATACCCATAGACGGCGACCTCTTTTATAGTTTTCTGGTATGGCTACGAGAATGATTTACTTACCTTTTGAGTGTACGTAGCTGGCAGTGATTTGTTAGCATCGCATACTGAGTGGCAAATCTAAGAGCTTTACTTTACCGCTCTGCATCATGTCATACACAAATATTTAGTACGTATGTATGAATAGACCTCTGGATAAATAACCTGAGTGGATCCAGTCCCGTATTTGATTTTGCGTGCGTCGTGCCTCCCATTGTGCGCGGCGCGCGCTCTCTAATTCCCGTGCGGCATTCGACGACAACGCCACGTCACATGCTCGCATACTTGACATCCACTTCGGAGAGAAAATACGGGTCCGAATTCGGAACGGATCCGCTTTCAACCGGCCTCTGTGATTGAGCGGGCTGTCTTAGCTGGTCGAACTCGTTGGAACGTAGAGGCGAGTTTTGTAAACGAACTTTCCGTTATTCACTATGGTCTTGGTGTCTGGGATCGGACCCAGAGTGATCCGTTCGTTATATATTAGAAGCGTAACTTGCTTAGCTTGGGCATATACAATGTGTTTATCTGCCGATTTATTTATTTTAACCGATGATTGGAATGAGTCGATTATCATTATCGTAGCGGCATGAGTGTCTCATATAATCTGTCATTTCATAAGGTATTGATCCAGGGCCACTACTGACACTGTGTTATTATTCAGATAAGTATGTTTTATTATAAACATTACTTTATAGATATGTTGTATAGGTAGACAGAGTCACAATAGGGTTCTAAATTGCATTACCAAAACACCAATAAAAGATATGGCAGCTGGAGGGTCTGAACCAACTCGGAAATAGATAGACGTCGTGGCCGAACCCAACGTAACTGGGCAGATGAAATTTCCCCGTCTCCGCTGGCGTGATCATGTAGAAAGGATGTAGGAGGATCGGGGAGTGAAGACAGCATCAGCAGCGGCGACCGGTTGGTCGTCTTCGCAGTGTGCGGTCGTATCGCTGGAAAGACAGAGTGGAAACTGACGTGACCGCGCTACAAGTCCACAACTGGCAAGACACTGCGCAGGACATAGGAAAGTGGCGTGCTCTCTTTTCGGAGGCCAATGGAGTTAGTTAGTTAGTTTGTTACCAAAGCAGATTGAAGTTTCTGCGAAGAGCATGGTTCGATCGTTTAGACATTATATTCCTAAAAATTATTATAAAGAAAACTTTCGAATATCCAGTAAGAATAACGTCATCTGACCATTTGAAAAATAACTACACATTTTGTACTGCTATTCAAATAAAATGTCTGTTCTTCTACAAAATCTTGACAAATGAAAGAAGAAAGAAAATACATTTATGTAAAGCTGACAATACTATTTATCGTCACAGAGCTCACACAGTATTACGATGCCGCTAAACTCGACGTCTCTGACCGAAATATCCCGACGTATATCAACTACAATTTCCACGGAAATTGCCGCTTTCACGAATTCAATACCCAAACGTGCTTCCCTCCCCCGCCCCCCTCCACACCAGGAGCAGGGGGAAACTTTTTAATTCAAATGTAAACAGAACAAAAGTTGGCTCGCTTTAATTCGATACGTGAATAATTCATACGTACGAGTTCCATTACTCCATTAGCCGCGGCGTTAATATTCACTTGGATTTATCTCCCGGTACAAAACCGCCAATGGATATTGTGCCCTAACTTATTGTGTTTAGGTCGTTAATTACGATGCGGTCGTTTAAAAGATATATGTTAAGGAAAACGGTTTATGAATCGCGAAAACTTTGATATTGTTATTGGTAAAGTTTTAATGTATCTTTAATTTCAGTTGTATTGTATTAACTAGTCATCGAGATAATGAAGCGTGATTTATGAGCGCGACTTTTGTTTTAATGTATTATTTCAGAGGCATCCATTAACTTTGGATGAACATATTCTAGGTTATCATTATATTATAAGAAGTATGTTATGAGTGGTTCTGTTTTGTTTCTACATCACGCGAACCCGACCGAATATGACTGTAATCGAGAATTTTTTTTTTGTTGAAAAATTAACATCGCTTTAACTGCTATATAAAAGAATTTGGAATAAGAAGAAGTAGTATTATTGGCACGGGTATAAAGTTTTGCTTTTCTAAGAGTGCATCGGTGCTCTTCAACTCCTTAGGATCCCTCATCAGATCCTGACTCGGTGACAATGAAACTACCGCAGATCTATACTTTTTTGAATAAAGGAAAAAATGAAAATCAGTTGACAATTGACGGCGAAATCGCGTAACAATTGCTCATTGTACTAAATTTTAGTATTTAAGTATATTGATAAAAATATATGGAAGAATTGTACACATATTTATCTAAAAATTAACAAATAAAACCTTAAATATAAATAAACTAAACTTGTTATTGTGTATTTTTTTCTGTAATATTGGTGTACAATAAAGATTACTGTATTGTATATACAGTCGACTTGAGAATAATTCGTTTTGGAAGTCGGTTAAAAATTTAACCATTCAGACGGAATCACCACAGATTTGTTCTCGAACTGTCACACACGGCTAATTGGGAAGCACCACAAATTTGTGGTCAAATACAGATAATTGAAATGAACGTTAAACTCATGCTTTCTCCCTCTAACTACGTAGAATTTGTATTAGAATAACAGAGACGTTATAATTCTCTTGGTTTTGGCGCGGCAATTTTGATGGCAGCTGACGACAGCTTGTGGTTTTTTGAAAAATTAAATTTGGCCTTTATAGAAGGTAAAAAACTAAAAAGTATTAAATAACTTATTTCTAAAGCTATTATTAATTATAATATCTTATTTTTAATATATGTTATATTCTTAAACATCTTAAAGTCGGTGCTTAGTAATTTTCAAAATAAAGTAATTTTTATGTTTTACTTTGTACCGACTTCAAGATGTTTTAGATATTGTATATTAAAAAAATAAGAATATATAATTAGAAATAGCTTTAGAAATAAGTTATTTTATACTTTTTAGTTTTTGAAGTCGGCTTTTTAAAAGAATTTTTATTATTTGTTACGTTTTAGTGTCTAGCTATGGGTAGGTCTACGAAAGGTGCCGCGCGCCTTAAGAAATCTAGGTCCCAAGAAACGAGAACAAAAAAATGTTCGTAAAATGAATACTACTGGACCAAACTATGTTAAATGTTTAGGGGACCAAATGGAAACTATTCCGCATCAAACTAAAGAAGAATCACGTAAATCGGATCATAAATCTCAGAGTAATCGGTGTACATATGGAACGGAAAGGAAATTTTTCATAAAATGAAAACTACTGGGCCAAAGTATGTTAAATTTTTAGAAGACCAAATGGCAACTATTCCGCATCAAACTAAAGAAGAATCACGTAAATCGGATCATAAATCTCAGAGTAATCGGTGTACATATGGAACGGAATGGAAATTTTTCATAAAAAAATTCATAAAATGAAAACTACTGGGCCAAAGTATGTAAAATTTTTAGGGGACCAAATGGCAACTATTCCGCGTCGAACTAAAAAAGAATCACGTAAATCGGATAATAAATTTCAGAGTAATCGGTGTACAAACATAAAAAAAAACATACCGGCCAAGTTGACAGCCTCCTCCTTTTGGAAGTCGGTTAATAAGCAAATATTAACTTGGATTAACTTGGAAGTATCTTGGATTCCTGAACAAGGTAAGCAATTTTGGTGAAATTCCTTAGAGTTCATTTAATTTGAAGACGGTTCTGGAATTCAAATTGAAATGTCATTCATCCCCGAACAGCAATCGTTAAATACACATTGTAACAAAACCACCCGAAGGGAGGAAGGGAACAATTGGAAATAAGAACAACGGTTGGTTAGCAAAGCTTTTGTAGGGATGCTTAAATATCCGCTGAAATATCCGCGTTTTATTTAATCACGTTTGTTCCACCGCCATTGTGCACGTCGCCGGCGGATATTTTGATTTTATCTTTAGAGGCGGCTTTTATTTTAACCATTTGAGCTTTGTTTTAGTAACTTTTTAATAAAAAAAGATTATTAATAAAAGCTGCTTGTTGTTGTTGTTGATATAAAATTAATAATTACCGCGTTACAAAAATGAATATTATGTAATATGTACACACGATATAAAAAGGTTTGCTTTTAATGAGTTAATTTTTTAAGACTTTAATTTTAAATGTACTTGAATAGTAATGTTAGTGGGTTATATTTTCTTATTTATCACATTTCAAAATTTACATAAACCACTTACGAAATATAAATTCATCACTAATAAATTCGATACAGCACAATGCTGAATTGTTAACCTCGTTGACTAAAACACTCGACGTATGTACAAGCTTTATAAATAAGGCTTGTTTGCTTTATTACATAGGTATATGTTTTTTGTGTAAAAATGTTGTAAATGTTGTCGTATTTTTTTAAGTCAATAAATCTTTTTCTTACTTTCTTATATAAAATATGGCGGTTATTATTTTATAGAAACAACTAACACAAGGTTCACGTAGATAGAATATTACGACAGTTCTTCAATCGATTCTTGGTGATGGTGGCTATTCAGATGTAGTTAGTATGTCTTCTTTATGTTTCAACGTAGCTAGACAGATAATTTGGTTTTAAATTCCTGGCCACAGCTAACACAATGCAGTTCACCAGGGACGTTATACATAAATATTCAAGCTTATATTAAAGGCTTGGATCTTTGTAAAGTTGACGTTTTATATTCAAAACTGAAGTAAGGAGATTATTCTAATCGTTAGGACTATCATAACGTCAAATAATTTGCAGTTATAATAGTGTAGTGATGAGTAGTACACGTGTGATGCAGTACATTTGTCCCGTACAAAATAATTTTGTACTGATACGGCTCAAAATTTTAATTTGTACACACAAGACATGTACTGCTAGTATGCTAGTAAAATGAGTTGACCGAGGCCGATCACATACGATTCTTACGAACAGTTCTGAAATACAAGTTTTCATTTCAAGTTTCATTCGCTCACCGCCTCACCGACCTTGTTGCTTCAAATGTACTACCGTGGTACAAACCATACAAATCTCCTCGCCTCATTTGAAGTGGTATTTTTTTCTGATTCAGTACAAAATGTCATGTTACTCTTACAAACTCATTTTAAAATAATGTCCTACCCAACTCTATTCTAGTGATACTTGTAAATTTCGAGCTTAAGAAGCATGTTTTAAATAGATACATAAAACTTATTTCGCTTCCTAGCAATTTCACGGATATTGTTATAATCATTTTTCTCTTATCATTTAGAATGACTAAATTTGGCCATTGTATTTACAAAGATCGTCTTTACCCAGGGGTGCAAGATGTGTGGGTATAGGGACCAAGATGGGTGCAAGCCGATTTTCTTATACCACTTGCACATGTTATCCCACGGTTAGACGAACGAATATAAGGATTTCTTAAGGTTTTTGTTTTCGCCAAACTGGCTGCAGGTCTCGAAAAATGGAATGGCTGATTTTGCATCCTGTACAGTTAAGACGGTTCTGTTGTTTACTTTTAAATATCCGCATTTATCCGCCATTATGAATTTAACGTCACTAAAGTTAGTGACGCGAGCCGAGTGAGTGGCCCAGGGCCCAATGAATAGTGATAGCTAATTTGGCACGTACGCACTTGGGCCAACTTTGATTGTGTTTTACAAAGGAACGGATATTTTTTTGCCCTACATTCGCTCTACATTTCTCGCCTTAATTCAGTTTCTCGTCGGGCAGCTATTTATTAATATTATTCAAGTACTGCGGTCCTGCGGACCATAGGCGATTGTAGCCGCTTTTCATCAGGTGGGCCGTCTGCCTATCTGCTGAACTCCTGCAATGAAATAAATAAAATAATAATTTTGGTGTAGTATTTAATGTACATATAATAAAAATCCAAGAAAAATAAAACATCTTCAGCTTAATAAACCTTGCCGGAAACGGATATGAAACCTGAAGATCAACAATCTGTTTTTGTTATTACACAAACATTTTGCCAGACTACAAAAGCGGAGATTAAAGATGTCACATGTTACCCTGTACCACGTTATCGGATGCAAAGAGGCGAATGACACGATCAGCTCCTATCCATACGTTCCATTGCTAGTTGTATATGAATAATTCATCGCTCCCCCAGTACTAAACGCTCGCTTAGTGGTGCTATGATTTTGTGTCATACGCAAAATCTTATTACATGTCGACGAGGATTTTCTACAATGCCTCTGCTCCATCTGTGCTAATTTCTATCAGGATGATCAAATGCAACTTACTTGTACCATTAAACAATAACTAACATTGTCGTAAATTTTTGCGAGCTATATCGGTTACCTTGGATCTCTTACGACCATCTTCGTTTCTGATCTTTAAGAGAAACACCCAACATTGCTCTCTGCCCTCGTTGAGTGAGTTTAAACTTGCGGACCAGGTCAACCATCAGTGACCTCTTGGCACCGTATGTCACAACAGGTAGCACCCGCTGCTCGAAGACTTGTTCAGTCTTGAAACATTGTGGTCGACTAGAGTCGTAAACTGGTAGGATTAAATTTGGCTTATTCAAAAAAAATCGTTGATAGTTTGTTTGACCGTTTATCAGATCTATGTAGCCTTTGAAATTCATTTTCGGAAATGGCTATGAAATACTAAGATAGGCAAATGAAGCGTTATGAAGAATTCACAATGATTTCCGTATTGCTAGAATTGCCTTGAAATCTTAAAATGTTTTGATTACGATAAATGATGTAGTTATTTAAGATAAGTATTATTTTAAAAGAATCTTTGTTTTGACTACATTCCGATAAAAAAAAATCTTATCGTATCATGTAATCAAAAAACCCTGATAAAACTGATCGCTGAGGTTTGTTTTGAATTACTGTCGTTATTATTATATTGTTATTTGAATTACTATATTATGTTATTGTATCGTCGTCAGCCATTCGCAGTCCACTGCTGGACGTAGGCTTCCCCAAGTCGGCGCTACTTATCCTTGTCGTCTGACTTCCTCATCCAGAATCAGTCACAGACTTTGCATGGCTCGTCAGTCCATCGGGCTTCCGTACCCTTAAAGATTTATTTCTAGATTAAATTTTTAAAATTTAACACGCTTATTATTTTAGTTCTGTGTGTGACATTAATTAATTTGTGTTCAAGTGTATGTACCTTACGAGTGAATTATATTATATTAATTTATCCTAATTTTAATACTAAACTTATACTAGTGTAGAGTGTATCTGTTACATGCTGGTGTTGTGAGGAAGTGCATGCGCAGTGTGGCCTTACGTCTATACTTATATATATTATCCTATCTAGTGCCATGTGTGTTGTTTTTCCTTTCTGTGTCTGGGTTATTAATTTTTAGGCTTTTTGTGTGTCTTGGTTTGGTTATGAAATGTGCGTGTAATGCAATGCGGTGGTAGTGCGCGTTGGTTTGAGCATGTGTCGGTCCTGCAGTAAATGTGACCGGCTCACTGGCACTTCAACTTGCTAATTTTGCAAGTTATGTCGGTTACCTGGGTACTCTTACGGATATCCTAATTTTCATAGCCCTTTGAGCGACTTGGAACTTTTGGACCAATCCTGCCGTCAGAGTCCATTTGACTGTATACCATGAACAAAACCGATAAAAATCTATCTTTAAAAATGGACGGGTTTGTGCTCAATTTAGTAAATGAATTTATCACACGAGATAATGGTCACATGAACTTCGGGTTCAATACGAATTTAAATTATTGTGTTTAAGTCTTTCTTATCTAGCAAACAACTTTCATATACGAACTAAAACATGAACAGAAGTAATTATACTTGTACTTAGAAAGGAAATAAAATACAATTTGAATATTACATTTATTTAAAAAGTAAAGATCGTGTTGATATGTGTACTAATATTACAAAACAAACATTTTAATTGAAATTATGAATCATTCGTTCAATGTAATAATTTTGAACCACCAATCAGCATTGTAGTCATACCAATCCAGAATTTGTCCATCATGCCAGACATACTCTCCTTTCAAAGTATCTGGAGCATCTAAAACTAGATATAGAGGAGTCCGTGCTGCTTCATCAGGACTGTAGAAACCAGCTCCATAAGTCATGTCTGTACGAACCAAACCTGGGTGCATACAATTAACTGATATATTTCTAGCTGCCAGTTCTTTTTGCTGAATAAATGTTAGAGCACAAACTGCCATCTTGGCTATTCTATATGAGCCTACATCTCCGTCTTCTCTCAAATCCTTAAGGTTGAAAGTACCATCCTTTCTTCCGTCTAAATACCATCTCACAAATTCATTTACTTCTTCCACAGTCAAATCCTTCTTCGATAGCCTCTCGATCCAATTCTTATTTAACAGATTAGACAGATGTCCACAATCACTGGCAATATTTAGAATTCTTCCATTATCTCTCACCAAAGGATATAGTAATTCTTGAATTGTTAAAAGACTGTAGTAGTTAATATCAACTATTTCTTTCAGCTCTTTGTAGTTGCATTGTCTTTCCGAACCGGCTGCTATGGCGGCGTTGTTGATCAGAATATCAATACCACCATGTGTCTTCTTAAGATATTCAGCGAATCTTTTGACACTTTCTCTGTCAGCAACATCTAGTTGATGATAAGCAGGTTTGAGTCCTAATTTATTTAATTCTGCAGCAGCTTTTTTGCCATTGCTTTCACTACGTGAAGTCAAGTACACAGTGCCATCGTATCGGTTTAGCAGGCCCTTGACAATCGCAAAACCAATGCCCTTATTCGAGCCAGTGACTATGGCAACTTTGTTAGACATGTCTAACTCGTTCCGCTGCTCGAAACTGACTGATCGTGTTTTATTACTGAATACGTTTTTAGTAACCACTTGTAGTCGAGTTATGTATAGTATTATCTCAGGGTCAATGATATTGATATATGTTTTTTGTAGTTATAATCAATAACATAATCAATAGCATTAAAAAGCGAGCATTTTCGCATATTTAATTTTTAGGGGTCCGTAGTCAAATTGCAAAAATGGAACTTGTAAATTCGTCATATAAAATAAGTTTGTTAGGCTTTATCAATAAACTACGATGTTATCGCTAAAATGTATCCTAATGGTACAGAGGGCTCTCCATGTTGATATTTCTGTTTTTTATATTCTCCATCTCCTGACGCACACGCTTGTCAGGGTTTTTCTTATCTTTTTTTTATATTGATATCTTTTTTCCTTATTTCTTACATTTTTCTCTTCTTATAACTGTTTTCATTGCCAAAAACTTATTTGTAATACTGTGGCGACCGAGGGTGGAAATGCCCAGCAGCGTAAATCAGTTTTAGAACTTTTAGAAAATACTAGAAATTTCTGGAAGGAAAAGACAAGGACGGATAGATGTTAGAAAAAGATAGACGATAAACGAAAGAAAGAGATAGATAGATGTTAGAAAGGGATAGATGTATAAACGAAAGTTCCTGAACAGAAGGTTCGGGAAAGAAAAGACAGAGATAGATATGGTTTCTAGAAAATTCTTCCGGGTATATAAACAGCGTAAGGCGCGCCTACCGAGCAGTTTCAGAGTTGAAAGTTGCAGTTTAAAGTTGAGTTCAGTTCAAGACGGTGAAACGACAAGTGCGATACTAAAGGGTTATCAGAGAGGGTTAATAGAGTACAGAGACGGATTAAGTGGTGAATTTAGTGACAAGTTTGGTGGACAGATACGCGAAGGAGGTGTTTAGCGTAGTTCGAAGGAGGAACCAGAAGCGAGCTACCCGCGATAATATTGGAGGTGGTCCGCGCAATATCGGCGATGGTATTGAGGGTGTGACAACCTATCGTCGAGACTGTGCATCGTTGGTCGTGCGTATAGGGGTAACCCTACAGAGAGGTACTACGGCTGTGTAAGTCAATAAAAGCTTTTAAATTAAAAACTGGTGTTTTCTTCCAATCCATAAGTGCGTAACCCCGCTCGCACGTAACAATACATTGTCATTGTTCCAAAATTTTTCGCCACACCATTTCTACTTCGTATTTCTACTTTAATAATACTACCGTTTATATTATTACTTATTTTATAACTACTATTTTGTTATACTATTTACTGTCCCCACATTTACAATTTATTTTTTATGTTTTATCTATTTTCTCTTACTTTCTGAAAACACTGGTACTGTGCGTAATAACGTATGTGATTTTTCTTTATTATTTCTTGCACTACCGGTAATTCTATTTATTTATTGCTAATTAAATTATACACTTGTTAAACATATTCTATACAATATATCAACAACATAAATGTTTGTGTTATTATGCTCTGGGTGTCTGGGATCGACAGTGCGAGCGTTTTCCGTTGTATATTACCTAGAATACAAGCGTAGTTTACTCAGCTTGATAATGTATACATATGATGTAATATACCTACACTTGTTTGCCGATTCATCTGTTATCTTAATTATTATTACAGATATTATTGTAATTATTTTATTCCAAATATTAATGTATGCTAATTTATTTGTAAAATGTTAAAGTAAGTCTGTTTGTGTTTCTCTTTTTTGTGTAAAATGTGTTAATTAAGCGTGTACGAAAGTCTAAGTACCATTATCAGCTTACTTTCAAATTTAATCATATAAATAATTTTAATAAGTCTTCACAAAATAATAAATTTGGACTACATCTTTTACTTGTAAATATGTATTTAAAAAAATAAAAATAAATGAGCTATTTCCTCCTAATAATGATAACGTGTTAAGACTGTATATTTATATACAAATCAAGGAGGCTACGTAATTAGGTATATGATGATAAAAAATATATGTATTGATTTGATTATAAATTGACAAAATACATTCAGTAATGGGAAAAATCTTTGTTTTGTGCCTTTTTTAAATTAAATTAACTATATTCCTTAAACTATAAACTAACACAACGACGAACACATACTGACATTACACATAATTGAAAGCTGTAAACCGCTATTCATCAAATATAATTTACTCACTGTGCCATCATTATATATATTTGAAGTTAGAATGTTTGTACACAACAATCTACATTTGTTTCCAAATATATCCGACGTTACGATTAGCAATTTACGTAATAAGGAAAAACTTTGTGTGCACCCCGTAAAAACAACTTTACTGTACAAGAGTATAGTATGCATGGCCCCAAAAATATATAATAAAATCCCAAAAGAGCTGAAAGCTCTGAAAACTAAATTATTTAAATCACGACTAAAAAAAGTACTAATAAGAAAAAGCCAGTATAGTGTAACTGAGTTGCTTAATGATAAGTTTTAAATGTAAATGATAAGTTAGAATATTAAGTGTTTAAATATATTATAATAATTGTACTATGTAAATATCATTACAAACAGAGGCGGATTATCCGTAAGGCAAACTAGGCACGTGCCTAGGGGCGTGTAGTTACAAGGGGCGCGCGAGCTCAGAGTTTTTAAATAAATAAAGAAAATAACATATCAACGATTAAGAATTAAATGCTAAGTACAAGGGTCCTGGTCTACTAAAGTCTAGGGTTTGATGATACAACGTCATCGTAATTGCAAAAACAACTAGATAAAATTTATAGTATTATGATGGCCATTTATGGCCGGTACAGAGGCGCCGATAAAGTGATTGCCTAGGGCGTTCTGGACCTTTAATCGGCCACTGATTACAAACAAATCTGAATTTAAATTGTGCGTCATTTCGTATTTGTTAATTTAAGGCTATTATATGTATAAATTTAAGATTAAAATATTAGTGATGTTAGTTATAACATTATCCAAATAGTAGGTATGTAGGTTTATAATACAACATTTAAAAAAAATTGTACGCCCAACCCGCAAAAAGACATAATGTATAACAACAAGAACTATTGTAAAACCATGTTTTTATACAATAAATTATTTTGATTTGATTTGATTTGACGAAATTTCAACTTCAAATTAGGTGGGTTCCAACTATAATCTATCTATTAAGACTATAAGTAGAATACTCAGTGTGGGTCATCATCAATTATGCATAATCTGGCCAGAAGGCTTGCTACGGCACCTGCTTGAATTGCCATGCTATCCCTATCCGAAGACGGCCCTCTAATCCACCTCTAATAGTCTGTTGGTCTTCTATCGGCTACACTTCGGGAAATGTGCCTTAGTACTGTTTACTTCTTCTTCTTCAGCCAATCTCAGTCCACTGCTGGATGTTGACCTCCCCAAATACGCGCCACGTATCGCGGTCTCCCGACTTCCTCATCTTACGCAGGTCGTCAGTTTTTGTTCTTTTTATATTTTTTATCTTTTTATTTTTTATGTTCTTTCGTTTATTTTCTTTTTCTTTTTTACTGCCAAATTTATTTCTGATACATACATTTTATTACAATTTTGAGTCTAAACATTCTACTACTTATTTACTATTTTCTTGTACTCTACTTTTATTATATTTCTTTATTTACTTATGTATCTCTTTATTCTAATATACTTATTTACTGTCTTATACATCTGTTTATTTGTCTCTTACTTATCCATGACTACCATCCTTGGTTTCTAGTATGCTACTATAACAATGTTGAGTTGTTCCAGTATTATTGGTCAGGTTCCAGTCTCCCTTTAGAGAGCGGTACAACATTTGAAGTTACAAATGTCCATAGGCGATGATAACCACTTTCCATCAGGTGGGGCGTCAGCCTGTCAGCTAAACTCATGAAATAAAAAAGGTAACTTCTAGGTAGGCGTGTTCCATCTTACACTGCGTCATCATTAGGAGGTGAGGTAGTGTTCAAAGGGAGCGTCTTTGAGTGTTTTATTATTTAATTAGACTTTGTTAAATGGATGTGTGTTGACAATAACCTCGCCGTGATATCGATCGTCTTCCACCGGCGTCAACGGAACCGGTGGCAATCGATGTGGGCTCGCGCAGATGCCTCCCGCGGGACACATTAAGACGGCGTACGGCGGACCAAGGTAAGCGCGGCCAGCGATGAGAACACAGCGGTTTTAGATCAGAGATCAACTAAAGAAAAAGAGTTCCTCTGTGAAAAGTCAAGACCTGGCTAGTTGTCCATAAGAAATAATACAGTAGATTAAAAAATTCAGAAAGGAATAGATAAAGAATACTAATTGCTACGACACCCCTGGCTTAGAGTATGCCGCCAAAACAACCTTGAGCTTTGTTCCAGGTATAAGCAGGTTGTAGTCCCCATTCAAAGCCGGTAAGACATCAATAGCACCTTTTGTGTTGTAATGTATAAAACGGTAACCAGTTTTAATCGGGTGGGTGGGTAGCAATAAAATTTCAACCATTTTTATTTATTTATGGAAGTATAGGTTTGCGTTTGACCACTGTCTCACCTGATGTGGAGTGATGACGCAGTCTAGGATGGAGCAGGCCTACCTAGAAGATCTATTCACTTGTGATTTGAAGACTTCAAGATTGTAATTTTCAGAAAAAACAGACTCCGGAAAATTATTCCAGATTCTAGAGGATATGTTATTCTAAAATTATTTACTTGACTCATTGGGAGTATTAGCTGGTTTTGACACAACTTTTACCCGTTATTCAATTATGATTTTCATAGCAGCAAGTAGAGAAGTGGGCAGCGCAAGTGTAACATATTCGATAGTTGTTGTGGTTATATACTCTCGCTCTGCTGTTATAATTTGGTTCTTTCAAGGCTGTCAAGGTAAACACGAAGTTAGGTGAATAAGGATTATTGAGTTTAAATTTTTTATCACATGTCCTAGTGAGTTTGCGAAGTGAGTTAACGGAGTATGAAATCATGTAATAACGGCAAACGTGCTGAAGGGCGGTGATTTGTGGCGTTGAAAATTAGAAAATTAGATGGCGACGTAAGTTTGTAATATTAACACGCATAGTTGTGGGCCAAATACGAGTATTTTGTGAGAAAAAATGTTTACTAAACTATGTAGGTACTACAACTAACTAACAGCTGTAAAAACGTTTTTCACAATCGACACCTTTATTAACACAGACACTAAACATTCGTGCTAGTTGTAATAGCGTTATTATATCATAAGTTATTTTTAATGACATTTGCCATCGATACCTACCGCGAAAATGTTGTAGTTTTTTTCTATAATTATAACTCGTTATGCAAGCTTTCATAACTATATTTTCTTTATCACTTAGAATATATTCAGACAAATACAAAAAGTTTAATACATGTAGTTATCGCGCGAATTTATTTACAAAAAATTTGGATACATAAATATTTCGGGATAGAAAATTCGGAAACATTATCCTGCTTACAGCTCTTAAGTCTGGCTCGATCCTTGTAATACTACGCTGTATATATAGCTTTGAGTTAATCTTTTATTTTATTGCAAGAGTTGAACAGACAGGCAGACGGCCCACTTGATGGCAAGCGGTTACCATCGCCTATGGACATTTGCAACACCAAAGGTGCTACAAATGCGCTGCTGCTTTCTTAAGGGGGACTGGAACCTGGTCACTAATGCCGGAACACAACTCAAAGTTGTTATGGCGACATACTTTAGACCAGGGGTGGTAGCCATCCACATGCCCTACCACCTGGCTGTGGGTGGTTTTGTCGCCTCTTACGACAGGTCGCCCGGCCGCAGGCAATTATATTATTTCTCCGTTCCTGCACGGATAGTAATAATCGTGTTTCGTACGATTAGTGAGAGTTTCGATGGTCCACTTACCTATCCCATTCCCCTATTCCACTTCCCTATACTATCCCATATTCCACTTGCCTATTACATCACCCTTTCCATGACCTAAGGGCGTCACAGTTGTACCTATGGTCTGTATCCTGTAGGGCCGCAGGTTAGGTTTAGCGAGTAGTCTGACGAGTAGATCTCGCGACTTCTACTACCGGTGGCAGTAGTTATGCGTAGAGGCCGGCCGGCCGCCAGGAGTCTCACGCTCCCCTCGGTCACCCTTCCCCCGGGCCCGAGGAAGTGTCGCAAAAAACACATTCCCCCGTGTTATAAAAAAGATAAGTGTTGCTAGGTCGAGGTAAGTTTTGGTAGGTAGAGACTTATCTCTACCTAAAACGTTTCTTAAAACGTAGGAAGAGGTGTGATCCGCCCGACCCAACACAGTGGCTTGGGCCTCGGCTCGCTCCCGAGGACAGCAGCCGGGCGCACGGCGTACACGCGGAATGATGGATGGCCCCATACAATACAACTCATACAATTTATAGCGATCCGTTCCGACTGATTGAACTTTATCGTTTGCTCCATTCCGCCCGAGGGACCGCCGATGTTTCCTCCAAATTTTGATAAAACGCTCGCATAAACTAAGACCGGATGGGGCGTTTCATCCACTCTGTTTTGCCTGTTTCGTCAATGGAATTTGATCTCATAACACGTATGATTTATAGCTGTGCAATGTTTTCTGATGTATTCCCCCGCCGATAGAAATTGTATTACCACCACGCAGATATCGTATTTTATATTTTATTTTGCACTTATAGGAAATGTCTGCACTCAGCTTTTTGATGTTCTTACATTTTATTGTTTTAAGACATTTAAGGCTTTACTAACCAAACTTGAATGTTTCTTTTTACTGCCTTTCAATTAAAATACGAAAATAATCTTTTAGTAAAATTTAACTGATTCGGGAGTGGAAGGACTGGGTTTTTCATTTGTAAACCAGGAGATAATCATTTATGATATGAAATGATGCTGGAGGACATAGCAGTTTACACAAAATATGAAGGATTTGGATGGAAATCAGGAATGCAGGAAACAGGCGCTTACTATCGCCCATGGACATTTGCAACACCAAAGGTGTTATAAATGCGCTGCTGCTCTCTTAAGGGAGACTTTAACCCGATCCCTAATAACGGAAAACAATTCAAGGTTATGGCGACATACTTCAGACCAGGGGCTGTAGCCATCCAGTCGGGCAAATGCCCTACCCTGACTACAGCCCCTGGATGTGGGTTGTTTTTTCGCCTCTAACGACAGGCCGTCCGGCTGCAGAAAATTGTATTCTTTGTCCGATTCTGCACGGATAAAAAAATATATATTTAAAATATAATTGTTCGGAATTGATACAATTGTGTTTAACTAAAGTAACTCAAGATGAGATAAGTAAATAAAACTTGACGAACTATAAGAAGCTAAAGCAAATGAATACATTAAGAGAGCCAATCCTCACGACTGCTGAGGAATTACGTGATCTGTCGTCGACAGAGACGTCTGGCAGCGTTTATAAATAAAGGCAAAGATTTAGGGTTCATCGGGCAAGGGATGTGCCAGGCCGCCCTGGCGGGGTGCCAAACTGCCAGACCCACCCACTTTACGAGCCTGCACAATGCCCCTTTAATTAAATCCACTCAATTCATACCAAATCACTATTACAATTTTTATTAGATGGCAAGCAATAAAACGATTCGATTACTAGCTTTTGTTCGAGGCTTCGCTATGTCATGAAGTGGAAAGGTTTTGTATTCCTCTTTCTATTAAAACAGCCAATTGTTACCTTCTTATTATTTATTTCACTATATTTTAACATTTACAAGTTTAGAGGAGGTTTTAGGGATGAACTGTCACTTGTCTAAATTGACATTAATGACAATGACGTTAGGCATTTCATAGATTAACAAACAATTCCACTGTTAGTACAGTTAAATAAATGTCGAACTACCGCAACGCAATATAGCAAAGCGAAAGTGGAAGTAACTACGAGAGCAAGTTGCTATGACGTTGCCGGCGCGATGTAGTGTATATGTATGTAGATGTTTGTGTTTGTGTTGCTAATAATACGCGGTGGAAGCGTTATTTTTCGGCTTTGTTCGGCTATCGCTCGGGAACAGCACTTTATTCTCGAGGAAAGGTACTGTTGCGAACTCTTTCGTATTTATTTTTAAATATATTATGTTAGTTAGGAGAATGAGGTTTCTGTTTATCTTAGTTACCAAATATACATGTGTTTTTCACCATCGTTGACCAGCGTATTATTTCTCAATATTCTTACTAAATTCATACAGTCCTTAACATTTTGGTCCTTCTATACCGTTTCTAATAACAACGATGGTGAATACGCGATCACGAAAAGTAACGACCGACTCCAACCTCCCGTCGGGTGAGGCTCAGGAGTCTCGGGCGGCCCATTCGTCGTCGACCACAAACATCGACGCGTCGCCGGGAACCAACAAAGAGCCATCGCCGAGGAATGGACGTCACATTGCGTCGCATTATACAAATGGATCGCATAATACAGGGGGTACTAAAATTTCTATCGCTAAAGCTGAAGTTGAGCATATTCACCGTATAGCCGATATAGAACGATGGCAAATAGAGTTGAAAGCCGCTGAAGCCAAGTTAGCTTTAGATAAAAAAAGAGCAGCAAAGCAGAGTTACGGGCTGAGCTTGTCGCTATAAAAAAAGTGGAAGCTGCAGTTCACGGAGACGTAGGGTTGAGTCGTGGCTTCAAAGCCATGATAACTTTAATGATGATTCAGTAATGGGGCCGATTAGTCGGCAGTCCAAGGTTAGCACTCCTGTGCTCGCTGTGCCACCGTGCAAAGAAATGCCATGTAACGGTAACTCTTTTTACCTTCCCAACGACGACTATAAAAATAGTATAAATTTAACCAAAGAAATAGAAAGTATTAAGAATGATCAACCGCTTTCAAGAAAAAGCAAGCTCTTGCATCTTAGCCCTACTATCGGAGAAGATCACCTTCTTAGGCTAAAGGGCAAAATTGATCACACACCTCATATTGCCCAAGAAACCAAACGACCGATATTCTTGGTCTCAAGGGATAAAACTGTTGAACTGCTTATCACTCATTACCATATAAAGGCTGCACATGGAAAAACTGAGATGGTAGTCAAGGAATTAAGGCAATTTTTCTGGATTGTTCATCTACGCAGCACTGTACGATCCATTTCATTTCAGTGCAGAATATGTCGCATAAGAAGAGCGCAACTATTCGATCCACCAGTGGGCGATCTCCCTATGGCACAGTTAGGGCATCATAAGAGAGCGTTCACTTACGCTGGCTTGGATTATTTTGGCCCAATACAAGTATGTGTCGGCTGTCGTCGAGAAAAACGTTATGTTGCACTTTTTACATGTCCAGAGACGAGAGCAGTGCATTTGGAATTGGTGTATAGCCTGAGCAGCGACGCTGCCTTAATGCGTCTGCTAACATTTATTGCTTGAAGGGGAGATCCTACGGAAATTTGGTCGGACAATGGTACGGCGTTTGTTGGCGTTAGCCGTTTGTTAAGATCGTTGTACGGTGAAGCCATAGAAGAGTTTGCAGCTAATGAGAGAATATCCTGGAAGTTTATACCACCCTCAGCTCCGTTTATGGGTGGAGCATGGGAGAGACTGGTTCGATCCATAAAAACTGCGCTAAAGGTTACTCTCAGAAAACGTAACCCTTCGGACGAAGTTTTAAGTACTCTGCTCTTTGAAGCAGAAGCTTTAGTGAACTCTCGCCCTTTAACACACGTTTCATTCGATCCCAGACTGGAAGAAGCGTTGACACCGTTTCACTTCATATTAGGAACTTCTTCTGGAAAGTAAATTCCGACGACTTTAGATGACTCAGACCTGGTCAGCCGAAGCAGTTGGAAGAAATCAGTACGACTTGCTGATCACTTTTGGTCAAGATGGCTGAAAGAATATATGCCTACTTTACTCCCAAGACGTGCACGGGGATCAGTTCCAGAGCTTAAAGTCGGGGACCTAGTAATTATTGTCGATGACCAACTTCCACGAGGATCCTGACCAAAAGGAAGAGTTAGTTCTGTCTACCCTGGCCAGGATGGAGTCGTCCGAGTGGCGGATGTACAAACTTCCGCTGGATTATTTCGTCGACCATTGAGAAAGCTGGTGCCTCTCCCCATTTGAAGAAAAATGGGAGAATGTTACGAACTCTTTCGAATTTATTTTTAAATATATTATGTTAGTTAGGAGAATGAGGTTACTGTTTATCTTAGTTACCTTAAATATACATGTATTTTTCACCATCGTTGACCAGCGTATTATTTCTCAATATCCTTACTAAATTCATACAGTCCCTAACAGGTACCCTATATCCTATTCCATACTCCTGCTAATGTATATGCAAAATTTCATGATAATCTGTTACGTAGTTAAGGCGTGTAAGCGTCACAAATAAATATACTAACATGCGCATTTTGATGTCATATGTATAACTAACTTGACAATAATGACAATGACGTTTGGCATTTTAAAGATTACCAAGCAATACCACTGTTAATACAGATATAATACTTGGAAATATTGCACTGAATTTTACTTCAAAGTACTTAATGATAAATTCCCCTAAATCAATATACCTACCAAAGCGAAAGTGGAAGTAACTACGAGAGCAACACATCAAAATTGTCGCTATATCGTGCCAGTGCAATGTATTTGCTACTAAATTTCTAAAATGAAAAGTACCCTATTCCATTCTCCTGCCAATATGTATGCTAAATTCGATGATACTCTGTTGCGTAGTGAAGGCGTGAAAAGTCACAAATAAATTGACTCACATTCGCAGTTTTATTAATTGCTTAGATTTATGGGTAAATAGTGAGAAACACGTATAACTGTGAGAACTGAAAAACTACTGAGCTTAATTATTATATATTTATAATTGATAATAAGTTATAATTCTCGCACAATAATTAGCTACTCTAGAGCGATACTATGAGACGTGCAGCCGATCAACGTCGTTGAGAGAATGATATTTCGTCAACCCACGCGCTCGCTTTTATATCTCATTAATTATCACAACTACCCGCAAATATTACAATAGTAGGTTGTATTACTTATAACTAGGGGTGTGCGAATGTCACTCGAATCAAATCGCATCAAATATTATTATTCAATTCGAAATTCGAATCGAATAATTTGAGCTTTCGAACTATTTGAAATGCGACAAATAATTCGAACAATTCACCGATTATCGAAATATCACTGGATTTTCTATTGTTTTCAATTTGTATTCCATTCCATCGTGTATCAAAGTATTCTACAAACGAATAATATAATTTTTGATTAAAAATCAATTACCCCGAAAAACAATTGCTTAATTTCAATGTATGTTCATTTCTGTCAGTAATATAAAAATGTAGATACTAATATTGGCAAGAGATCTTTTCAATTCATTTTGGTTTTTATAATAATTAATTACCGTTTGAAAAGAATCTATAAGAAAAAGGTTACACATGCAATGTTTTAAAATACTCGAAAATTTGCAAAGAATATAATAATTCGAAAAAAATGGAATTATTCGATTTTTTTTCGAATTATTCGGAAACTTTCGAAAAATTCAGATTTTCAAATTATTCGACTAAAGTCTCGAATCGAATATTAATATCCGATTCGAAACGAATAATTCGTTAGATCGAATTTTTTGCACAGCCCTACTTATAACGAATGTTATTAGCAGTTAGTAAGCCAGTCACAACCTCGGGTTGGCATTGTAGAATTTCTGTTTTTAAATTTAAAAAAAACACTAACATCTAGCTAAATTAAAGATATATATTGTTGGGGATCACTGCTCTGAAACAAAATAACTTAGCATCTTGCTCTTTAAGGGTCATCGCACTTTGGCCGTTTTGCAATTTGCATTTATGTTGAAATTACTGATAAACCTTAAGTTATTTTAATGAACAAGAGATTTCACCAAAAGAAAATTAATGTTTAAGTCGTTTGAACCCCTTGTCTGCGTTATTTTAGGAATACGATTAAGTTGTCTTTGCAGACAAACAATTTTCACGATTCTATACATTTTTAACCGTTTTCCAAAAGGAGCAACTTCTCAATGCCACTGTGTATTTTTTGTATGTTTGTAACGCTATTTCTCAGTCAATTTTGGACCGATTTTCAAAATTGTGATATATACCCCTGAGGTAGTCTGGTTGTCACCAAGTCAGGATCTGATGAGTGGCTCCCAGGGAAATGGAAAGCAATCCTTGTTGAAAAGCGCCGAGCACATGCACTCTACAGGCAGGCACTCAAAATATTATTTCTAAAGTTATTCAATAAAATAGTTGCACATATAGTATAGCAAAGATATTAATGATTCATTATTAGATCTTTAATGTTTTAGAACATTTTTTTGTTCTATCATCAATAGTTTCCTCAATACATGCGATGAAAGGCATTTTATGGCAATTTTTTACACCTTGGATAACATTATTGAAGTTTTAGTATGGATCCCTATTGTTTTGTAGTAATAAATATAGCCTATACTACTCAAGAATAATGTAGCATTCTAATGGTGAAAGAGTTTTTGAAATCAGTGCAGTTGTTTTTGAGTTTATTTGTTACAAAAATACAAGTCTCTTCTTTTTATAATATTAGTATAGATTAACGGTTAATCAATAATATCCTATTTGATTTATTGAAGAAATTACATCATAACTTTCTACATTCGCACAAAATCAAGGCACCTTTGGCGTTTAGCAAGACCATAAACAGTGTCGCAATTGATTTCTTTTGTTAAACAACTTTACAAAATTACGAATTAATTTACTTTTAAGTATATAGTCTTGTGATGTTTAAATTAATTGAATTAAATAAATGAATACTAATTGCAATGAAAGAAAATAAAAGTAATTTATAAAGTAAACTAAATACTAAAAAATAAAGTAAATTATAAATAAATTACACTACAAAAAAGCTTCGAAATTAAATACTATTATAAACATAATATTTTCTTAAGTTTTCGCGACTTGTATACATAATAAAACTACGTTTTAACGGTTTTAAGCGCGGTAATTTATTTGATTTTGGTTTATCCGACGTTTCGGCCGCTTTTCAATGGCCGTGGTCACGGACGACAAAGATGACATTTGTCCAGCACGTATTGTTAAAGTTTTATTTAGCCTACCGCCAACTTGTTCATTGTAATCTAAGTTTTTAAGTATCATAAGTTCATTCAAAACCAATACAATATGTTTATAGAAAACATAATAGCTGTATATTTAAGTGTAATCTGCGAAACTAGAGGTTTTAAAAATTCTAACGAGATACACGAGAGCTTGTATTCATTGTACAATTCTATTTTACTTCCGAAGCAAGTGCTAACAATGAAATGGAGGCCATTAATCTGGCGGAGGCTCATAATAAATCCCATTAGGGTGCGGACATTCAAAGAGGCCGCCCCTCTCTCTTCTCACCCCCACTTCAGTCCGCGGAATAAATGCACTACGCCCGCACTATTAATATTTATCTAATAGCTACAGAACACTAGGTTCCTTTTCTTATTTCTGTTAAATCAGCCTTATCGTTTTATCCATAATATTGTTACAAGTTGGAGGACTCAAATTAAAATGCCGTTAGAATTACTATATAATTTATTAGAACTATACAAACACGTATAACACAGGTACAAATATAACACGCGCAAAGTCCGTCACTAAACAGATTACTGAATGTAGTACACACGTCTTGCTTCGCTTGTGCTTATCGCTCGACTGCCAATCTCTCCATTGAGGCATTGCTTTGTACTGCATAATTATAACATGTCTCTCGGCCGCGCAGAAGGAATTTCTTAGAATCACGCCTGGCTAATGACTACCATTAAAGATACAATACACAATGGGCTGTTTTTATAATTACATTTTTTAAACACAATGTAAACAAAAGAAGTACAAATGCCGAAAAGGTAATAAACTGCAGGTGTGAATTGCACATTGAAGCTGTATAAAAAAGCCAACTGGAATACATAATAAAACTACGTTTCAACGGTTTTAAGCGCGGTAATTTATTTGATTTTTATTATTCCGACATTTTGGCCACTTTTTAGTATCCGTGATCACGAAAGACAAATATGTAAGTGTCCGATAAGTATTGTTAAAGTTTTATTTAGCCTACCGCCAACTTGTTCATTTTATTTAGTTTTAATTTTGTTTATGGTTTTTATTTACTAGAGTAAATAAAAACTATAAATGGGAGCCTTATCTTATTTCCCACCGCTTCGCTACATGTTGTGTTGTGGCAAGAAACTCTTCAGCAAACATGCCTAGCTCTTATAATTTTATCAAGTATTAAAATGGGTGGAAGGGAAAATAAAAGAAATTATTAGTCAAGTTGGTTTGTGTTCCGGTGCACGCAGAAAGAGCTCACAGTGTCTTGAGGTCTGGCAGTTAGTTTTTGCTGGGTTAGGGTCTTAATAGTTTTGATGGTCGGATTCCTAACAAGTGGTACTTGCCTACCATCTTCTCTATTCAAATTTGGGTGTTTTTTTAATTTCAATAGCCTTACGCATCATTGTGGGTATGAAACGATTCTCTTTCGCAAGGATTTGTGGTTTATCGAATCTGATGTAGTGGTTGGATTTATCCAGCGTGTGTTCACTGATCGCAGAGTTTGTATACCTTGTGTGTGTTCATGTTAGCAATGTGTTCTTTTACTGTTTTGTAGAAAGGATCCACTTATGCTAGATATGACCGAGATATAGGCACAATTTAAATTTTGAATTAAAATCTTGATATAGGTACAAGAATGAATGTTTGTGTATATGTCCTTTATAGAATCGTAAACTATACATCCGATTTTGATGAAATTTTGTGTGTATTTGAGTGTGTCCCCGGATAATTTACAGCCACAATTGGAACCGGTAGGTGGCGCTGAGATTGGGTTCTAGAATCCGCCTAATCACCGTGAGCGATTTTGGTGATTTTGTTTTTGTGTTTGAGTGGGTTCCTGAATGGTTTAGATTCGCAATTACAACCGGTAGGTGGCGCTGAGATCGGTTTCTAGAATCCTTCTGATCACGTAGACCGATTTGGTAATTTTGTTTTTGTGTCATAGAACAGTCTTTTAGGAATTCAGAAAATAGGCGGCATGAAGTGCGCCGTAAACATTTACTTAATCCTTCTGCAACACTAACTCTATGAAATAGGACAGTGAAATATTCACAAAGAACCAGTAGTTAAATTCACATAAACCATAGCACTACTCATTAATTCATTATCACGCGAAGTGTTAAAACAGTTCGCAAAGGGAGTTCATGCTTTTGACACTTTTGACACGACTTTGTGTACGGTGTCGCGCGGCCAAGTGGCACCGCGCGACGCGCCTTTCAACGAAAAACAGTGTTCAACGTGTTATTTATAACATGGTAACAGGTTGCACAAATGCTTTTGACGAATATTTCAAAAGTTAAATAAATACTAGATCAATATACCGCTTTTTATGAAAATTGAGGAATATGAAATTTCCCACACTTATAGTGTATATAGAGGAGTGCAGGATGCTAATTTTTTTTCAAAATTATGCATAAAAATTCCATTAAATCGATAAGAAAACATTACACACTTTATGTATTTGACACAAACACGTATATATACTCTTTTGTTTATTGTTAATGTCAAAGTAGCCTTGACGAAATCTGTGATTATAGAAGTATAAACTTATAAGCTCGTCAGAGCCGTATAAGCTCATGACGAGCCTATTCATCAGAAGTTATCATGGCATGGCATAATGTATATGGGTATATTCATGGAATTGACATCTTTCGTGATCTTTGCCAATATAGTGTTTCTATTGTTTAAATAACAATCATCTCTTCTAAATCACAATGCACTTTGATAATAGCGATTTGTTGCACACTCGATGCTCTTGCGACCACACAACCTCGTATCCAATATCAATGTACTCTTTTTGACCAATCACCCCAAAACATGTCTCGACACGACTATATGTCATTAGTGTGGCCGCCTGCAACCATAGATATGCAACACTCCGCTAAAGTGTCATTGTCAATATATTATCCTTGGCGATGGTTCGCCGACAAACTTATAATTTAAATGAATCATTATGGTCGAATTTCGACAACGGGCGATCACTTGTATTATTAAAAACATTATAAGTACTTAATTTATGTAGGATTGTGTTGTGAATATTTCCGAACGATGTGTGAGTGAGAAAGATAGATGATATTTGAAAAAAAATAAAGAGACGTTAGAGTGGAAGCGTGGGTTGAAAGCTGGTGAAGGACGATGGGATTAGAAACATAGATAAAACTACCACAGCATTTAAAAATCTATTATTTATGTTAGCTATCGTCTGTAATCGTGTTACTTACTCTAACTCTATGAATAAGGCCGTTAGTGAAAACTGTGTCGTAATAATCTAATTTTATGCACTCAAACAACTAAAAAAAAAACATTTCCCGGGAACAAAATACCACGCATTTTATTTCACAAAATTTGTTGTCGATCAGTGAAAACGTTCTAGAAAATCGGCCCAATAGTTTTTACGTGAATCCCAAACTAAACTAACAGACAAGAAATCCTAAAAAATAATGCATCTGTGTGTTCTCCATTTCTTATATAGTGTACTAGCTGACTCGGCGAACTTCGTACCGCCTTATTCAAATAAATTAATAAACAAACAAATCGAGAAAACATGGCAAAGGGCTCATAGAATTTGAAAAATATATATAGCCTATAACCATCTACGATTAATTCCACGTCGAATGGTTGTGGTTTCATGCTGATCGGTCCAGTAGTTTTCGAGTTTACCTCGGACAAAGAAAACAAACTTTGCTTATATATATATAGATAGATAGATAGATAGCCATAAACCATCTAGGAAAAATTTCGCATCGAATGGTGGTAGTTTCATGTCGATACGATCAGTGGTTTAAGCGTGATTGAGCCTCAAACGAACACCATTTTCATTATATATATATATATATATATATATATATATATATATATATATATATATATATATATATATATATAATAATAATAAAATAATAATAAAAAGAAAAAAGATAAAGATAGATAGATAGATAGAAGATAGATAGATTCCAGTTGTTTTTTTTAATGGCTTCAATGTACAGAGACGGGTTGTTTGGAATTCTATAACGTTTATGATAAAATTCCAAACATGCATATTAATTATAGGAAATGAGAACAATAGTTACCGGGCTATTTGGGGTGAACTTTTAGTGGAACTGGATATTTCCATCTAGTGGGCCGTCTGTCTGTCTGCTGAACTCAACCAATAAAAAAAATTTAAAAAAAACTTGGATTATGGGAATTTTGGTTTCTGCCCGTCGCAATGTTCGAGGAAATGGGCAGACGGTGACCCGCCACTCACTGCATGAGCCCCTAAAAATACCGAAGAAGATTGTTGATGAGGGACAAAATGAGTTGACTGGCCAAGGGATGTGGAGAGGTGGGCTGCAGGTTCACTGAAGCTACACGTGAGTTATCTAAAAACCCGCAAATCCGTCTTAGACAATCGTGGTGGGCTGTACTGACCTTTCTCGAATAAAGGAGAGACACGAAACCAGCATTGGAACGTGCATGAGTTGTTATTATTATTGGAAAACTTAATTTCCGAAATAAATTAATTCGGTTCATAAAAAGAGAATATTAATCAAATTCTGGTGGAAGTTAATTAAAAACGAAGCCCATCCCGATTGTTGTGTTATGGCCCCTTAACTACTTTTCAATTAAGTGCTTAACAGCCCACACACAAGGCTCGTTTTCGTCTTTTCGCTACCGAACCCCAAAAATCAAAATCTCAAACACAAATCAAATATCCTTATTAATTAGTTAATATTATAAATGCGAAAGTAACTCTGTCTGTCTGTTCCGTTTTTCCAGTAAAACTACTGGACCGATTTGGCTGAAACTCAGTTTATAGTATATATTTTCGATGCCGAGGATGAACATTGATACTTTTTATTCCGAAAAATGGCATAGTTTCCAGGATAACAATATATTTGTCTCTCTGTTTGTTATGCTTTTACAGAGAAACTGCTGGACCAATTTGGCTGGAATTCGATATATATATGTAATTTTAATAACAAGGGCGGACAAGGGATACTTTTCATGGCGGATAATGTGATAAGTGTGGGGTTAGAATTATGAAAAGATTATCCCAGAAAGTATGATAGGTTTTTATTTTTGATTTGCCATTTGCGTCATTTCGGTCGATTTAGTCGATGTGGTCGATGTGGTCCCGATTTGGACATTTTGTTGAAAAGTATCTATGCCAATTTTCGGTATTAAAACTACATATTTTATGTAGTTTTAATATCGAAAATTGTCCCATGTGATTGATATCTTTATTGTCACGTTTAACAAAATTAAAACCTTATAAATACTACTTTTATGCTAAGTGTGCAAATACTTAGTGTGCGCTGCAGTGCAGTGCAGTCACCTCAGAGCAGAAAATTTAGAAAGAAGACCCTTTTTACGAATATGGAATAACTCGCCCCACATTGGCTTACAACATTGTCATAATTTTTCAAGATTGACGATGAAAATTGGTAATAAATAGAAAGAAAAACTTTATTTGAGAAAAATAGCGACGTAGGTACATTCTTTACACATTATTATGCACAAAACATTATTTGAGAATTTGTACGCCACATTTTCAGTAAACAAGGTTTGCACTCAGCATATTGTTGTGCCGGAGTTATATCCGGCACAACGCTGATTTTCAGTGCAAACCTTCCTTTTGGCGTAAGACCATAACGACCCAATTTTGTTAATATAAAAATAAAAAGTAAATAATAATCAATAAAACTAATTGTAATAATGACTGCAACGAATAATAAGGCTTCCATTGGAACCCTATAATAATTGAAAATTGACTTTCCGACGCTACTCAGTGCCCGCCCAGGTTAAATGAAATTAATTAAATTTCCCATCGAAATAATTAAAATTAATTTATAAAACGCTACCGTGTCGGACGGAACGGGGAGCACCGGGATTCCCGGCATTATATTAGAATTAGCTGGATTATGTGGGATTGCGCTTAATTACAGGACCCGCTCCGAATTACGCTGCAGCCTTCGTTTTTTGCCTTTTTCAACGTTATATCGCGTCTATTAAGAGATTGAAGCGTCTGGCGTTTCCAGACGTTTCCAGACGACTGCCATAGTCTTTATTTGTGATACTTATCTACTTATGCTTTAATAAATCTACTTTTTAACGGTTTGAAGCGCGGTAATTTATTTGATTTTTATTATTCTGACGATTCGGCTACTTTTCTGTGGATGAAATTACCGCGCTTAAAACCGTTCAAACGTAATTTTATTATGTATACAAGTCGCTAAAACTTAAAAAATAATATTACCTATGCTTTGTTGTTACAGAGTCAGACAATAGCGGTTTTATTATAGAGTAATGCCCAAATTTATAAAATTCATAAATTTCATCATTCAATCATTCAAAAATGTATCGATTCAATAGTATAAACAAATGTTATTCATAATAACATATTACTCTTGAAACGCTCTAAAACTCTTTGCTAATTTAAAACAACAGATCTTTAAAAAGTAAAATGTGGATATTTTTGCTTTTTATAAATTCTACATATATACATATAAGTCTACATATTCTTCATTTTAATAAACACGTACACGTTTTCATTAATTATACGCTGTGGTAAGCATTTAAATTTAATTACAACCAATGATTGTAATTAATTATTTCGAATTTAATTATTTATTAAAGAAAAACGCTGAAATATTGTCATTTTCAGCTCTTTGTTTAATTCTTTGTGCCTATTTTATATACTATATAGTAGCAGTATGGCCAAACCAGTAGCTAAAAATGTACAGAAAATAGTTGTAAATAATGTATGTTGGTACATACAATAATTATATGCATGGATAAGTCGTTAGTAGTTTATTCATATATGACATACCAATATGAATTGGCCTATTTTAATACTTTGACAGTTTGACAAGCACAAACTTTGGCCTCCGTTCTCCTGTCACACGTATGGTCGACACCCATAATAAACTGTTTGAATACATAGACATATTTTTAAACTCGCCTTCCCGATTCCCAATTACTGCTTTACAAAACTCTCAACTTATCAGTGATCATTATAATTTTATTTCAATTTTCTCCTTGCTTTTCTTTTCCTTCCTTCTATAAATATATATTTAAAGTTAAGCCTAGCGATTACACATAGTCACAACATTTTAAGTTGTAACTTTGTTTAATTTTAGTAATGTAGTAATATACATTATATTACTACTACAATAAACAAAAACTTTTGACAGTTGGACAGCTTTGACAGTTTGACAACTTTGACAGTTTGGCAACTTTGACAGTTGCTTGTGGTAAGAAAAAGGTATATATATTAATCTAAAAGGGAAAAGTTACGATTTCCGTTTTAGTTGGTTTTCCTTTGATTGTTATCCAGTCACGGGATGCAAAGGCGATCAGGCTACGGGCAAGTGAAGCGGTAAACCGAATAAATTCAGATGGTTATCTAAACTGCTCTGCAAAATAACAAGCGCTGTTCTGCTCATATTTTGGTTGTGATACCGTATTCCTTTATGTGTTGCCAGGAAAAAAACAAATTTGGATAATTTATTTATCTTATTACACTTATTTCATTTTTACAGACAATAATTAACGAAGTTTATATAGATATAAAATAATGTAATGCTCATCAAAATAACAGTTACAGTTATTTTAGGTTAACGGAGACAGGAACCTGGTCACTAATGCCGAAACACAACTCAAGGTTATTATGGCGACAGACTTAAGACCAGGGGTCATCCATGCCATCCAGTCGGGCAAATATCCTCCCATTTGGCTGTGGATTGTTTTGTCGCCTCTTACGACAGGCCCCCGGTCGCAGGAAATTGTATTCTTTGTCCGTTCCTGCACGGATAGGAAAATATATATTTTCCGTACATCCTTCTCTATATCACAATAACTGTGCAGCAGTGAACCAAGGTATCTGAAGTCGGGGTTACATGGGAGTGCGGCTGATTCTAGTTTAAGAGGTATTAGGCACTAGAGGTCCCGCCGAAATCCTAAAACGGATATTCTGTTTTGGTTCGGCTGATTTTTAATTCTGCTTATCTGCTAAACTCATGCAATAAATGATGCTTATTTTCCACATGAAATTAACCGCGAATAAAACCTTAGTAAATATGTAAATTCCATTAATACCTTATACTTTTTCTTTTCCTTGCAACATTCTCCGCAACTGTTATGGCAAAGAACCGAATTTTATGGTTCAGTTAGCAGCGTGTGAGCAAAGAGGAATTTCCGGCTAGCAAAAGGTATTCCTTTGGCTCGTAATTGAGTTTGTTTATGTGAGGAAGTAAATGCGGCCATAAATAAACATGTTTGCGACTAGCCAAGTAACCTATCAACAAGTTCGGGATAATAGAACTTCAAAGGCAAAGCTGTTCATGCATTATTTTTATATAGGAGTAAGTTCACTGCGGTACATATGTTGGCAAATAGCATACGGAGTGAATCTTTGGTATTACTGGGGGACTTGGGGATCTTGTTTTTAGTATATATGTCATTTAAAAACAGGGCGTGAAAACCGGTAGAAGCTGAACCGCTTATAGTTATATTGTTACGAGCTACAGGACTCGAATTAAAATGCCGTTGGAATTACTATAGAGTTTATTAGAACTAACTAACTAAACAGGTACAAATATAACTGGATACAATCAGTACAAACTGCACGATTCAATAACATGCGCAAAGTCCGTTACTATATCACTCATCGAATGTACGTGTTGCTCGTATCGTAATCCTCGCTTGACTGTCTCACCCCATTCGGGCATCGTTTTATACCAAGTTTACTAAACTGTACAATACAACAAAGGACCGCGTTGACTGATGTTTGCGAGAAACCGTAATCTGCACACCTGGGACGGGTAAACAAGTACATTAAATTACAATAGGCTATTGTCTAATTGCAAATTTTAAACACGAAGTAAACAAAAGAACTCCGAATGCGGGCAAGGTAATAAACCAGGTTTTATGGCAGGCAGGTGTGCATCAACTTTTTGTCGGCATGTAACAATATTAAACTCTGCATATCTTTACAGTAAACTAATATATTAAATATTTATAGATTATGAAGTGGAATGTCATTTGTTGCCTCATGTCAGTGACGTGGCACGCAGAATGTATTACCACACTCGGCAAGCACTCTATCGAATTGTATTCGAATAGTTGATTCGATACAAGTTGTCACACGAAAATATTTTATTGTCACTTTTATTAACATTTATTTATTTGTTTTACTAATTAAATATTACGTAAGTAGAATTAGTGTTATTAATTATTATGGAACAAAATTGGGTCGTTTTTGTCTTACGCCAAAACGTACGTCACTGAAAATCAGCGTTGTGTCGGATATAATTCCGGCACAGCAATATGCTGAGTGCAAACCTTGTTTGCTAAAAATGCAGCGTACAATTTATACACTACTGAAAGGATTTAAATGAAACTCGCCACAATGTTAGCTTATATCCCGAATCGACACTTAGCCTACTTTTATCCCTATAAATAACGGTGTTTCTCTTTAATAGACGAATATACCGCAAAAGGTAGCGCTGCCGGTGTAATTCACTAACAAACACGTTGTCAGTATTTGTGAACAAAAAATTCCCTTCTCCTTCATCATGTGTTAAGATAGAGGTTCTTGTTTCTTTTATTTATTTATGTTCTTATTAGTATGACTCAACGCCGGGAAAGGTAAAGGGTTTATTCTTATTTCTTATTTTTTCTTTTTTTTCAAAACTTATCTACTATTACATTTATTACTAATACTAATTTTTACATTTTCTTATTTATTATGTTCTTAATATCTATTTGTTTCCTTTAATACCTATTTATTTTATGCTTTCTTACTTATATATATGTTACACTTATATTCTTGTCTATATTCTTATACATGTTTATTTACTTACTAAGGGTTGGCTACGTTATTTTTGTCAGATTTTAAACTACAGTATGCCGCTATAAGAACTTTGAGTTGTGTTCTGGTATCAATGGCCTGGTTCCAGTTTCTCCTTTGAGCCCGGCAGCACATTAGCAGCACCTCTGGTATTGCTAATGTCCATAGGCGACAGGAATCACTTTCTATCACATTTGTGCCGCTAGCCTGTCTGCTGTGCTTCAGCAAAAAGACTACCCCTTTTTGAAGTGATAACTTCTTATGGGAGAGTAAACCACTTCGTTACGTAACGCGTTACGGCGCCAGTCTGTCTGGCTTCTGTTTCTCTCACGTTATTATTTTAAGATTATTTTAAATTATCACTTCTGTAGGGCGTCCCGGGACGCACTCCGTCTGTTTTTTTACCTAAAAACATAATTCACGTTAAGGTTTCAATAACAATATATATAATCATAAGCTATAGCTGTTAACAAAAGTGGAAATAATAAAATAACACTGAATGACATAATCCGTCCTTGGCACCGCCGCGTCGGGCTTGTGTCGCGACGACGGCAAGAGACCCGATGGAATGTCATTGGCGCCCTTCAGTATGGGATGCGTCTTGCGTCGATACTTTGGCAGCGTCCCATCTTCCAGCCACTACCATGTCTGCTGCAACAGCTGCTGCACCACAGGAGGCTCTAAAACGCCGCAAATACTCAGCCATCGGAAATTACTACATATTTGCGATTTTCGGGGTCGACACCCTGTGACCATGGGGGCCTGAGACGCACAAGCTTTATTGAGTCATAGCTAAACGTCTGGTAGATGTCTCACGTTACCAAAATGGTTTATTCCTCGGGCAACGCATTGGCGTTGCCATTCAGCGAGGCAATGTGGCCAATCTTTTGGGCATGTTTCCGACTAACTGCGATGTGGTAATAGTTTTGTAGTTAAATTTAGTTTGCATATGTAGTTTATTGTATTGCATAGTTTAATTTCTTTATAATTTATTTTGTTTTTAAATAAAATTAAATATTTTGTCTCGAATAAAATAATGATCATTTCGCTTTCATAAATGATTCAAGAAGATTTAAGATTATTTGTTTCAGGTATTCATTGGTTACGGCTCAAGTCTGTGGCCAACTTTCCAATTTCCGGCCGGGGGCAATTAGGGTTCCTAGGATTTTACACTTTAAAGTTCGTGGGCTTAAGGCAGATTTGCTTCTTATCGTAATCGCCTTATTTAACCGGTTCTATCAGAGTCTGATTAATGTCGTAAGGCATTCGGCTATACAACAATCTTGATGATTGTATATACATAAAGTTTACCCTAACTTTTAAAGTGAGCCTTCAGGGCCTTCTAAACTATACCAGGCCACTCAGAAAGTATTGCGAAAAAAAGTTTTTATATAGATGGCCAGTCAAGATCTATTTTGATCTGCGCCGGCAACATTTTCGCGCTGTGATTTTTTTCGATTTCAAGTGTCGCCTGAAACCGGAGGAATTGTACGATAGACTTCAAATGGCATCCCTGTATGAAGCCCCCTTCTAAGGCAACCGTGTATAGTTGGTACAACGAATTTATTCCCAAAAATAAAAAATCGGCTCAAAGGGATACAATTTTCGTCGGCGGAAGATGCGCTGTCAACTTTCGAGCAAGCTGTGTTTGCGGCGGACTGGAAAAATTGTTTCGAAAACTAATTCACACGCATGAATCTTTGTATGGAGGCTGGTGGAGAGTACTTTGAAAAGATTTAATAAAGAAATACTTAACTATAAAGTATTTTTTTTTATTTTCGTAAAACTTTACGAGTGTCCCACGTATGTAACAATATGCACATTGTGACAGAAAATTGCCTAAGTAATGCATGCTTTCCAGCCACAATTCCGACCTGCGCTCATCGAGTTTGGTACGCGGGTGCGCTAACAACTAAGCTATCACAACTTTTTATTTGTAGTAAACCAGATTTTCCCCGCGGAGTAGCCGCATCTTAAGCCCTGTGAAGTGGCCCTATTGTTGACATAAAAACTTAATCAGTTGTTTTACATAAATAAACCCTCATTAAACTGTGAAAATCGTTTAAAAATCCCTTGAGTTGTTTTAGAGGAATTGCGGATATCCAGTTCAGTACAGTCATCCGTACAAGAACGGAGAAAAAAAACAATTTCCTATGGCCCGGCAGCCTATCGTAAGAGGTGAGAAAAAAACCGGACAGCTATGTAAGGTACCAGCCCCTCTGGATGGCTACCACCCCTGGTTTAGAGTATACCACCATGACAACCATGAGTTGTGTTAAGGCATTAGTGGTCTTGTTCCAATCTCCCTTTAGAGGGCGGCAGCACATCGGTAGCGTCTTTGGCGTTACCAACGTCCATAGGTAACAGTAACCGCTTTACATCAGGTGGACCGTCTGCCAAACTCATACAATAATAAAAATAATACAGACGGAAAGATACGGAAAGCAACTTTGTTCTATATAACGTTATGATAATTCGAAAGTGGACGCAAGCAACAATAGCGAACAAAGTATGTATAGAGCATACTTAAGGAGAAGATGACATATGATCCGAGGTGTCATCTGCGCCATATTAAGGGCAAGCGATACAAGGGGCACCGTTTACGCGCCGCCTGCTCGCAATGGACCACTCCTGTGCCCATCGTGTATATTATGCGACATATTTTGAAACAGAAACGATGATATAAAATATAGGCTGTGTACACACTCGCGTCGTTGTATCGTATCACCTAATTGTATCATATCAGGTTATTAATGTATTGCGACTGACACCAAAGTTGTCCGTTGTATGGTGATTGTAATAGAATTGTAACTTGGTTTAACAAAATTTTATATTTATCGCAGCATTGAATTACAGGACTCGAATTAAAATGCCGTTGGAATTACTATAGAATTTATTAGAACTATACAAACACGTATAACACGTATAACATGTACAAATGTAACTGAACACAACCAGTACAAACGTAATGCGCGATTCAATAATACGCGTAAAGTCCATCATTATGTAGATTATCAAATGTACACACGTCTTGTCTCGCTAGTGGTTATCAATTGACTGCCTCACCCCTCAATTGGGGTATTGCTTTATACTGTACAAACACAATATGTCTGTAGACTGAATTTCTAAGAATCCCACCTGGCTAATGACTACCATTAAGATTATAATACAGATAAGGCTATTTTCTAATCACAAATTTTAAACACAAAGTAAACAAAAGAAGTCCAAATGCCGAGAAAGGTAATAAAATGTCTATAGGAATGCAGGTGTGAATTTGTCTTTTTTCGGTGTTCCGGTCGTAACAATATGTTAAATATTGAAGATATAACTGTAAAAAATCCCTAAAGTCATAATATGTGATATGGGTTTATCTAACCTGTTAATTATTTAGCTTAGAATATCATTTAGATAATTAGAAGTGATCTGTTAAGTTGATAAAGTGTAGTTGTAAAATAAAATAAAATAAAGTGTGCGAAGTACAAATAGTTGATTTATTGACATGGAAAACGAACCTGGACCCTCGCCGTTATATAAATAAAAACTGGAAGGATAAAATATATCACATTTTCTTATCCCATCTTCTTATCCCGACTCTCTTATTCCATCTATCTCATCAGAAAGGGTGGTAATACATTTGTTATGCCCCTGGTGTTGCAAACGTTTGTAGGCGACGGTAATCATTTTGCATTACGTGAGCCATCTGCTTTGCAGCAAATAGCTAATAAAAACAAATGTGAGAGATTTTTGATATTGAATAAAATATAATTTATTTCTAAAAATATTAATTGATATAAGCTGATAAAAGATATAAGTACGAGCAATATCTATTACATTACTACCTTAGTTAGGAGACGTTCACACAAAACCATAAACCAAAGAAATAAAACATTTATTTACAGAAGGCGACCCACATAAAACATATGAAGTTGCTTTTAAACGTAAATTTCAAAATGGTATAGTAAAATTTCACAAACGAAGTTGATAATTGGGTATATATCTATTATGGTGTAAATTTATTTCACGAAACACTATTTTTACTGCAAAATGTATTCCACAGAGCGATTAATAAGAATAGTATAACATATTATGATACGATACAGTAGCAAATAGTGTATCCTAAGCTTTAGAAATTCCAAATTTCTTACGACATTTTTTGATGACAAGATATTCGGTAATAACTTGGGAACAACATTTATTAAATTTAAGCAATTCTTGGTAGAAGTCTTTCCAGAAAAATATCATAACGATTTGAGATATTTTTACAAAAGTGTATCATTAAATCTTTTCGAAGTCGGCAGCACGTTAGGTTGCCTCTGGTGTTGAAAATGTGTATAGGCCACAGTAATCACTTTCCACCAGGTGGGAGGTTATCCTATCTGTTTTAACTTAACAGGTGCAACTAAAGTTACGCCTATCAAGTTCAATGTATGCAATTGCAAGTCAATCAAGTAACCTAGAAAAAATATCGTACTTCATTACTAGTCAGAGTAGTTCTAGTTATTTTGAAATTATGAAAATAGTATGCTGGAAATTTTTTAAATAAAATAAGTCGAAAAAACAGGTTAAGCTAAGTTTTCAATAATAATATGATGAAAGCAGTTGTAAATATATTAATATTACCAATGGTATATAACTCTAAAGTAATACTTTAGTAATTTCGAAAAACTAGCTAATACAGTATTAAAATATTAAATTATAAGGAAAATCATTAATTAAGATTGATTTTATTGTATGTATTATTTCGTAGGGGATAGGAATCAAGAAATACTTTGGAAAAAATATTAAGCATTATAATAACAAATTTCGTCAGTATTGTACAACGGGGATATAGCTCAGTGGCAGAGCAATCGACTGCAGATCGATAGGTCCCCGGTTCAAATCCGGGTGTCCCCTTAACAGATTACCAACACCACTATTTTATTACACCCTACTTCAGATACGAAGGTTCTAGGAGACTTCTTTAGACGACTACTAGAAGTTATAAAGTAATAAAGCTATAATTTTGTAGGAACTATAATTAAGTTTAACGAAATAACACAACTTTGATCATTATAATTATTATCAGAGATGTTATGGAGCTCCGCAGCTGTAATCGAAGTTATCGAATATATCCGAAATAAAATTCTATCCATATCCGAATCCGATATACATTTTAAATAATTTCGGATAGGGGCGGCGTCTAAATGAATGTTCATTGTTTGTTTAATAAACAAAGAACATTTTAATTTAACAATATTATAATATTGTTTTTTGCTTCGCTTCAAAATGAGTAGCTATAATCATTACTTATATGACTGATTGAGTACCAAATGAAACCTAAGAATAAAGTCCGGATCATTATCTATTAGTTTTAGTAATTTCAGTATTTTACTTTTACAATTCCTGGATAATTGAATGTCCATAACTGAAACTTATTCCGACGTTACGGCCAGTTTACATTCACGGTATCACGGAAGACAAAGATGTCGAGTGTCAATGAGTATTGTTAAAGTTTTATTAGCCTACCGGCAACTTGTTCATTTTAATTATTTAGTTTTAATTTTTGTTTCTGATTATTGTTTATTCTATGGGAGCCTAATCTAATTATATATCACGTGACGAAAAGAGTGGCCTGTATTTAGGGCGAAGCTAATGTGTTGCCATCAACTCTGGGAATGCGACTAGCGTTTTGGAAACGTTCCCAACGGACAGCGATCAAGGCCCTATATACTATTTGTAATTTTTTAAATGAAATTTTATATAATCTATTGGTACTGTTTTATAAAACACTTACCTGTTCGCTTTTTCTAAGGTCATGGTACGTTGAAGGTGAACTTATGTTAAGAAAAACTTCTTAGTTAATTTCTGTTTGCCAGGTCTCCTCATTTAAGTTTGGTTGTCGACCGAAGCTGCCTAACTTCAAAGTTAGACTGATTAAAAAACTTTCCATCGTTTGTGTTAGTTATTAGGAAGTTATAATAATAAGTTTTATCAACCTGTTATGGTAATAATAGGGGAGTGGACGGTTATTAATTGAGATGTTTTTTACCGTTTAAGAGAACGTCCTAACCTCATAGTTTTAGTACCAGCACACATACTTATGGCGTCAAAAGGATATATGTACAAGTTAAAACTCAAATACTTAGCTCATTAATTCGGGTCGGTATGTTAGGTACTACGTTATCGCTCGCGATGTGTGCATACCCAGTGGTGACAACGGCGGCCACACATCACTCTACGGGATTGCCCCACTACACACATGGGTACTAGACCATCAAAGCACCTGGCTGTCGACTCCTTGTGTTCTCTCTCATACGCTCACCTAATCAAGGCGATGGCGTGAGGTCGTGAAACCCACAAAGCTATTGACAGGCCGCCAGAAGCCACAGATGTCCACCTAAACCCTGAGATGATCACCAAGTGCCAATGGGCAACCAAACCGCGGAAGTATCTAGCGGAAAGCCCGCGAAGGCCATCGAACGCCACAGATTGGCGAATGAAAGCTGGTGCGAAACCATTGCCATGTGGAGAAGACTCCAGCAGCTCCAAACTGGAGTGACCTGGTATATCTGTCGATAGCAAAAACCGCATCGGCTCAGTAGTTTTGAATGAATCCCGAAGAAACAGACAAGAAATATAATCTAATTGCATGTCCATCGTGTATATAGTTTATCCCAGTTGCAAGTTTTCTTAAATAGCTTCCATTTACAGACAAGACACGTCATGATTAAGATGTTATAATATTATTATAGATTATGCTGTTCATAATTTACTGCCTCATTTAATATCAAACTAATTGATTCATTATTTCCCTTTAAAGACTTACTTACACCATGACGGTGTCTGTCAGTCGTTGCCGCAATTAAGTTATGATTCCGCCCTCCGGAATCCTCCCTCCTTAATACCATTTCGACTAAATTAAACAAATCAAGATGGGCAAAGCGGCTGAAAACTTTTTCAAACATTGTGTACTACTAACATTATTTTTCATAATATTTATACAATTATATTGGTTGGCTGTATACATAACAGGTAAAAGTAATGTTACACGCCGTCAAAGTGAATGCACACCTGGTTTATTACCTTACCCGCATTTGGACTTCTTTTGTTTACTTTGTGTTTAAATGTAATGTAATTAGAAAAACATGCTATTGTTACTGTACTCGCTTATGACCGCAGATGTGCAGATTACGTCTTCTTGGAGAATGCAGTCCACGCGGTCGATTAATGAATTGTACAGTTTAGTATAAAACAATGCCCGAACGGAGGGGTGAGGCAGTCAAGTGAAGATTACGATTCGAGCAAGACGTGTACTTTTGATAAGCTATATAGTGACGGACTTAGCACGTGTTATTGAATCGTGCAGTTTGTACTGGTCGTGTCCAGTTATATTTGTGTTATACGTGTTTATATAGTTCTGATAAATTCTAAAGTAATTCCAACGGCATTTTAATTCGAGTCCCGCACTCGTAACAATAATTACATCTACCATTAAATATTTCAACACGACTTTGTTTCATATGTATACATTAATTATCATCTTAGCATTCCTTTTTCAATGTCGTCTTTCAATCCACAACTTTCCCTTATCACACTAGAATATTATATAAAGCATGTCGCCTACGATGTGAGTAGTGTAGTATAAATATCTCGTATAGACGGTGTTTCTCCCTTTCGTTCACAATGCGGCCTTAAATCGGTATCTAAGGGAATATTTTCGCAATTTCAAACATTTTTTGACAATATCCTTTCGTATCTCGGCTAAAGGTTAAATCGCGTAACGGTTTTACAAGTTTATACACCTCGGCAGACGACATGCGTTTCGTTCGCAAGAAGTTTCCTAAACAACCGTCTAATGTTAATAATAATTCCAGAAAGCAGATGTTATTTAAATGTTTTTTACCCGACTCCCAAGGGAGGGCTGTTTTTGCTGTGTATTTTGTTATCTTTACTACACTTGTATTCATCTTAAAAACCCAAGAGTCCTTAGATAGGTATTTACTTCACTGAACTAACCACTATACTTATCACTGAATTCACCATATAAACATAAACTCGCCACTGTCTTCTATTAAACTTTCTTCCAACGCTTTCGTATTGCACTTGTCGCTTCGCTATCTCGAATGAACTCACCGGTAGGCACGCCTTGCGCTGCTTATTCTGGAACCCATATTTTCGACCTACTTTTCGTTTTTTTTACTATCTATCCCTTTCTAAACATCTATATATGTCTTTTCCTTCCCGAACCTTCTATTCTATAACTTTCGCTCATCATCCATCCCTTTCTAAAATGTGTGGTTTCCTTCCAGAATCTTCTACTTTTTTCTAAAAGTCTGGAGAAGAAGTATTTTTTACACATTCCACGCACATTCCGCACAGGTCTCAAGTTAACTCTTGCGTGCAATAAGTCCGCAAGGAATTGTACACCGTACACTGTTACCGGGATTAATGTTATCTGAGTCGTGTGTCGACGCAGCGAGTCGTGCGAACGGAATTCGCGCCATTAAATCTGTTTCGTTTAGTTTTCGGCTGCGATGTAAGCTTTGTAGCGTTTTTACGTTGATTTCGGGGTGAAAAGGTAATGGTCGGATTGTTATTTCGTTTTCTCAAATGAAGCCCTGCTATCTCAGCCGGTAAGGCGTCTCTAACTATCAGGGACGTAGCTGCCGCCGTATCAGCCGCATCAATGATACGGGGCGCCTACTAATCGTAATCCTCTGAGCAAAAATTTTAAAATGTTATCCAAAATCTGTTATAGATAAATAACATTTTTGAGAATAAATGCTAGGCCAACAAAAACAGCTATCAGACTTGTCATTATTGTAGAGGCAGAAAAGCTAGAAAAACTGAAATTGTCTTCAGCTATGGATGATTTGATAAATATATTTGCCGAAAAAAGGCAAGAAAAGTGTATCTTTGATTGAATTGTTTGTCTAACTTAGCTTCTAGTAGCATTAACTATTAACGTATAACTAATATAATTCAAATCGAGTTTTTTTAATAACAATTTTACCCTTCCTTTACGGCTCCCAACATATTTTGATACAGGGCCTGTCTAAGGCAAGTTACGCTACTGCTAAGTATGATCTGCGTTTTAATCCTAGCCGGAGAATCAAGACTCGCTTAGGTAATTTTAGTAACATGTTGTTATGATTGATGCCCTATAGTTGCCAAGGAAATTGATTACTACCTCGCTGTAGAAGTTTGTGGTAGGCGATTATGTTATTACAATAACTTATTACAGCAAAATCATGGCACAATATTTAATTCCACAAGTTGCATGAGAACCTTCAAGAATTTCATTTTCGTATGATTATCAATATAACTGTATACGTATTTTACTGCGTGCATAAACTGTACTCCCACAAACTATGTTTAATAAGATCTTGTCCACCCAAAGGTTACTTGGAAGAGATTGTTTGAATTAATAAGGTCGCCCATTGTACTAAATTTTAGTATGTTGTTTTTTAAATGTTGGTGCACAGTGAAGAGTATTGTATTGTATCACACGATATCTATTACCTTCTGATAGAGTGTAGCAGAAATAAACATAGAAAAGATTTAGTGATAAACTGAATCGTTATGGGATTTTTTATATTTGGAAGAGTTAAAGGTAAATAAATAAAGGTAAAGGTCGAGAGGAGCAGAGTGCCGTATAGGCACGTGGAATGTGAGAGGTGGAATGAAAGATAAGATGGACGAAATGATTGATATAATGAATGAGAGAAGCCTGGATGCCTTATGTCTGACAGAGACAAAGCGGAAGGGGTGTGACGTCGATGACCTCCCCGGTGGCATGCTTGCTCTGTGGTCCGGCGTGGACCTGGACGAGCGTGCAAGTGGGGGGGTAGGCGTCGTACTTTCATCCCGCTTTGTGTCTGGAGTGAAAGACTATTGTCTGGTGAACCCGAGACTTCTTTGGGTCCGTCTAAAGCTGGGGATCACGCGAGTTTTTCTGGTCGCAGCTTATGCTCCCGTAAGCTCAGCGGATCCCCAAGAACTCGAGAAGTTTTGGGAGTCTGTGAGAGAAATTCTGGATCTGGCTGAAGGGAACGAAAGACTAATTTTGTGTGGTGATCTTAATGGCTGGGTGGGGACCAAACGAGACGGCTTTGAGGCTGTCCTTGGACCCTATGGCGACAAGAGAGCGAACGAGGCTGGTAAGCCAATCATAGACGTATGCATGGAAAGAAACTTGCTTGTGTCGAACACCTTATTCCATCATAAGGATATTCACACGTATACATGGAGAATGAATGAACAGAAAAGTATGATTGATCTGATTTTAATAGATAGTCGCCTCCGAAACACAATAACGGATACAAGAGCCTACAGAGGCCCCACTCTTGGAACGGACCACTACCTGGTGATAAGCCGGTTTGTGGGCCTTTTCAAGAAGTGGAGGCACAGGCGAGAGCGTACCAATTTCGGGGAGCTTGAAAGAATAAAATGTGAAAAATTGGAAGATGTTAGTGTAAGGAGTATGTATGCGCGCCTAGTCGAAGAAAGGCTTGCAAAGGCGGACTTCTCCGACTTAGATGTGGATAATGACTGGGATAGTATGAAGGAAAGTATAGTGGAAAGCGCAAAAGAAGCATGTGGATGCGCAAAGAGGCATATAACAACGAAAGGTGACGAATGGTGGGACGCAGATGTTAAATCTAGCGTAGAGAGAAAGAGAAAAGCCTGGCTGGATTATATTGCATCTTTGCATCAGAATGACAGTATGAAAGAGATGAAGAAAGAAATTTATCGCCTCTGCAAGAATGAAACCAAAGCTTTAGTGAAAGAGAAGCGTGAAAGAATAAAATTGAAAGAAGAAGGGAAGCTGACGGAGAATTTCGAGGCGAATACCAAACTCTTTTGGAGAGAGGTTACGAAGTCTCGGGGTTGTTCGTCAGCTTCCAGAATGGAAAGAATAAAATCTAAAGCAGGGGACATTCTTGCTAACCCACAAGAGGTTTTAGCGCGATGGAGTGAATATTTTAGAGAAATGTATGATAATATCTCGGATGCTGGCACCACGACTGAGTCTGTGACCGACTTCGAGGAGCCAGCATCCGAGATCACTTTGGAAGAGATCGAATGGTCGATAAGAAGTCTGAAAAATGGAAAGGCAGCAGGAATCGATAGTGTGTCTGCTGAGATGATCAAATATGGTGGAACCTGCGTCCGGGACGCTTTCCTGTCCTTATGCAACTTGTGCTGGAGGACGGGAAAGGTTCCCAAGGACTGGAGGCGCGCTGTCATCGTGCCCTTGTATAAAGGCAAGGGGTCACGTATGGAGTGCGCCAGCTACAGGGCCATCAGTTTGATCAGCACAGCATCTAAAGTATATGCGAAGATTATTGAAAGGAGAATGAGAGTGGTATCCGATGGATTACTGTGGGATGCACAAGGGGGCTTCAGAAATGGAAGGGGATGTATGGATCAAGTTTTCTCGCTCCGCAATATCGTGGAGAAGCAGCTGGCATTGGGCCGGAAGGTTTTCTGCGGTTTTGTGGATCTAGAGAAAGCATTTGACAGGGTTGTGCGGAAGGACCTCTGGGACATATTGCCCGGATATGGGATCAATGGCCAATTGCTGCGTGCTGTGCAGTCCACTTACGAGGACTGTATGGCATGCGTGCGGGTGGACGGCAGCCTGTCGCCCTGGTTTGACGTCAATATTGGCGTCCGGCAGGGCTGCGTGCTGTCGGCTTTGCTGTTCATCCTATATCTGGACAACTGTCTCCAGAGATTAAGATTGATGGATGTTGGGGTGCGGATGGGTGATCTAGTTGTTAGCACTTTGCTTTATGCGGATGATGCCGTGCTTTTAGCCGAATCGCCATCAGAACTGCAAACACTAGTCACAATGATGAAAGATGACTGTCAGGCGAGAGGCTTACACTTGAATGCGAAGAAAACAAAGGTTATGGTGTTTGAAAGAGAAGAAACCAGAACGAATGCAAGGATAATGGTCGATGATGTTATGCTGGAACAAGTGAATGAGTTTGTATATCTTGGATGTGCTTTTAGCAGGGATGGAAGGTACACCGCTGACATAGAAAGAAGAGTAAATTTGGGGAATAGTGTGAATGGAGCGTTAGGTAAACTTTTAGGCGCTAAGAACCTCAGCCAGAAAGCCCAGCTTGTTATACACAACGCGGTGCTGGTACCTACGCTCACGTATGGAAGCGAGAGTTGGGTATGGAACAGAGAGCATGAAAGTAGAGTAAACGCAGTCGAGATGCGAGCACTGCGCAAAATCTGCGGAGTGACGCTCGCGGACCGCGTTCGTAAAACCGAAGTAAGAAAGAGAGTTGGTCTGAAAGAGAGTGTCGGGGTGAAGGTAAGGAAAGGAATGCTCCGGTGGTTCGGGCATGTGGAAAGAATGTTTGATGAAAGAATGATTAAACAGATATACAATGCAAAAGTGGATGGATGCAGAAGTCGCGGAAGGCCACGACACACCTTCCATGATCAAATTGATCGTGTATTAGCAGAAGGTGATGTCAGGAGCCTTAAGAACAGACGAGCGTGCATGACAAGAGCTATGAATGTCAAAGAAGCAAGTGAGGTGTGTAAAAATAAGCCTGTATGGCGCTCTGTTGTTCGTGCCTACCCCGCAAGGGACCTGGCGTGAAGTTATGTATGTATGTATGTGTAAAGGTAAATTTGCAAAGTAGGTTCAGGGCACCCCCGCTCATACTTCCAGCTTCAATACTTTCTTTAAAATACTCCATGGTCCAACTCGACCTGTTGCCACCAACCGAATGTGCCACAAAAACTCCTCAGTCTACCCAAGTAGATATTACTCAAAGTATAGAGGGCGCTGACCCCGCTCAAGACATGCTCTGCTCTCATTGGTCGTTTATTAAATTACAATATTCATAACTTTTATTAGGTTAGAACGATCTTTAAGTTATAGAAAAATTTAACAAATCTAATTAAATTACATTAAGGATTTTAGAAGTAATTAAAATGTAAACAAATGATATTGTGCGTTATACATCCAAATAATAATCCATCCAACTATAACTTCTCTCCGACATATATATATTAAAGTGATCAGCAAAATCATAATTTAACTTTTCGACACACTTGCTCATAAAGTGGCTCTATGGTCACCGCAATTAGGCACAGAATGACACCCATAATCAAACTGTGACTAAAAAAAATTATAACTCACTAGTTATAGTTTTTTTTTTAAATTTTATTGGTTGAGTTGCTTTGTTCTTAAAAAAGTTTTTATTAAAAAAATCGTGTTCTGTAGAACAAATAAATTAATGTTCCTATTGCTTGCTCATTTCATGCAACTTCTTATTTAAATAGATAATTTTAACTCGTACGTGTTTAATAAATAAAACTTTCACTCATATATAACTTTTTTTTTCTCTGTAATAAAAGAGAACTTTAAATTCCCCATTTTGTACGTGGCAAAATAGGCGCAAATCATCCCTTTAGTCTGTGGCCATTCGCAATGCGCGCGCATAGGAAAACTGTTATCTACTAAATAAAATGAGTTTTTGTTGTTATTTAATTCACAAGTGTGTTGAAAAACGTCGTATGATACACGTGTGTATTGATGATTACCGTACTCGGCTCTCTTAAGACCCTAGCCTACGGCTCGAGTCTCAATGGCGCCTCGGCGGTAATCACCAATGTTACACACTAGTACCATAATGTACTATTATTTAACCAATTTCTGTAAAGTTGCATATAGTAGATCATTTTTCGAAAAATAAGGTCATAAAGAAGTTTCACTTCTTACGTGTACACTAGTGCACGCACACATGTTTTTTATGTCTATATTTTATACGATTGAATTTATCATAATTATTAATTTATCAAGGTCATCACTTTACGGATGTTTTGGGTTTTTAGGTATGTTTGACTTATTCGATCTTTTTAGAATTAGTAATTAGTAATAGCTAAATAATGAAAAAATAAAATCACTAAAAAATTATATATTCGGTTATATTTTCCGTCAAGTTCCCATTAAAGCAAACATTCTAAAGCATATATTTTATAATGAGTTTATCGATAGTACCATACAGTTTAATCAATTATCATTTTATAAAGATACCATTAATAGTCACTGAAAAAATAACTTTTACGTAACGGGATTCAATTCCTTTACTTTATAGGGTTTAATTCTTTTATGGCTATATTAGATGAAGAACAATAACAAGAATAAGTAAGAACTCTTCACTAGGTGCCAGTGCAGTTTTCATATACTTAACGGTTAGACCTTTTAATAACTTCAGCTCTTACGAAATTCCTTCTTCATATATAAATAAAAGCATATTATAATTATATCATATATTACAATTATTATATATCATATGTTCATATATCACGAAAGAATTTATTCTGAAATTAATTTTGGTACCTACAAAACGTCCTAAACAAATTGACTTATACATATTTTGTTTTAGTTTTAGTCAAAAAATAACTTTAAGTTACGCAACAAGCTTAATAATATCGTCAGAGTAAAAAGTAGGGACAAAACAAAACATGAACTGAGACTCGAATGAATATTAATTAATTCATCGATAAGTCATAAGACTCAACGATGCACGTAGTGTCAATCTCTAGCATTCGATGACCAATCACAGCGATTATCTGACATAAGGAGGTGTATTGTGTATTTCGTTTGCTTCGACGTACATTGCGCGCAATCATTATGCTTCTGTATACGAGCGTTGTACGTGGACAGCAAAGGATATTTATCTTAACGAAGACATATACAATTCATGATCGTATTTAACGAACATAGTAAAAGTAGAACCATTATTTGGTTTCTCAAAGACTTTTTACTGAATTTCAATACTAACTGATGATATGAAATATCTCCTAACTTCATATTTGCTTCACTACTTTTGTTTTTGCAGTTTGCCACAGCACAATAGGGCATATTTGTATCGATATGTCTATTTTTTTACGTTGCGAGCGCACGAGCGGGACTCACGTTGCGTAATGAGAGCGCGTTTAGAAAAGTATGCAATATAGTGCATGGTTTTGGCACGGGTGCCACGCCCACTTCGCCGTTCTATCTCGATTTATTTCTGTGTTTGCACCTTACATATCGTTTCCAAGGAATACGTGGATTCTATTTTTGGAATTTTCAAATACAAGATCACAACTTGAGAACATTTAAGATAATGTTATGCAACCTACGACTAATTCACATTGAAAAAAAATTATACATATTGACGTGTTTTGAATGTCGATTTCAAATAATTAATTTATTATAAATTTTGTATTTTAAGCATAATATAGTAAAATAATAAAAAGATATTAAGTCCATATTACTCAGAAAATTCAAGGCTGTGTTCCCATACCCGAATCGCAAAGTTCAGAGAAGCTAATTTTATAAGAACAAACACTACAAAATTCAAGAATTTGGATAGGTAGACGTAAGTACTTCAAGTCCTTATCATAAGCACCGAAATAAATAGATGGCAACACCACAACCTTGTAGTAGTAATGTATTAAGCGCCTGTAGAAATTGTAGTACTAGGCGTATACAAGGTTTCTATCTCACTCTTTGATGTCGTTAACCTAATCCAGTCATCAGATCCTGACTTGATAACCATGGCACCACCTCAGAAGTACAGACTTACGAATAAGGAAAAAAAATGAAAATCGCTCCACAATTGACGAAGAAATCGTTTAACAAAGAAGTTGGTTAACAATTTTCGAGAGTTTTTCTAGATTTCCGTAAGATCCACTCATCAGATCTAGTCATGGTGACAATAGGACCAAATCAGTAGTATACCTTTCAATTACAAGAGAAAAAATTGAAAATCGGTTTACAATTGACGAAGAAAAACTAGTAACGAACATACGAATAAAACATAGGACGAATTGAGGACCTCCTCGTTTTGAAGTCGATTAAATATGAATATATTGTTCTTTTAGATGCTGATATACTTCTTTACCAAAAGTCCTAAAATGAAAGAGATATACTTTTTATCGCGTAATGCGGAATCGACTCATGTGGCTTTTTTCACACCAAAAAGTATAATAAATACGTCATTGATATGTCGACTATAGCTTTGCGCTCGTATCTTTATTTATTCAACTATTAGAGTTTCAGTATGAGCTAATCGACCGGGGTTCCGGACATTGCAAATTTTCTCTGTTGATTGTTGGTGATTTTTAAGCGATTATAACTTGTATCTCAATTACATAAGAGTCATTTTGACTTGGGTAGATATTGGCCTGGGGCCAGAAAGTCCATTCAAGTCTTGTTTGTTCCCGACAGCATTATTGTACAGCGAGTGGCGAGCCGTGGTTTTACTTCAATGTATCACGATGCGAAAAAGTTGGATGGAGTTTTGGCATTTATTTACATTAAAAGACTTATTTCAACAAAGTTTGTTTTAGGCTTTCATAGCGATATTCGCAAAAACGAGATACATAATGAAATCATCATGTCATTGGTTTGCTGAAATTCATAGAATACAGAATTGTCGTAAAGCAGATAGTAGACAGATCAATTGAATTGAACTAATTGAATTGAACTAATTAAATTGAACTAATTGAATTGAACTAATTGAATTGAACTTTTTATCCGTGCAGGAACGGAGAAAGGATACAATTTTCTGCGGCCGGGCGGCCTATCGTAAGAGGCGACAAAACAACCCACAGCCAGGGCATTTGCCCGACTGGATGGCTACCAACCCTGGACTAGAGTATGCTGCCATAATATCCTTCAGTTGTGTTGCGGCATTAGTGACCAGGTTTCAGTCTCCCTTAAGAGAGCAGCAGCGCGTTTGTAGCCTTTTGTGTTGCTTATGTCCATAGATGGTAACCACTTTCCATCAAGTGGGCAATATGCCTGTCTGCTTAACTCATGCAATAAAAAAAACTAATTAAATTAAACTAATTGAATTGAAAGGTACAGAACTGAAAAGATGTTGGTATTTAATGGTATGGAATGATTAAAGTGATAAGATTAATGAATCACTTTGGTTGCTTCATCCAAAGTGAAACGCAGAAGTAAACTTTGATTAAATAAAACTGAAGTAAATTCAGTACACTTTTCTATAATATTATAAAATTCAAAATATGCCGTGTCTGTATGTTGAAGCTATTAAAAAAAAACAGTGGAATAGACTATATAAACTACGGAGAACACGTAGCAATTTTTTTTAGATTTCTTGTCTATTTGACGGTTTGTTCGAGATTCACGTAAAAATTACTGGGCCGATCTATGCAATATCCGCTGATTGACTGCAAATTCTTAGACTTAAAATCTGTGCTACTTTTTGTCCTGAGAATCCCGTGAGAAGTTTTCTGGGAATGAATTAAAATGGTCAAATAAAACAATGTGATTTTTTCACTGTTCGATATCAAATTTGGAATCAAGTTGGAATTTCAAGTCAAGCGTGGACGAAGTTGCGGGCATATCCAAGTATCTTTATAAATGTGGTAATGTTTTTTGCGAGATTATGAACTATTCTTAGTAGTCGTAGTAGCGTAATGGCTAGCGCACGCGTCCTAAACTTAAAGGTCGCGGGTTCGAATCCTGGCCGGAACGCATACACCACTTAGGCTGTTTTCTGACCTCATGTGCATATTGTTACAATTGCCACGTGCTGACAACGGTGAAGGAAAACATCGTGATGCAACCTGCACATCGAGATAACCGATGTGTCAAACCTGCCAAGCCGCTTTGGACAAGCGTGACGGGTATACTGTCCATTCCCCCCTACAGTGGGAGCCCCGAGCCCAGCAGTGGGACAGTTATGGGCTGTTGTTGTTTATGAACTCTTTAACTGTGCGTGGATTTTCACGCACTTGCCCAATTTTCATTGAATATAGAAACGCTAACATCGAAACTTGTGTATATTTCAAAATATAATAAATTGATAAATTCGTTAAGCTTCCATAGAGTTTACAAAGCATTGAATGTTGTGGTCCATAATTTCCTCCGATTTCCCGCACAGTTTCCAACTCGTTAATGTCGTCTCTCGCATGGGGTATCGATCCTATGCGTTGATATGACAGCTCCATTATATTTCATGTGAAATTTTAATGAAATCGTTTGCATTTAATTGCTTTAGCCGCAGGTTTTGTTTAATCATTCCAATGACGTGTACAACGGTTCATTTGTATTTATAAAGCAGGTTCAGAAGGTTTTCTAACGGGTGTAATAACAACAACATAATACACAGCCTGTCGGGCAGAACTCACTGATAGAGCAATAATAATCCAAGAAACAACCACAATATCGCTAGTGCCGGTAAAGGGTGCAGTAATGAAATTATTGAATTAGGTTCCGAGTGAAAATATTTAATATTTTTTTGTTATTTACGGCCTTACTTATAATAATCTCGTTAAGAAACGATTAGGCATCTCTTAAGTAAAAGAATCAGAATCAGACCCTAATCCATTAAAATCTTTTTTTCACTTATAAACGTGTATTACCTGTCATTTACCTAAGAGGAGCACAGATAAACGAAATTTGAATGATTAACCCAATTGTACCCAAAATATTCGGCTAAAGAGGAGTTTATGGGTAATATTTTCATTAATCAGTTGCTAAGCAGTTTCTTTAAATTTAAGAAACGATTATAAGTATGGCCCTAATTGTTATTACTTTTTAATAATACCCTAGTGATTTTACATTGTTTGATTTATAAAACTTTACGCATTTTCTTTAAAAAGTATCCCTTTAGCTACGGTAACGCCACCAATGTCTTCATTAAGTCCCCTTATTCCCGTATTCGGTGACAATCAACTGTTTCAAAGGTAAATTGCCATCTTGCCTCTTAGCAGTCACTTAAAGTACCTTTCGACGTTGGTTATTTTTGACAGCTATTTATGAGTTACTTTACCACCTCTTATCCTTAAAAGGAGTTTATGGGCAAGATTTTTACTAATCAGTTGCTGAGCAATGTCTTAAAAATTAACAAACAATTATAAGTAAGGTAATTTTTGGCACGTGAATTAATTGCTTAACTAATACAAATGTGAATGAAGCTTAAGAAAGAGTTTAATTGCTTACCAGAATGATCAGAAGTGGTTCAGTAAAACTTGGCAATACTGAAAGCAATATCCAGCAAACTGAATTCAACATTGATGGGAACATTTCAAAGAGGCTCAACTCGACTGCAGGAAATTGACTGACGGACAAAAGTCGACAACTTTCTCGATTGATACAATTTTAATTAGACGTCGAACTTTCAAACAGCCTGAAGGCTTTAAAGCTTTACAGATTATTCTATTATGAAACCACCCAAAGTTAGGAACAGAAAGGTTACATTATTTAACAATGTCTTAATTAAAATAGGGGAAGCACACAGGATATGTCACATCCTGTAACCAACGAGAGTGTCCTGGACAAGAGTAAGGTACATAAGGTTGGCCGTATATTGACCACGAGTAAACATTTGCTAGATTAAGCAACTAAGTAGAAGAGAACGGACAGTCTTTGTATAGGAGTTTTTTTTTGTGAGAGCTTGCATGATACAGGAAAATCAAACAGTGTTATATACAGTCATAAAGGTAATATCATTTGGACATTCTTGAAGAGGCTCTGTCCATTCAAATTATAAAGTTTTCATTCAAAATAAGTTCCACTGGAGAACACTTTTTAAAGGTCATATATATAAGTTAAATTTATTTTTACTTGTTAATCTATGTATCTAACCATAGTTCTAAAAAATTAATAAACTTTGGCGTGCCACAAGGTTCTATCCTTGGCCCAACCTTATTTTTAGTATATATTAATAGTCTTTGTGAAACCATAATACCTAATGCAAAAATTATAACTTTCGCAGACGACACGGTTATTGTATTTCGGGGTAATACTTGGGAAGAAGTACGTACAGAAACTGAGAATGGTATGCGTCTCATAATAAACTGGCTTAATAATAACCTTCTAACACTAAATTTATCCAAAACAAAATATTTACCCTTTTCTATTTATAACAGTTCCCAACCTAAATTGGACTTCACAATTAAAATTCCTAACTGTGCAAATGAGCAGAGTGCAGATTGTAATTGTTACACCTTAACTGCGACTGATAGTATTAGGTACCTCGGTATTATAATCGATAGAAACTTAAATTAGAAACAACATTTTGATTATCTCAAGCCACGAATCCGTAAACTGATCCCAATATTTAAAAAAACTACGTCATCTTAGAGATGCAAATACCAATAAAATTGTATATTTTACTCTATGTCAATCTCTAATTTCGTACGGAATATCAGCATGGGGAAGAGCTAATAAAACCGCTTTAATTAAAATATAGAGAACACAGAGAACAATTATTAAAGTAATTAATTTTAAGCCATTTAGATATCCTACAACTGAAATTTACAAGGAGTTTTACAGTAAGACAAATATACTTGAAAATAATAATCATAAAACAACATTGTTGCCTTAATAAAAATAAAAATAATGAACATACACGTAAAACACGGAAACATGAAGTCTACAAAATTCCACAATGCAAAACAGAATTCGCTCATAATTTTACCTATTTTTTGGCTCCATTATTGTATAATCGTTTGAGTAAGACTGTAAATTTAAAAGATAAATCGAGATATCAATGTAAACAAGCACTAGATATATATTTGCAAAAATTAGATTATGAAGGAACAGAAAATTTACTTAAAATTATCAAATAAGAATTTGTATATATAAAATAAAAATATAATATACATTTAACAAAAAATATATTCTTATGATGAAAAAGTTATTTTATAGCTAATCTTTAATATATATTTCTTTATACCAAATTTGTATTTAATTATAATATATAGTTATTATGTATATATAAATACTACAGAAAATAAACGTATATGTGTAATATAAATAAAATATATGTGTATATTTATTTTTACTAAACAAATAACGTTGCTGTCTCTGTATTCTTTACATATACTGTATAATTGGTAATGTACGAACTCATTTCTTGTGTGCTTACAAATTATTTCAAAGGTAGTTCGAAATAAATATCTATCTTATTGAGATTATTAACTTGCGGAACGAGAATTTACTCTGCCGTAACACAGTTTTAAACTAATACCGGGAGTAATGATTGTCGCATAATTATTGTTAAGTTAAGCACTATTGTATAATGTTACTTGTTTAGCTTATGTAACTGGAGAGCAATAAATTCTTTAAAATTAAATTCTATGTACACCGCTTCGCTACGTGTTATTGCTGTGAAGGTGAAGAAGCGATGAGAAACTCCCCAGCAACACATCTAGATAAAAATTGTTTTTCTTCTTATTTGTCTAACTCAATTTTTTATTCTTTAAATACGTTTTAGAGATAAATATATTACTTTTTGATGAATTAATGAAGTTATAGCAAACAGTGCATGCTCTGTAAGACAAGGACACAATAAAAGGAAAGGAAGTTAGGAATTCCAAAAATAGACAATTACAATATTGTCACTGTACAAACTTACAGCAATCTCTTCCAGGCAATTTAACTTAAGGAATAGTTTAATCTAACCTGGCTATGTAGGTGCAGATCATTGAGTATATCATAAATAACTTAAATGATGAGCCAGAATGCTGTTTCTTTAATATTATTTCTTTAAAATTGATTATTTCAGATTAAGACTTAGAGACTACTTAACTTTATCATTTGATTTATCTCTGTGATCAATAACGAGGATGACTTTTTCAAGTTGAAACACCGTCTTAAATAAATCAACAGTAAAAACTATTCTCCGCACAATAGTAGCCAATGCCAACGGCCGGTGTTGAATGTTCTCGATGTTTCTTTATCAAAACAAAACACAAGGTTAAATCACATATCAGTATCAAGCACACCACTCGCCGGTTTTCGCTCAATTTCTCATTTGCACTGAGGCGTGGGGTTGCGGCCGAAGTCTGGCTGATTGATGATCCATAGCCCTCTACCTCCCAAAGGGGGCAGTTAACTATTCATAGCCCGATCATAAATTAACTGCACTCTCATTTAGATCACAATGAAACGGACTTCAAAAATGTATAATTGCTACCGTTCATTATGGCCCGAGAGCTGGTGAACAATTTAAGGTAACCTACCTGAGGCAATGTGAAATTTTTTATAAAAGTTCTTGATATACTGTTATAGGTAACTTAAAAACATATAATCCCAAAAATCCAGATAAATTTGGTGATTTTTTCCCATGCTAGATGATCCAGAATATAACCCATAAGTGCTTTTGAACAGTAAAATATGTTTAGCTTGAGGTGAGACACAGCATATATCGACAGTACCTCTCGTTCAAGGTTGCTGCGACGTGATTGGCCCTTGCGGGACCACGTGAACCATAGTAACCATGGGGGTTCTCAGTAGTTTATGGGTAAATAAATAATTATAATAATAATAAACCCTGGGGCTTTGTGGCGAAGCTTTAGGTGAGTAGCGACACCTCGGACCCGACTCCATGCTTGCTTTAGCCAGCCGGCACGGAGTGGAGATCGCTACAGCTAAGACTCAACCTCCAGGGATGAAAGTGATAAATGGCATAACGTCTAAAGTAGCTTCGGTGAACCTGCAGCCCACCTCTCGATACCACAAAGCCACTCACACCCATGTTGACTCTCGCCAATTTTGTACGGAATTTTGAAGGAGCCATGCAGTAAGTTACAGTCTTGCCCTGTTTCCATGTTCCTTAAACAATGCGACGGGCAGACGGCGTAATCTAGCTAATTTCTACTTAAGCTGAATATTTTGCTAAAGATAACTGTTCTTTTGTCTAATTATTAAAATATTGGTTAAGTTGAAAAGGCACGTTTATAAATCCATTAATAAACCTGTTTTTTTATGGCAGTGAAGTATGTTCTCTATTTGACTGACATCAGAAGGAACTACTTGGCATAGGATTTGAATATTCATGGGTGTATGCAAATGTGACGTATCATGGAGTAGAACCTCGTTATAGGCTTCAACATCCACGGCAGCATATACGTATGTCCGTGAGATAAAGTTAGTGCGGCTACGCGCTAAGTGAACCGGTTATATGGGAGTCAAATAAGTCTCTAGTCATGCCGTCTCTGCTAGGTCTCGTTATAGCTTATTCCCATGAAATGACTTCACATTGAAAAGGTGCTACTAGTATTCCATAAGGTGTGCCAAATAAGTGCAAGAGCAAATCCCACGCTCCGAACACAGCTGGGATTCAACGCTATGTTAAATATATTCGTAAATTTGAGACATAACTTTGAAATCGACGATTTATCTGTTAAAACTAATTCACAATGAACATGATCTGTGTTCAAAATACATATTTGCACCCTTAACGTTATACAGACCTAAATCAAAATTTCGAGTAATTGGATTTTAATATCTAGTGCTTAAATATAAGGTATAAAATTGAAGAATTTGATATTTTTAATTAGGTCCATACAGTTCTAAGGGTGCAATATGGTAACGTTTAGAATAGTTTAGTCGTTATCAAAGTCAATACAATTAGTATTATACAATAGTAAGTATTTAACTAATAGATAGGATGACTGATTAACTTGGGAAACCAATAGGTTTCGTAAATTGAAAATGTACAATAGTTGTCTGGATGTAAACTTATAACTTTATTATGCCCTTTGACTTTGCTTATCATGGAATATCATACACTGTTGATTAATATTTCAATGATAAAACTGCATTAACACAGCAGCTCGCGCCAGCCTTTCATACTATATTTTATGTAACGTTTATTTCATCAAAAATATTTGGAACTTGTGGAGAGATGTTGCACTAGGAATTTCAGTATGTGTTGTCATTATTACCACAAATTATTTTTTTCTCTTGTTATGCAATGTTTGCTGCATGGCCATGAAAACGTGAGTGAACTAATTTATTAACTAGATGATTATTTCAATGCGTGTTTGTTACATTAATTAACAGTAAATCAGTAATGATACGCCCAATCCCATTATGTCACATAACTAAGCCAAATATATATTTCAGTGTAAATGTAATCAGCTTACAATATATTATGTTCGGATTAAGTAATTAGTGCGCAACATTCGTCGTCGGTTCGACTAATCATGTATTCTGCGAGAAATGTGTTTTAGTTCATTCTCCTAATGTTTAGCTACATTTACGAGTATGTCGGGAGTGGTTAGAGATATAAAATAAGTCATTTTATATATGCCTAGGATATGTCCGTGACTTCGTTCACGCTTGACTTGAAATTCCTGCGGGATTCGTGGGACACAAAGTATTGCATTTAAAAAAATAATGTAAGCTGTCTTTTTAGTTGGAAGTATATCGGCATGAAGCTGATCTTTATGCACCCGAACAACTCACTCCCGGAAAATTACCTGCGGGATTCCCAGGATAAAAAATATCACACGTTCTAAGTTAGTTCTACATTAAATTTTCTCATAAAAAAAAATATATTAATTCCTTTTTTATCTTGTCGTTTCAAGTCATTCCCAGAAAAATACCCACGGGATTCCTAGGATAAAAAGTAACGCAGGGTTAAGTCTATTTCAAATACGGTAAAACTACAAGCCTTTTAGGTACGTTTGCATCAAGCGACAGTGATTAACTGTGTGCAGTAATAATGGGCTTTAGTCAACTAAAAATAAACAAAATATACTTCATTTTAACATAATATTTCGAAGCTTGGCATTTTTCAATTAGTGTTTAAATGGTGGCGTTCATTGGGTCATTGAATTTAGCCTCTGCTTTCTCGTACTCTGAAAACGATTTATCAACCTTTAGATACTTTATCTCGCCTAAAAGTTCGTAAAAAGTTGAAAGATAACAGCCTTCCGACGCGCGGAGACTTAAAAAATATTTCTTTAGAAAATATGGTACAATAAAGCTTAGGGGGTGAGCAGCAGTCGGGCTGCGCTTGAAGCGACTGCCTAAATCTCTTCTGAAACACAGAAAGATACAAATACATGTTATTAATTATTTAGTTTCACAATACAGTGAAATACTTTTTATTGAATAGTTCCCCAATATGACAGAGAAATAAAATAAATCAAAAACCCGACTTCAAAACAGATTGTGGTCATGGGAGTTATATTTTAATGTTAAGGCACCCAGTTGATAAAACGATTACCTACTTGTAAATCCAAGCGTACTTATATTATTAATTGAAGAATACTTTGATGTTTGGAAATAAATGTATCTATTTCAAAATAGAATTACTTACTGAAAGTCATAAGTCTACTATCGCTTCCAAAGCAATTTTAGGAAGAGGTTCAATAAACTCCCCAGTAACATATTTATTTTATTTAATATTGTGAGAGTGTATATGAGTATATTCATGTTGTTTTACATACATACATACATAACTTCACGCCAGGTCCCTTGCGGGGTAGGCACGAACAACAGAGCGCCATACAGGTTTATTCTTACACATCTCACTTGCTTCTTTGACATTCATAGTTCTTGTCATGCACGCTCGTCTGTTCTTAAGGCTCCTGACATCACCTTCTGTTAATACACGATGAATTTGATCATGGAAGGTGTGTCGTGGCCTTCCGCGACTTCTGCATCCATCCACTTTTGCATTGTATATCTGTTTAATCATTCTTTCATCATACATTCTTTCCACATGCCCGAACCATCGGAGCATTACTTTCCTTACCTTCACCCCGACACTCTCTTTCAGACCAACTCTCTTTCTTACTTCGGTATTACGAACGCGGTCCGCGAGTGTCAGTCCGCAGATTTTGCGGAGTGCTCGCATCTCGACCGCGTTTACTCTACTTTCATGCTCTCTATTCCATACCCAACTCTCGCTTCCATACGTGAGCGTAGGTACCAGCACCGCGTTGTGTATGGCAAGCTGGGCTTTCTGGCTTTTGCATTGTATATCTGTTGTTTTAAATATATTTAAAAACTAATGCAAGGTTTAACAAAGTAGTTTGTATGTATAATTTCGGATAGGATAGATATTCCATTCCGTACGGTCATCTTGAAAATATTTCTCCGTCTTCTTCCTGCACTAAAGAAAGAAAGAAAAAACTTTATTTGCAATAATAGCGACGTAATTACATTCTTATATATTGTTATCCACAGAGCATATTTTGAAAATTTTCAGCAAACAAGGTTTGCACTCAGCATATTGCTGTGCCGGCTGATTTTCAGTGCAAACCTTCCTTTTGGCGTAAGATGAAAACGACCCACTAACATTGTTTTACTAGTTTCTTTCCCCTAGGGCGGACCTACCACAAATTTGTTGCCCCAACTGTCACACACGGCTCAGCGGGAAGTACCACAAATTTGTGGTCAAATACAGATAATTGAAACGAACGTTGAATCTGATGCTTTTCCCTCTAACTACATAGAATTTGTATTAGAAAAAAAATAGACGATATAATTATCTTGGTTATAAAATATCATAAACCGTTCTATTGTTGAAATTTTATTTCAATTTCTTAGAAGCTGTGCTGTTTTGGATTACAGTGTTGTACATGTTTATTAGAAAGCCATGACCACTTTATAAATATATAAGGTCGGCCTATTGAGACAGAGTTAGTTGAGTTTCAACTGGGATCGTGGGGTTATTAAGTGTACATTCGAAACGGAAAACTTTCATTGGCATATTGCGCGTTTTATGTTATTACAATCTCATGGCTACTGATTTGAACTTGTTATATTTAGTTGTGTTTGAGTTATAGAGTCTTCAACTTATGGAGGATTTCGATTTAAGCTAATTTTGTATGGAAACATTCGACTTGTTGAGGTTAAGATTTAAATTATATTTATATTTATAGAGGTTGTAAAATCAAATATTGCTATGTTCGAGATACGGAGATCTTATTTATTTTAACGAGTTATTGAGGAAAAATATGTACTGAATTCACTTATTACTATCACTTATAGGTTCAGATTTCGAGCAAGGGAGGTTTTTGGAGTTGAAGGAAAGGGAACACAAAAAAATTTCGAGTTTGGAAAGTTTTCCCCTTAGCGAGGTTCGATTTAAAGAGGTTACTACTTCTAATATAGTTTGTCGTACTTCCAACGACATTTTAAATTGAGATCCCGCAAATTTGTAAGAATATAATTTTCTAAGTTACAATACGATTCTTTAGCAGTATCTCGTCTGCAGCACACTGGGATCAGCATAATTTCGTCTTGTGAAACTTTTGCGTGGTTAATTCGAAACTCGACATCGCGGGCGTAAGTTCCCTTCCTTGTATAACTCAAAGGGCAGGTTTTGCGAGTCATTTTTCTATTTCGACGGGGAAATTCCAGAATAACTTTGGCTTTTGTTCAGGCCATTTCCTCTCCAACTTGTATATTTTACGCTATAACAGGTAATGTATGGCGGGGGATATCCATGCAGGAAGAGACGAGAAAACAACCCACAACCGGGTGGTAGGACATTTTCTGGTCTAAAGCATGTCGCCATAACAACGTTTAGTTGTGTTCCGGCATTAGTGACCAGTCTCCCTTAAGAGAGCAGCAGCGCATTTGTAGCACCTTTGTTGTTCTAAATGTTCATAGGCGATGGTAACCGCTTTCCATCAAGTGGGCCGTCTGCCAGTCTGCAGAACTTCTGCAATAAACTCTCTATATAGAGATCCAGATTGTAGATGTTCTCCTAATTTTTGGGGAAGATTTTGTACGGGGATTTTGGGGGCCAATTTGTAATGAGTTTGACGTTTGAAATTTCTTAATAGAAGTTGATTCTTACAAGTCACATGAGTTACTATGATTTGGTATAATAAAAGGAACAATTGTGTTCGTTTTAAATTTCTGACAAGGGTAATTAGTTTTTTAATATCTAACGATACTAAAGAGGCAAGTAGAGACCTACTTCTTTAGTTTTCGTTAAAATTGAACCCCAAACTTCTTTGAATATTGTTCGCTATTTTTGTATAATTTAGGATTTGGTCCTGAAGGCGCACTTGAAATATTTACCCTGTATATTATGACAACAGACTTTGTCCCGGAGACATGTCAAACCCTGGCTTTGTTTTACATAATGTAATCTATAAAATTATAAAGTTCTAAATATGTCAAAACAAATGGAATAGACTACATAAACGATGGAGAAAACAGTGCAATTTTTTTAGATTTCTTGTCTGTTTGTTTGAGATTCACGTAAAAACTAGTGGACCGATTTCAATGCGATTTTTTATCCCGGGAACCCCACAGGTTTTTTTTGGGAGTGGTTTGTAGTTGTTCGGATGCAATAAAATTAGCTTATTCCGACGTAGTTGTCACTAAAACGATAGCTTACATTTTGTTTTTATAAGCTGCCGTGTTTGTACCCCGGGCATATCGCGGGAATTTCGATATAAACCACATAATAATGACAACGAAACTAAGTCCATATAGTTTAGACAACTGCCCAGCAAAACATAAAGTGAATGACATGTTTAGGACAGTGTGGGCACGATATCTGTAAGTCAATGGAAAAACGCGATTGCAGCTCCATCTATTTTGCTAATCCGTTCATTATAAGTAAAGACGTCATTTATCGGGATAAAAAGTGTCTTAAGTTATGCTCCAGGATTTAAGCTATATCTGCGTCGAGTTTCATTTAAATCCATTCAGTAGTTTTCAAGCCATGCTCTAACAGACAGATAGACAAATAATAATAATTATATTTTCGGAATCTGCTGGACCGAATTAGCCTCCCTGATTTTTTTCAAATTTTTAAATGTTTTTTACAATATCGAACCATTTGTAGATTTAATAGAGTGGATATGTCATATATAGTATATCCATATTTATTACCTTACAGGTTTTACTGTATCTGTAGCGCTTGTTATCTGGCGGCCTATTATTACGTGTTCGGGAATGAGTAAGCTTAGATGAATGTAAAACTGCTATCCATATGTACTCGTTTGAAGTCCTATACGAAAGTGCTTGGTCTGACTGTAGTCATTTTATTTTAGGCGGGGAAATATAGTTCGCACACTACCGGGTCCTTTACTAGGGATTAGACCAAAGTGACGAGAGGTGACACCACGAATGGACCAGAGTCAAATCGCCGGCTTGTGTGGAGACTCGATTACCCAATACTCCACTAAAATCACCCTCCCCCATGTGCCTCACGCTCATAGTAGGAAGAGCGTGAGATTTAGACGTAGTTACGCTGGTCCTAGCGCATCAGTGCTTGAGGATGCCCCGGGAAAGGCAAACTCACTTCGTCAACAGGGGTGAAGACTCCTTGGCTCCCTAGATGCTGGAGGGCCCAAGCTGTAGTCAGATTGTCTCAACACAGGTTAATAACAAATTTGGCTTAGATTTCTTCAGTACAAGCGCTCACCTCTCCTCCCGTGGGGCGAGTTACAAACCGCCCCACGCCCAGATAGCTTGAAGATGCCGGGGATAAAAGTAGTCCCCCGGCAGTGGAAGACGCCTTTCAAGGCCCACGCCTGCTAGCGGAGAGGCTAGGTCATATACCCTGGCATAAGGCGAAGGATGGAACACCCAGTGGTTTTAGTCGACAAATTCCGACAGGGCATGCTATAGCCACCCCTGATCTGTTGAAACCCAAACACGGGTCGCGAATCATCCCCCAAGGTTCCGCCTTTGTCGCGGCTTAGGCCCTCAATCGGATTTCCCTTGGTCAAAAAAATATAGCTTTCTTCAGTAGACGTCGTCCCTTGGTATTGGACGACATAACTAGGTTTTATAGTCTATGTATATAGTCTATATCCCCGCAAATTGCTATTGCGCCTGGCCGCCATTTTGGTGACGTAACCGTAGCCGAACACTCAGTACTGTTAGCATCACTGGCCGGTGAGTACGCGTACATATCGAGTTGCGGATGACGTCACGTGAATGTTAATTGACAAGGTTCCAGCGCAATCACAATTTGCGGGGATAATACGTATAGATAGGTATGTTAGTGCGAGGATGACTTCGATAAATGAAATGTCGATATTCGTATCAACTTTGTTACATGCGATATAAAAAGTGTTATAAAATTTTAAAGTACCGTCATTTAGCACAAACATTAAGAAATTATAGGAGGCGACAATACAACCTACAACCAGGTGGTAGGGTATTTGCCCGACTGGATCGCTACCACCCCTGGTTTAAAGAATGCCGCCATATCAACTTTGAGTTGTGTTCCGGCATTAGTGACCAGGTTCCAGTCTCCTTTAAGAGAGCAGCAGCGCATTTCTAGCTACTTTGGTCTTGCAAATGTCTGTCTGCTAACTCCTACAATAAAAAAAATATATTCCAAAAATAGGATAGATTAAATAAAACAAACAACTCAAGAAAAATGGTTTCATTAAAACCTCATTTTATTGATGACAATTCATCATAGTTCACAGATATTCACGTCAATCTAATATTTACATTATTATAGTCAGACTATAGTTAATTATATACATAGTTACGACTCGGTATGAAATATCTTTCTTAACAGACAATAGGATTGTATTCTGAATGGGTACTGATTATATCAAATATCAGTTATTTCTGATATAATGAATATTGGTCCAGAAATTTATATTTTTTCTCACTCATGATAAATATTGGATGTCTTTTCTTTGATTAAATTACTTAAACCTCTTCGCAAAACTGAGTGCTATTTAAAGAAATCAATATTTTAATTATACAGTTCAATTAAGTCAATAATTATAATAGAAATGGTTTTATTTATTGTATTCGGCTACATTTTTGTTGTAATAGAAAAATTTGGTTGCCGTTTCTTAATTGATAAAATGTATATATAATATGTTTATATATTATACAGGTTAGGTACAAAAGTATATATCTTTTATTGTTATGAATATTATAATGTTTTGTTATAATGATTTACTCTTTTAGGTCTGAAATATAAGGAATTAAAGATATGTTAAGAAAAGAATAAGTAATTTTAATTCTTACTTTCTGCAAGAGTTTGTTCGCTTTGAATATAGGTGATGTTAGAACCAGTGTGCTTACATTGAGTTTTTTTACTACTCGCTCCCGTTCGAGTTAACGCAATTTTGTATGAGAATGCCTGAAACTTAGAGTCATTTCGTGAGCGTGAAGACAAACATAAATTGCGCCATACAAAATTGTGTTAACTTGAACGCGCCAAAAAAACTCGCACTGACTTCCCAGAACACAAGAACTTATTAGAACAATAATTTATATTAAAAAAAAACTTATCTAATGTATTTTATTTGATGCCTTTTCTCTAACTAAAATTTGAAAAATATATGTTATGTTATTATGATAAATTAAATACATTTGTTCACTAGGATCAACTGAAAAAAATTGTACTTCAAAAATCAAAATCTGTTTACAGCACATTATTATAAATTTTGAATATAGCAATTAAAAAGTGAATACGAAAACTTAGTGACTTCTAACAGACTCAGAATCTCATTCTAATCAGAATTGACTTTGAGTTAAAATTATCGATAAATCAAAAACATCACTATTTAAAACAAAACTATTCATCCCACTATGCGTTGTAATTAAAGCTGAAATTGGCTTTAATGTTGAAATTAAGAGAAATCCTTATAAACTTCAGGAACATCAAAAAGTATACGATAAATTTACTATTCGTATTAAACCCAACGAAGCCCTCGTGTTTACTACGAATAAACCAAGTACAGTTTAAATTGGCTTGTGCCAACATAGCTTTGGTCGTTGCGACCTCGCTAAACCAAAAACCACAGAACAAGACACTTTAGTGAGCTATAAAAGTTTATAATTGGAAGTAGAATACAAACTGGTTTAGGTTATACAGGAACTAAATTACCATTTAGACGCTTATTTGGAGTTGAAATGTGGCTTCTGTTTTACTAAAGCCCGTTTCACACTAATTTAGTACTAATTGCGAAACACGTGTTAAGTTGTCACAGTCCTTAGTAACCGCCGCGCGTCGTGTTTGACTAATTAGAGCAAAAGAAATTAAAATAATAAGCTTGTACACTTGGAAGAAGTGAAACTTTTTTATTTTAATTATGTGTCTTTACAAGTAGTAATAAGCCAGTAAAATTAATGTTCTTTAACATTCTGTACTCCTAATTACACACTCTGTAATCATAATGACATAAACTCTCTGTATTCATAATAACATATACGCTCTGTATTCATAATTACATATACTCTCTGTATTCATAATTACATATACACCCCCCTATTCATAATTACATATACACTCGTACAAGTAATTACACATACACTCTTTAATCATAATAACATATACCCATCTTACGTTTGACGTGTTACGAAAAATTGTTTCTAACCTGCCTAAAGAAGTTACACTTCCAACATCACTTTGGAAAAAAATTAGGTATTTAAGAAATAAAAATAATTTTTAAAAGTAAATAAATAAATAGACGAATATTAACTTAATATATGATGCTGTACTTTTCTAAGAATTAGTCAATTCTCTCACGCTGGCTTTGTATACTAAATTAGTTTAAAACGAGCTGCTTTAACTTAGTTAGTCACATGAGAATTAGTTGATTTTCCACTATATCAAGACTCTACACACATCATCCATGATTTCTTAATTAAATCTTAGTTCAGTTTTAACCACTCATATTTCAGTTAGTCGTATACACTTTAGTCCTCTTGGTAATATTTGAGTAATTTCATACAGCCGGTTTAAAGAGTTTAAAATTTTAACTAGATTTATTGATAAGATACTGTGATTGTAGTTTCCACTTCGTTTGCTTTGTTAGTCCGATTTATAATTATTTGGAAACGTGTCACACAGTTGTTTACAGCAAAATTTCTTCCTCTATTTACTGCGATCGCACCAAATACACGTAAACCCGTTCATAGAGAATGTTCCACTGTCCTCTATGTTGTCACTGATAAACTACTTACACGAATTTCATTCACAAAACGTCATGTTTAGTTGCAAAGCTGTTTACACGAGTTAAGTTCGCGTTAGTATGTGTGGTTTACTTTGAATGTTAGTAGAATAGTTCACTATTGGAAAGTTCAATCGAAGTCGTCTAAACAGAAATCTCCTGGATGTGGACTCGCTTCTTCGGCGGCGCGGCGGCGGCTACCGGCCTCTCGCTTGCTTCTGGCTCGCTGCTGCGCTGTGAATACCCACTAACATGTTAATTGCTGGAATTGTGCTTAATTAGCAATCACTTGCTATGTTGTGCCATATATGTTGGCTTATCTCAAGTAGCGCCCAGCGAAGTGGGTATAGGAAGGAGCGTTATTCCCATGGGCAACCTGCAGTTTATTACCTTTTCGGCTTTTGGAATTCTTTTGTTTACTTTGTGTTTAAAATTTATAATTAGAAAAGCAGCCTATTGTGTATTGTAATCCTTTATGATGGTCGTTAGCCAGGTGTTATTCTTGGACAATTCAGTCCACGCAGTCGAGTATTGTATTGTTTAGTATAAAACAATGCCCGAACGGAGGGATGAGGCAGTCAACCGACGATTACGATACGAGCAAGACGTGTTCGATTAGCTATATACTGACGGACTTTGCGCGTGTTATCGTTTGTATTGGTTATATCCAGTTATATTTGTACCTGTGTTATACGTGTTTGTATAGTTCTAATAACTTGGTTGTATACTAATTCCAATGGCATTTTAATTCGAGTCCTGTAACTCGTAACAATATGACTTCCCAAACATTTATCTTTTTAATTCTGTATGAAAGGGTGACAAATAAACGAATACTCGTTCACAACAGACATTAGCAGAACCATGTATATTTAGAACAAATTTAAAATCATCATTATTAAAGACACGAATTGAAACCGTTATGATTGAAGGAACGGAGACGGAGTTCAATTTACGCGGCTGGGCGGCCTGCCGAAAGGAGGGACAAAACAACCCACAGCCAGGTGGTAAGGCATTCGCCCGACTGGATCGCTACCACCCCTAGTCTAAAGTATGTCGCCATAACAACCTTGAGTTGTGTTCCGGCACTAGTAACCAGGTTCCAGTCTCCGCTTACCGCTTTCCATCAAGTGGGCCGTCTGCCTATCTGCTAAACTCTTGCAATAAAAATTTTAAAAAAACCTTATGTCTGATATCTGAAGGATATGATTACCTTTAACGTGCTTTTCCTCGGAGATGTCGCTGACGTTGGATCGAGGCTCAAGGATCCGGTCCCACTGCGACTGTTGCAGCTTCCTGCGGAATAATGCTGAGTTGATTTACAGGAGCATTGTTGTAGAACGTAAGAATTTCATAGATTCTTGATATTTTTAACCGACTACAAAGGATGTCGAAAGTTTGTTCATGAACCAACAATTGATATCAGACCTTGGACTTCGAAGATGGATGCCATTACTTAAGTATTATGACTTGTACTTCGAATTGACTTCAAAACTGTATAAAACAAGAAAATTAAAGAAATTTTTTACTATTATAATAAACTAGATTCAAGCTCCCATATAATATAAAATAATGATAACCATAAACAAATAAAAGGAACAAGTTGGCGGTAGGCTAAATAAAACTTTCACAATACTCATTGACACTTGACATCTTTGTCTTCCGTGATCACGGCTCAGTAGCTTTTCAGTAAAAGTGGCTGAAATGTCGGAATAATAAAAGTCTAAATAATAAAAATTAAAACGTTTTATGAAACTAATAAAAAACTTTAAATAATGTTTTTCGTTTAACTTTACTTTTTGTGATTTAGAAAATCAATTTTCTTTGTACTGAATTTAATTCGCGTTGTAATTCCAAAGCAAAGACGCAATTTTGCTCCTAAATGTCTCACGATCTCCTCAAACTATTGGAAAGTGTATTAAAACCTCCCAAAAGACAACATCGTAGATGTAGGCGACGTATAGATATATAATTTGTCAACAATCATAAAAAACAATATTTTAACGGTTTTTACGCGCGGTTTATTTTGTATACTAGTCGCGAAAACTTAGTACTTTACTTATTACCCCGAAGACTGGCAGCCACATTTTTAATGTTGTATTTGAAACAAAACCATCATCCCCTGCAGTAGATATAAAGACGGAGAAAACAATGACTCAAATAATTGAACATCGACATATACCTATAATCATTTATTTGTCGTTGAATCCGAAAAGTGTAAATAAGGTTCAAAGTAACTTGGCAAGAGTTCAAGAAGCGCCATTAAGCGAAAACCTCAATGTATTGGTTGTTTACCAGAATGAACGAGAAGTCCTCTGGGAAAAGTTATTGAGAAGCACGACATGAAAAGCCGTGGTAGGTTGTGGTTAACGCAGTCACATCTCAAACTCAGAAGATATAGGTTCGAATCAAAGCCGGAAACGTAAACATCACTTGAGCAGGCTGCTGATCTAAGGTGCATATTGTTACTATAGCCATGTGCTGACGGCGAAGGAAAAACATCGTGAAGATATCTGCATATCCAGATAACCAATGAGTCAAACCCGCCAAGCCGCCATGGACAAGTGTGGCGGGTATACTGTACGTTCCCCTAAAAAAATTGGGAGGCCCTATCCCAGTAGTAGGACTATTAAGCTATTATCTATATATTAATACGGGAAGCAAAAACTTTGTACCCCCTTTTACGAAGTTTGCGCGGACGGAGGAGTATGAAATTTCGCACACTTATAGTTTATACAGAGAAGAAGCGACGAATATAATATTTTTTTTTAATTATGCATGAAAAATACATTGAATATAGGTATATGAATATGTTTGTTGCTCTTTCACGCAAAAACTACTGAATAGATTTTGAATAACACATAGGCTATAACTTATAAAGATATAGTATGGCGTGTGAAACTGCGGGGCGCAGCTAGTACTTCATATTTCATGTTAAGTATTCAATTAGGAGTGTTTTTAATTGAATAGTCTTTAATCAATATTACAACGTAGCTTGCTGACAGTAATGAAGGCATCGAATAATATAATATTCATATTGTAATATTCCGCCTAAATCATTTGTAATGACTTTAATGAAATTGAAGCATCCATTTCTGGGAAACGCCTTTTATCTAGCCGGTTCGTAGGATAGTAATTTAGTGCTGTCTTCCTTGTTTAAAGATCAAAAGATATTCGACTAATAAAGGCAATATATTATGTCAAATATTCCAAGTATTATGTCTAGGTATAGATAGATATAACACTTTATTGTTCACCAAAACACGAATTACAAAAGTACAACAAGACAATAGTTACATACTTGGTAAAGAAAAGGCGGCCTTATCGCTAAAAGCGACCTCTTCCAAGCAACCTGATGTACTCAAAGGAAATTCTTAACTTATCTAATTATTACAAATTAATATGAAAAAAGAGAAAAAAAGATGGAAAAAGGACACGGACAGCAGATCACAATTATTTAAGATAGAGTAAACTACTACACACATTGTTACGTGAGGTTAACACAATGTTTCCTGAGTGAATTTTTAAATATGGCAAAGGCTTTAGTTTTTCTGGCGTCAAGGGGCAAAGAGTTCCAAAAGAAGACAGCTTGCGTGGCGCAGGAGTTGGAATACAATGTTGAAGAGTGTGCAGGTGCCATTATCAGGAGATTATTAGTAGAGCGCAAATTGAGGGCATGTGAAGTTGAAACATTCCTTAAGGTAAGGAGGGGTGGGTATAAGAAACGATAAAATGTGATATATTAATTGGAAAAGATGAGCATTCCGGCGAAGTTCGATAGAGAGAGCGCGCGAGATATATATATATTGTTAAATTCCTAATATTTTTATTACAGTACAGGTTTGCATTTGACCATTATCTCGCCCGATTTCGAGTGGTTGTCCGATGATGGAAGGGTCAAAACCGACAAGCTGCCAACTCTATGTCAATGTTCTAGACTTTGAATTATGTCAGGGAATAGCTGGTCGTTGCCACCCAATATATAATATATCAACAACTATAGTCAATATTTCTACTAAATTTCATCCATATAAACTTTATAATTTTATAAAACAAAGACTGAAAAAAGAAAGAAATACACATAACAAGATAAACTTTTGCCAAATTTGCTAGGGAAAATCGTGAAGGGTGTGCGCGAGAGCAAAATCAATATTCTGTAACTACCTACCTTCTCTTCTGGGTCTTCTATGTGTGTTCCGTCTTCTCCCCCGCTGCAGATAAATGCCGGCGAAGACCAAGACGTTGAGGGCTAACAGGAAGCAGCCAGCGCCAACCGTGACACCCAAGGCCACTGTATAACTGCCAAATGTGAAAAATATAGTTGGCTAGGATGCATATTAATCTCCAGTGCGAAATATTTCAGAGAAAGGGGACAGCGGGCTAAAATTGAAACGGCTAATGAACTCAATGACAGCCTTCACAAAGTGGGCGCTTTTCTATCATTTGTATCCTCAAAATTATTGCATACTCATATTACATATTCTGGAATGACAAGTATCTCATATTCAATTCTGACATTAAAATTACATATATCACAAATATCATTAAAACTATTTTCAAAACAGTGTTAATGTCTTATGATATTAGTATAGTTACAATTTCTACTTAGTAGATATAGTGGCAACTAGGCTCAGCACTTATAAACAAATGATCCTTGTATGTTTGAAAAACAAGTAAACCATTATATCAAGTATTTCTGACAATTAGTGTCCTCCTTGAAGCTGGTCGCAGGCAATCGGTGTGATCTTGGCTCCGGCTCTACGTTCTGGTGAGGTCTCTTTAAATATTGTATATCAAACTTTGTTTTTTTCTCTCTCTCGTTTGTTTTTACTTACGGTAGCTAATATAATTTCAATTGGTCAATATGTGGCAAACGATATTGGTGTTGTGTTAAGTGAAACCACTTACGTATAACATTCATAATACTATATTCTGTACAATACTGTTTTTGTGTCCAAATAAATACAAAAAAACAATAGTTAGTTGAATATATTTCCTCAAGGTTAATCTCAATAAAATACGTTTACTGAAAAAATCAATTTCCTGCACTGAAATGATACAGCACAAGTGAAAAATAGTAGTGACCCCTTCACCTGGGACCATTTTGTGCTCCGTAAATGAGATTGATATCCGCATTCACCACAACTGGTGATAACTCTAATGTGTTTACCTTTGTCTGTCGGCTAATGCCAGCAATTTTTCAAGAGGACGAGAGCTCGTTCGGGATCTTATAAAAATATAAGAAATCCAGTGCGTAGGTGTAATGTCTGTTACTCATTTTGAATTAAGGTTATGTATTCAAGTAAGCAGAATTTTAGGATATTTAACCTTTTTTGAGGACAACAACGAAATTAAATTACGCAAGTGAATTAGTAAGTAAATTTTAATAGGGCATACTTTATTGTGCAAAAAGGCTACATATTATCAAAACATTAATATAAAAAGAAAGAAATAAAAAAATATTTGAAGTAATAGCGACGTAGTTACATTGCTAACATGTATCTTAAAAATAAAAACATATTTTGAGAATTTGTACGCCGTTTTTTCAGCAAACAAGGTTTGCACCCAGCTTAATGCTGTGCCGACAGAATATCCGACACAACGCTGATTTTTAGTGCAAACCTTTTTTTTTGTGTAAGACTAAAATGACCCGAATATTGAAATAAGTTTAATTTAAAAACTATTTAATTTGTAAATTATAATATATACCTACATAGAATAAAAAGTATAAATATTTTGTTTCATATAAATTATATTATTTTTGAAAGAGGTATAAAAATTTCTAATATCACTAAAATTTCGTATCGTCGGATATAACAGTTCTTGTTATTATCAGACAGATTGTCAGATGCTGGGGTATTTAAACATCAGAACTCTATTTGCAAAAATCATGAACTTTGTAGGGTTTGGTAGAAATGACAAACATTCGTTGTTTTCGTAATTTGGCTATCTATTCAGATATATAAAATTGAAAGTGTCTGTTTGTAATGTCAAAATAACAGCTTTTTACTAAATGCCTATGAAACTACTTATAAATACTACTTATAATTTGGTATAAGTAGTCAATTTTTAAAAAAAATCTATGTCTGAATCTTCCGGCTAATCTCTGAAACGGCTGGACCGATTTTGACGGGACTTTCACTGGTACATAGTTGAAGTTATAAGGAGTAACTAAGATTATCTCTTTTAGGCTTTCGCGAAAAAAAAACGAATCCGGTCGAAGTCGTTGACACAGCTAGTACATTCATAAAAAAATCATTTTAATTCATAAAAATTTCCCACATCATAATATGTCCTCATTATACCTAAATGTCTGTATTATCACAAAAATAATTTGAGTTGATATTATTTTATAACATTTACAAAATAATTTTTTTCAAAGTTTGCCGTCTATAGTGGGGACACTCTAATCTTTAATTGTTTTACAGTTTAGCTACATGGTTGTATAGCGTCGTTTTTTATCAAGGAAAATTACTGTGGCATGGCAGACAGACAAATAGATGAAAATATATGACGATAACATAAGGCTTCCCAATTTTTTTTCAAAATATCTAAAAGGCCTTGCAAAATAATACAAAATCTTTCACAAGTATACGGTCGTCACTTGACATTATTCCGCACAGCAGTGGTGCCAACTGATAATGGTAATATATGGCAGTGGACACCGCGCCAAATTAACCGCACTTCCTCTCACTCCGAAAATAACGGTCAGTAATATTTTCGAGATGAGAAATATATCTTTTTGTGCAAAATAATTAGGTACTAGATGGATTGTTGCAAAAAGGAGGACAAAAATACATTATTTTGACGCGAATTTGGGCGCTTTATCTTTCTTTTGCAGGGGAAATAGCGCTGTGAGTAATAATGACACATAAATACTAAATATTTCTCGCGTTTTCGCCCGTAATTCGTATGTCACCTAAGTAAAGTAAGATAATATTGAACAATATAAATTTATCTATACTAATAATATTGTAAAAGAGGGAATATTTGTATATTTGTGTGTTTGTAACGAATAAACTCAAAAACGACTGGACCGATTATGTTACCAATACGACGCGAATATCAGGCGACTTTTTGATACAAGTGTCAGTGTCTAGCTGTCAATGTCATAAAAGTATGTAGTGTATAAAATAGTTATAAAAAAATAAAACTTCCTGTTCAATTTTTCACAGTTTTTTATTGTAGGAGTTCAGGAGACAGGCAGGCGGCCCACTTGATGGTAAGCGGTTACCATCACCTATAGACATTTGCAACATCAAAGGTGTTACAAATGCACTGTTACTCTCTTAAAGGATACTGGAACCTGATCACTAATGACGGAACACAATTTAAGGTTGTTTTGGCGACATACTTCAGACCAGGTGTGGTAGCCATCCAGTAGGACAAATATGGCGTGGTATCATTTCCGAATTCTTTCATCAATTTCACTTTCATTAAAGTAGGCGAGGAGTAAAGACCAGCAACAAGCCTGTAAACTTCGTATAAGCACTATGTATAAGGGGTTAAGATTGACCCCAAATTCTAAACCACCTTTTTTTTTTTTTTTGAGGCGAGGAAAAATGCTGACCGATTTACGCCCTCTCAGGGCCGTCACTAGGAAACGGCGCGCATCCACCGGGGGCGAAAGCGCTAGCAATAGTATGCTTTGTTTGCGCTCCGTCCGCGATGGCTTGACACTGAGGAGTGTGGAAGACTCAGAGCGATGCCGCACGGGCGAGCAACCTCAATACCCACCAAAAAACCTCTCCTCCCGTCGACCCTGCGCTTTGTTGTGAAGGAAAGACTGAGATATAGAACATAGTTACGCAACAGTCGATCCAGCGCAATAAATTCTAAACCACCTGTATCAACATAACGCAAGCTGTTTTGGCATATCCCGGTTCTGATGGCAAATCCTTTAGGTTCGGTGGCGAACCAATCAGGGGGCAGGCCCTAAAATAATTGGCCAATCAACGGGCCGCGGTCCGATGGATTCGCGTCTATCGTTTGACATCAAGGGCTTTGCAATTACATCACAATAAATTGTTTGATCATGTTGTTTGCGGGCCAAGCTCCGTTGAACTTTAACATTCTGCTTGTTATTGAATAGTTGCGGATCTTGTTTTCCTCCATCTGAACGTTAAGTTTGATTAAACAGAGGGCGCTCGTGTAGAGGCTGATTGTTTCTCAGATTTATTGTGTCGTGTATCATTTTTTGATGAGATACAATTTGGGTTTTTTCACTCTTTTTTATTGTGGCGTCACGCGTGTACACTTCTATGCCAACTCAAACAGCTCAATTATTATCTATCTTATACTAATATATAAAGCTGATTTTTGTTTGTTTGTTTGAATGCGCTAATCTCAGGAAATACTGGTCTGATTTGAAAAATTGATTCAGTTTTAGATAGCCCATTTATCGAGGAAGATTATAGACTATAGATCATCACACTAAGACCAAAGTGTTCTTTTACTATACTTTACTACAACATGCCGTGTCTGTAGATTAAAGCTATTAAAGAAACAAGTGGAATAGACTAACAAACGACGAAGAACACGATGCAATGTTTTTTTAGAGATTTCTTGTTTGTTTGTCATTTTGTCCGTTTGTTCGGGTTTCACGTGTAAACTAATGGGTCAATTTCGACGCGGTTTTCGCTGATCGACAACTAATTCTTACTCTGCGCTAGTTTTTATCCACCTTTATATCCAGAACGCATACATAAAAATAAAACAGTGTGTGACAAAAGTGGAAAGCGGAAAGCGACCTACGTGACCCATATATAAATCTGCTAATGGATGGAATGGATACAAAAAAATGTTTTTTTGAAATGTGGTCAGTGTTAACCATTAAGAATGTTATTTTAATATTATATCGATTGATTTTGAATGTCGTTTCGTTGTCTTTTCATGTAAGCTTAGGGTGTATTAGTTTCGTATTATTTTCACATGTTAATAAATTTTGCCTGTACGACAATCAAGTATAATATAGCACGCCGCTACCGGCATAATATAAATGTACTTAACGACCAATCGTAACACCTTCACAACTTACCTACATTCGCAATAAATGAATTAGAAGCTTTTGAGATCCTGGATATCATGTAGCAGCAGAGTGCTAGCCAAGACAAGTAAAACGAGCCCAAACACGACGGGTCTATCTTGTACAGGAGTTCCTATGGCCACCTTCCGACTCCATCATCAGATCAGCCTCCAGATCAGATCAGCCATCATCAGATCCATGGTACCATATTCTTGCATTGTCAATTGCAAAATTTCAGCTCAATCGGAAACCGGGAAGTTGGTCAAATTTAACTTGCAAGATTCCACCCGAACTTACATACTGTTACGGACCTGGATGCCAACAAAAGACAAATTCACAGCGTACCTGTAGACACTTTATTACCTTTTCTTCATTTGGACTTCTTTTGTTTGCTTTGTGTTAAAATTTTGTAATTAGAAAAACAGCCCATTGTGTATTGTAATCTATAATGGTAGTCATTAGCCAGGTGTGATTCTTAGAAATTCAGTCCACGCGGCCGAGAGACATATTGTATTGTGCAATATAAAGCAATGCCCCAATGGAGAGATGGGCAGTCGAGCGATAAGCACAAGCGAAGAAAACGTGTGTACTACATTCGGTAATCTATTTTAGTGACAGACTTTGCGCGTGTTATTATATTTATACCTGTGTTATACGTGTTGTACAGTTGTAATAAATTCTATAGTAATTCTAACAGCAATAAAAGCTTGTAAAATGAATAAAACTTTGTCTTTTCAGCGACACATCATTTTAATTTCTCTAATTCCTGAGTTTATAAAATTTCTTTTGAAGTCGCTCGAATAGCAATGACAATAATAACTCACCTATAATATTGAGTGTCTAGTGTCAGGGAATCCTCCTTCGGGGTCGGTTGTGGGGAGGGCAAGGCGGACAGCGCGGGCCGGGGCGAGGGCGAAGGTTCGCACTCTTCTAGCTCTGACGTGTCTTCTTCTGCTTCTGTGCTGTCCTCTTCGTCGTCGAACGCCGTAGTTGTGGAGGACAGGTCGGGAAATATTTCACCTACGACCAGTAAAGTTAAATGGTTTATTTTAAGATCCATAAAATAGAGTAGGTACTGGACACAATTTTAGATAAATATTGTTACACGTCGACAAAAGTGAATGCACGCCTGCAGTTTATTACCTTTCGCCATTTTGACTTCTTTTGTTTACTTTGTGTTTAAAATTTGTAATTAGAAAAACATCCTATTGTGTATTGTAATTGCTTATGATAGTCATTAACAAGGTGTGATTTTTAGAAACTTTTGTTATGCGGACGTATTGAATAGTTTAGTATAAAACAATGCCCGAACGGAGGGGTGAGGCAGTCAAGCGACGATTACAATACGAGCAAGACGTGTGTACATTCGATAAGCTATATAGTGACGGGCTTTGGGCCTATTATTAAATCGTGCAGTTTGCACTAGCCCACTTATATTTGTTCTAATAATTTCTATAGTGATTCCAACAGCATTTTAATTCGAGTCCTGTAACTCGTAACAATATATTTAATAGAATATTTGACAACTTCTGTGGTTGAGTAGGTTAAGCCTTTGCCGGCCTACCTCACTGCAACCCAGAGGCTCTAGATTCGATTCATGGCATGGTAAATTTCGGAAACAAACTCTAGGTTATTTATTGTGGTTTGAGATTGGTCCCAGAGTAGTCCGTTCTAAATTACCCATAAAATAATCGTAAAATGCTTAGTTTGGTGATAGACACACAATGTGTGTGTTTAAAGTTTAAAATTATTATTAAGGTATATATAACTTTGTTTCCGCCGGTTTTTTTTTCAAAATTTAGAGCCCAATAGTTATTACGTGAATCCCGAACAAACAGACAAGAAATTTAAAAAAGTGACATAGTGTTCTCCATAGTTTATTGCAGTTGTTTTTTTTAATTAGCTTCAATGTACAGACACGCCATCTTTAGAATTTGATTATTATAGATGATGTCAAGTACAGATTTAATAACAATGGATTATTTAGTGGATGTTACTAAGCCACATATTATTTATTCGTTAGAGAACATCAGAATCTAAAACACATTTGAGGCCTAACAAGCAAACTGTTAGAGCTTAGCCCAAGGGCCGGCCTCTAATTGTAGCCTCTTTGTTTGATTTCAGTTAGTTGCTCGTGTAACAATGGGTTTGCCCAACAATCGTGCGATCCGCCCTTTGTACACAAATCCATACCAAACTAAGACGTCATTATCTGGAGCCCATTTAACAACGATGCTCGGTCGTCTGATACAATTCAAAATTAGCGTAGAAACAAAAATTCATAATATTGTTACAAATACCACCTGCATATCTGTAAAAACACATTTTATTACCTGTCGGCATTTGAACTAATCGTAATCCTTTTATGATCGTCTTCTTTTGTTTACTTATTTATTGGCATACGTTTCTAGAGAAAAGCCTATTGTTCTATTGTAATCGTTTACGGCCGCTTGCGGCTGTAATCATTAGCCAGGTGTTACGGATTAAAAAGTACAAGCTGATTCTAGGAAATAAGGTCCACGTTGCCGGGCCGGCACATTGCATTTGTGCCGTATAAAACGATGGCCTGGTTGAGGGTGGAGGAGAGAAAACTACGATCAAAGTGTGACGTGTGTACAATCGGGAATGTAATAAGTGACGGACTTTGCGCGTTTTATTGAATTACGACCTTCTGCATTACGTTTGTTTGTATAGTTCTAATAAACTCTATAATAATTATTATTATCTATACGGCGTTTTAATTCGAGTCCCGCAACTCGTATCAATATCAATAAAATATAATACCAAAATCTAAAAATGTAATCTGTTCTTAAGCACGTAGCATCTAGCAACTAGCAGAAAAAGTGTTAGGAAATTGTGACCATAAATGGAAACATGATTGAGATAAATATCCTGTCAATCAAACACTGGATAAGGCTGTGTCGGAAAATATAAGCAATATTTTCCGCCATAAAAAGTTGGTAATAAATTTCCTCTCATTTTGTACCAAAAACTATCGATATCGACTACCTGGTGTGAGACATTACAGCACTACAGCGTTGCCATGTCGACCTGTCGGGAATTATAGTTATTTTTTTAGTTTTATGAAATTGTTACTGCCTGTCATCCATCCTCATCTGTACTGATGTTTGTAATACCAGGTATATCCAAAGCCTTGTTAGACTTGGGATTGAGGAAATGAGATAGAGAGATCACACAGGAGGAATGGGAGTGGGAGGAAGATAGGATAAGGGGAGAGAGGAGCACTCCATCGGAACTGCCGCTAATAATACTGTGGCGAGTGAGAGTGAAACAAACTAGTTGGTTTAGGAACTCTTAGAAAAAGGTAGAAAATTTTGGAAAGAAAATACAAGGACAGATACATGTTAGAAAGGGATAGATGATGAACGAAAGTTCTAGAATAGAAGGTTCGGGAAGGAAAAGACAGAGATAGATAGATGTATAGAAAGGGATGGATAGCAAATAAAAGAATAATGAAAAGAAGATTGAAATTATGGCTTCCAGAAGATTCTTCCGGGTATATAAGCAGCGTAAGGCGCGCCTACCGGGCAGTTTAGAGTTGAGTTCAGTTCAAGACAGCGAAGCCACAAGTGCCATACGAAAGAGTTGCAAGAGAAGTTTCATGGAAGACAGTGAGGAGTTTAGTGGTGAATTTAGTGGACAGTTCAGTGAAGGAGGAGTGTAGCGTAGTTTGAAAGAAGATTCAGAAGCGAGCTATACGCGGTAAAGTCGGAGGTGAGCTCTGCAGTAGCAGAAGGTGGCCTTCGCAATATAGCCGACGGTATTGTGAGTGAGACAACTTATCGTCGAGACCTTACATCATATAAACGTCTAGATATCGCATCAATTGCACAAAAACGGTCCAAAAAAAGTGCACCAAATTTGGTGCACTTTTTGTGTCGTTTTGACTACTTTACTGGCTGGAGCTCTCATGAAAAAAATCTTTATACCGTCCTGCGCTATTAAAATGTATCGGAACTATTTTAAAAGAGGAAAGGATAAGATGTTATTTCAATGAAAAACTTAACACTTTTGTCATGATTTGTTAGTAAAAACATAAAATTTAATTTCGATATTTCCAAGGTTATCGAATTTACTAATGTTGTCAGGTGAGAAGTGGAACTTATCTTCCAAAATTTGGGGAGTTTGTTACGATTTTTTATATAAAATATGGATAATTTGAAAAATCTATAGAAAACAGACATGTAATTTTTGTGGGTCCGTCCGGTTTTCTTAAACCAGTTTATATTACGTTTGAAATTTCCTACGAATCCAATTGTAGCAAATCGCTGGATAAAAGAAATCTGGGAATCGCGAGATGTCCACCACTGGAATCCAAACAAAAGGTCGTTTGGGTTTTCCAATTATTTTGAGGAAAAAGAAATTTGTATATCGGAAAAGGTTTTAGAAGAATTAAAAAAGGAGCTGTGTCAAGCAAGGTGTATTGGAATAGCATTATTAATTCAATTATAAGATTAATAGTAATCATGATTCATACACTTCAATAATATTTTCTTTTTATTGGTTTTGGAAATGAACCGATCACCATGAATCTCGACAATACAAAAATATTTTAATACTACCATATGTATATACTTGCTGTAACGGAAATAAACATAATATACTTTTTAAAACAGAAAGCACGAGATATGTGAAGTATCATGTAAGCAAAGTTGAAATAACCAAATATATATTGTTGCAGTAGTGCTTGTTTTTGCTGGATAGAAAATTTACAACAAATGAACAAAAAGTAAATTTTCGGTGCTATAAAATTTTAATTAATTTTTACTGTTTAGTTTCTTCTAATGCAATTTTAGTTATCGCTAAAGAGAAGAAGTAGCTAGAGAGAAGAACTTCGAAACTTATTTTTTGTATAGCTTTATGTTTTTAGGTAACGTAAAATGTTACCTAAAAACATGTAATGAATTTATGGAGATATGGTGTGTTGACATTTTTTAGTAGATTATTGTCATAATTAAGATATTAATTTTGTCTATATTCTGTTACCTGCATCTCCATTAATTCCTAATAAAGTAATAATTTAATATATTGATATGATACAAAAACAAATTTTAGTTTAAAAAATTATCAAACCGTTTGAATAAAAACTTTTGGATATGATATTTTTTATTTTAATGCTCTTAAGTCCCTGCACTAAACTATTCCGCGTACATACCCTGTAGTTCCTACAACTGATATAAATTTGGATTACAAATAACACACCCATTATGAAGTCATCGAATCGTTTCATAGTTTGTTTATAATTATTACATTAGTATTGGTAATTAACTATGAAAATGTACGGACATCTAATAATCAAATATCTATATGGACATTTTATTGCGAATTAAAATTATTACATATAATAAAATGTGTTATGTTCATTTGTGAGTGTATTTTTTATGGTTCTTTCCAAGACACACAACTTTTGTTGTTAATACTTTAATTATAACAAAAAAACTAAAACCTCTATTAAATTATAATACAGCGATTTAAAGCGATTAAATCATAACGATCATTTAAACTTTTCACTTAAATAAAAAAAACATTTAATTATAAAAAATGGGGTAATATTTTTTAGCTAATATCCCGAAATCACGCACACATTGATAGTTTTTCGAGAGTGAATATAGCAAAGCTTCGCGTTTTTGATGCCGTTTTTGGCGGTGTTGTTTGTTAGCAATGCTCTCTCTATACATGTTATAAGTCAATGGTCGAGACAGTGCGTCGTTAGTCGTACGTGTAGGCGGGGACCCTGCGGCGAGGTATCACGTACAGCTGTGTAAGTCAATAAAAACGTTTAGTTAAAAACTGGTGTTTTCTTCCAATCCTAAGTGCGTACCGGTTATCGTGTAGCTTGACCACTCTTCCCGCGGCTTTCGGCTTCCACTCGAACCACGCAACAAATTTTATGCGGTTTTCACCATCAGTTACATAATTTTTCAAAGATTATGATTGTATATACATATATATAGATATACTACTAATGTTGAGATGGATTTGTGGTTTTTCAAAAATGGATAAGGTGAGAAATGGGTACATGAGGGGATCTTTGAAAGTTGCACCCGTGACTGAAAAATTGAGAGGAAGAAGATTAAGTTGGTTTGGGCGTATAATGAGGAGGGATGAAAGTTCCGTGACAAAATAGTACATTATGGTACTAGTGTGTAACATTGGTGATTACCGCCGAGGCGCCATTGAGACTCGAGCCGTAGGCGAGGGTCTTAAGAGAGCCGAGGACGGTAACCATCAATACACACGTGTATCATACGACGTTTTTCAACACACTTGTGAATAAAATAACAACAAAAACTCATTTTATTTAGTAGATAACAGTTTTCCTATGCGCGCGCATTGCGATCGGCCACAGACTAAAGGGATGATTTGCGCCTATTCTGCCACGTACAAAATGGGGAATTTAAAGTTCTCTTTTATTACAGAGAAAAAAAAGTTATATATGAGTGAAAGTTTTATTTATTAAACACGTACGAGTTAAAATTATCTATTTAAAAAAGAAGTTGCATGAAATGAGCAAGCAATAGGAACATTAATTTATTTGTTCTATAGAACACGATCTTTTTTTTGGAATAAAAACTTTTTTAAGAATAAAGCAACTCAACCAATAAAATTTAAAAAAAAATCTGTAACTCACTAGTGAGTTATAATTTTTTTAGTCACAGTTTGATTATGGGTGTCATTCTGTGCCTAATTGCGGTGACCATAGAGCCACTTTATGAGCAAATGTGTTGAAAAGAATGTTAAACTCCAAGATAGATGGATACAAATGTAGAGGTAGATCAAAAAAGATGGATGGATTATGTGAAGGATGATATGATGATATATGGTGTGACAGAAGATGTATTTCAGAGTAGAGGAGTGTGGAAAGAAAAGACATATTGTGCCGCCCCCAAGTAATTGGGATATGGTGAAAGAAAATAGAGAGATATAGATATACTAGCTTTCCCGCGGCTTAGCTTGCGATATATAGAAGCCTTATTAAGATTTTATCTAATTAAAATAGACTTACTTAGTGGGGTTTGACAGCCGCGGAGGGAAACTCTAGAATAAGTCTAAAAATACATATTGTTACAACCTAGGCGCCGACAAAGACAAATTCCATGTACAGATCTGTAGAAGCACATTTTATTACCTGTCGGCATTTGAACGAATCGTAATCCTTTTATGATCGTCTTCTTTTGTTCACTTATTTATTGGCATACGTTTACTAATTATTGTGAACAATAGCCTATTTATTGTTCTATTGTACTCGCTCATTAGCATCATTAGCCAGGTGTGGCGGTTTACGTCGATTACGATACGGGCTCATTTTTATTTGTGAGATATAAAACCAAGGCCCGATGGAGAGAGGAGGCAGTTCAGCGACAACTACGATCAAGGCGTGACGTGTGTACAATCGGGAATCTAATAGTGACGGACTTTGCGCGTTTTATTGAATTACGACCTTCTGCATTACGTTTGGATTTGTTGTGTTCGGTTATATTTGTACCTGTGTTATACGTGGTTGTATAATTCTAATAAACTCTATAATAATTTCAAGGGCATTTTATTTCGAGACCCGCTAAGCTCGTAACAATATAAACCTAATCATTGAAAAGCGTAGGTAACGCTAACAGACGATGCTAAGGTAAGTCCAATATTAGAAGCAATCCGAGCAGTGGCAGGATTCCGTTGTCGAGTTTGCGTCAACTTTGTAAATAAGGGCCATTCATTAGCCGCGGAGCCCTTTACAAGTTTCGGGGGTTTGTTGTAAATTTCACTTTGGGCACTCAATAATATTTTTCCTGTTGCGAGCCCTTGCGGGTCGAAGATCGCGTAACGGGAGTTGAAGACGTCTAAAGGAATTTCATTGTGAACATGCCTTGGCTTAATTGAGTTGTTCAATAAAAAGTTTGTTATAGAACAACAATTTTGTAATGAACATTCGTTGCAGTGTCACGAAAAGGTACAACCGAGTAGAAAACACTTTAGTTCAATATACAGAGTAAATAAGTTAATATAAAGTATGCAACAAATCGCTGCTAGAGGGAAGCACGTGTTACAATCGTATTTATTATTGTAAATCTATATATATATAATGAAAATGGTGTTCGTTTGAGGCTCAATCACGCTTAAACCACTGATCGTATCGACATGAAACTACCACCATTCGATGCGAAATTTTTCCTAGATGGTTTATGGCTATTTATCTATATATATCTATATACTCGAAAACTACTGGACCGATCATCATGAAACCACAACCAGTCGACGCGGAATTAATCGTAGATGGTTATAGGCTATATATTTTTCAAATTCTATGAGCCCTTTCCCATGTTTTCTCAATTTGTTTGTTTATTAATTTATTTGAATAAGGCGGTACGAAGTTCGCCGAGTCAGCTAGTTAACCATATGACGGAAGTAGTCAATAACCGGATAAAGTATTCATTAATGTAGTAACGGAAGTCGTATAACCGGATGTCAACGTAGAAGCATTTATCAAGCCAACTGATTTCCAAAATGGAGTAACCGGGAGTTGGAAGTTATACGGATGGCGGAAGTTGGTGTTATGATGGAAGTGAAGTGCCGCCAAAGTATTACAGGGTGGTGTCACTGCAGACTCACTACGAGGATCTTATAAATACTCGGTGTTCGGGCAGAGGGGGGGCCAGTCTACAAACGATATTCGGCTAGTCTACAACTAATCTACAGCTAGTCTACAAACAACAGTCTACGTTCAATGGTTGAACAGAGCGAAAGCTCTGTTGGACAAGAGTTGCATATTATATTGTGGTCGATAATCACTGTTCGATAATCGCAGTATTCTTTAAGGGCTAATTGCTGCTCGACACCCAACAAGCGTGGAGACAACTCTTGGAGTTGTCTTAATATTTCTGTGTATTATTTTGCTGTAGTTAATATTGTAATTGTAATAATTCTAAACTTTGATCATAATATTTCAGAATAATATTATTTTGCTAACACACGCAATTTCTTGGAACATATTATATTTTTAGGCCTTTTTTGTCACTTCTTTTTTGGGGGCACGCTAATCCTCGAAAATTCTAAGTTCATATTTTTTTGTTGTGGTTTCATTTTTTTCAGTTTTTATGGCAATTTTTCGATAATACGTAAATTTTGCTTTAAGGGAACTACGTGCCCCCACGTACCCCCACAAAAACTCTGTATATATATATATGTGCGAAGCGACATGTGCGATACGAAGGAGTTGGAAGAGAAGTTCAATAGAAGACAATGACGAGTTTAGTGGTGAATTCAGTGTGCAGTTCAGTGAAGGAGGAGTGTAAAGCAGTTTAATAGAAGGTCCAGAATCGGGCTATACGTGGTAAATACGAAGGTGAGCGCTGCAGTAGCAGGAGGTGGTCTATGCAATATCGGCGACGGTATTGTGAGCGAGTCACCTTATCGTCGGGACAGTGCGTCGTTACATGTGTGTGGAGAGGCAACCCTGCGGAGAAGAATCACGTACGGCTGTATAGTTAATAAAAGCGTTTATTTAAAAACTGATGTTTCCTTCCAATCCTAAGTACGTACCGTGCTTGCACGTAACAATAATAAGATAGTTGATAATCAAGTTTATTGAAATACTTCTTATCATCTTAAAAAACAGCAAAGTATTTTGTACGAGAATAGCTTTTCAAAGCAAAAATGTTCGCCAGTGGAACTTATTTTGAATAGCTAATAACTTTTGAATTTGAATTTATTAACTTAAATTTTGTGTGATAGGTATGTATAAGTAAACAACTTTTCGTCTTTGCAAGTGATAAAATTCCCAACAAACAGGACACTAAAAAGGGTCTGTTCCCTTTTAGAAAACCTCAAACTATATTCAACGGCCGACGCCCCTACTAATTTGAGCTCAAAGGAAATTCAATTTTCACGCCCATAAAGTACAGGGGCCATTGAGTTGATATTCAGTGGCACACCTGTAGCCAACAATTGGCGGCCTCCGTTTAAGAATCGTTTGCGAAACAAAAGAGCGATCGATGAAGCGGTAGCAATTACCGGCGTGGGCCACAATGTGAGCCGCATTGTTTGCCAACCATTCTTCGCACGCCGCCCGGGGCCCGGGGCCCGGGGCCCGGGCTCGGGGGCTGGGGGCCGGGGGCCGGGGGCGCACCGGCCGAGTTCCGTAAGATCTGCCCAATTATGTAAACAATACGGCGGTTACGTGTCGGAGACAATGAACGGGTCCAACGGTGTGTATTGCCACATTTGGTTAACAATAAATAGTTGAAACTGATACAATACCTACACTTCTATTTAAAGGTGACGATAGGCTAAACAGTATGGTAATTTATGTGATTATTATAAATTATATTATAATGCAGTTACAACTGTGACACCATGATTTGTCAAATTTAGTATGATAGATATGGTAGCTCACGCCCATGAAGTTTCGTATTTTTTGTCTGTAACATTTACTAGAGATTACGTGGTACTTCATTGATGGGTAGCACCCACTTACGCCTAACCAATCTTGATCTAAATTTTGTTCTTTCGAGATTGTTTTTTTTGAAATTCAAATTTTGAACTGAAACTTTCACAAACGTATTATTTTTTGGTCTATAAAATTATGACGTAACGAGAAAAAAAATTGAATAAAAAAAATTAGGTATTGGCATATTTTGAAATCTTTAAAAATTTGGAGCAACATCTTAATTTTTTTAAGCTGTCCTTTGCAGGAGTTCTTAAAGCATCAAAAACTAACATTTTTCCACTCAAGACTCAAAAAAGGTCGGTTTTTTTGCGCCATCCTAATATATGTAGGTATCAAGAGCACCCACAAGGTGTTCTAAAAGCCGGCTCTCCTGTTGTTAGCTGTCAAGATTATTATCTGAACGACAGTGCATAGGCCTGGATGAAAAGCCTTTTGAATGTACTATAACAAGCAGATCTGTAAAGTGGATATGTAAGTGGGCTTGTGTTGATTTTGTAACGTGTAAACAAACCCGGTGAATGGTATTTTCACGGACGGTAACACGTTCCGAGAGTGAGCCGGGAATTATGATCGATTCGCTTGTGCCGACGACAACCATTGTGGGATCTACATTAATCATTTACCCAACTGCTCGTGAAAGGAGACTGTTAATTTGCACAACGGTTTTTAAAACGTTGTATTTTGTTCACGTTTCGGCTATTGTGTTGGACACAGAGGCATTGTCTCAATTTCAGATATTTTTACAAGTATATAAGACTAGCTCTGTGTTTATAGTTACTCATACTTTTGCTTTAAATCATTCGATTTTTCTTTGCGATTTCAACATTATAATCTGTATCAAAAGATTTGTTGTTTTCTCTCTGTTTCTGTGTGTGGGTTTATAATTAGTTATTATAGTAAGTCTTTTACAAATTCAAATATAATTATATATAGGTGTCCTATATTTTCATGACAACTTTTTTTAAATATTGACATCATTTAAATAGATTTTTGGTACCTACGTATATAATTTTGTGTTCATTCATGCTGTAATAATTTGAGCCAAATCTTTATGATACGAATTATTTGAGTGATTTAATATAATAATTGATATAGTTAGGTTTTGATTTTGTGTTTTATATTTAGGAATATTAATTAATTTGTGCTACCTAAATAAATCAAATAACTAAACTTCTCACTGCTGGAATTATACGATACTACCTATACTTACCACGCTTCTCCAAAGCGGCTCGCGTCAAACCTGTTTGTTTGTTGTTGTTTGAATAATTCGAAGGTTATTTTGATGTGTAGGTTTCATCATGATTTTCATCTTCACCGTTAGCACGTGGCAATTGTAACAATATCCACATTAGGAACGAAAATTGTCTAAACTTCACCGCCAGGATTCAAACCTACGTAATTTGAGACGCGAGTGTTTTAGCCACTAAGCCATCCCGGGAATTATGTTAGTAAACGATTTTTTAAGGAAGTATCAGTATATTAAATACGTGAAGCAAAAACTTATTACCCCTTTTTTACGAAAATTGCGCGTACGAAGGAGTATGAAATTTCGCACACTTATCGTTTATACAGAGAAAGAGTGCACAATGATAATAATTTTTAAAAATTATGCATAAACAAACATTACACACACTACCATGTGTTTGGCACACACACGCATATATACTCTTTTGTTTATTGTTAAAGTAAAATTTAGAGTGTAGCCTTGGCGAAATCTGTGATTATAGAAGTATAGTCTTTGACCACAGAACCTTAATAATGTTCAAACTTACAATTTAAATTAATTATGGTCGAATTTCGACCACTGGGCGACCACTAGATATCATTAAGAACCATATGTAGTATTACCCAAAATATACAGACAATATTAAATAATATCTTTTCCGACAATAAATTAATGCTCTCTAAATTATCCTTATTGTTTTTCAATTAGCAGCAACAAAGGATTCATAATTAGGTATTAAATTTCAATGGTATTTTGAGCTCGCAGAATTTGAGAAAATTATTTAAGGGTTCCTCAAAATAACCTTTTAAAGGCTTAAAATAAAATAGATCAAACGGTAATTAACAGGCTTATTACCTTCAGATCGTTTCATGTATGAAAGATTATTTTACAAAGACAACGTAATTTGTATGTATTCATTTGTTTAAATACAAATTTGGCTTGGTGTCATATATCTTAATTTCTACATAGTTTTTTTGTTTTGTTTTTAAATCTTTAAATTTGGCTTTGAATAATTTGATTATATACAAGTACATAATGAAAGATCTAGTCGTTGTCAAATATCGCGAATATTTAAGTTTAGAAATAATCTTCAAGCATAAAGCCTGTGTGAAACTGTAGGCCCTTTGACTGACGCTAAACGAGAGATTTGTTGTGATAACTCGAATAAAACCTTTACTAAACTGAAATTATCAACATAAATGCACAATTATTTGTTAAAAAGAAGCAATATTCTAGAAGTGTAAAACTTTTAATTAAAATTAGTTATTCTTTGAAAATAAAACTGCACAACAAAAAATCACCCGTTAAGTAGCTATCAAACACTCTATAATAAATTAATAATAACATATGAATGTTAAGAAAATGATAAATTATATGAATAAAAAAATATGCAATAGAAAACTAAGCCCAATGGTTTGTATTCATCGTTTTCTTAGAAGTATTCAAGAGAAGCTGGTCAACTTCGGAGCGCTGTAAAACCCAAATAAAATAACGAAATCAGACAAATTTGTAGTGGAAATTATTTGTTAAAACCCTCTATAAGATTGCTTTCATGTAATTTTATTGTAAAATAACCAGCAAAAAACTTATAACGCTCAAAAGAAAATTCATTCAAAAATGTTCAGTTATTTTATTTAAAACTTTTTTATTATCCATTTTACTATGAAAAGTAATCGTCTAAGAGCTGGCAACGTTTTCGAGAGAGAATTCCAAGAAGGCCAGTTTTTAGATATGCTATTCCTCTCACTCTCCCGGACGTCATACGGGCAGTCTGGCTGCCGGTACTGGTTGCGTTCATCAGTGCGCATCGTATCTGTACAGGGAAAATATCAATTTTTCAAAGCATTTTAAGGTTTCTTTTTTGCTTATTATTTTAATTGGAATTTTTGACACATGAATCTATTATTGTCAGACATTTTTATTGTTGTTTAAACCGTGCCAGACGCCAATTTAGAATTTATTTATTTTCAAACTATTTTAGTATGGCTGAAATTTTCATATGCCGTTATTTAACTAGCTACAAACCCAAAATCAATTTGCCTAACAGTAATTCAATTGTTAACCTTCAGCCAGACCGATCTAAAAGTGAAAAGTGATTGGGTATGTTGGAAGAGTACAGACAGTCACACGCTAGTTGCGCAAGCGAGATAGACAATATCTTCTTTATGGAAAGCTCTACCGTGCTTTCACGCACTCACAGGATGCGACCACACACCAGCATTTTCCGGAAAGGAAAACTCCGACCTTTTAAACTTTTAGAGCAATCAGAACAGTATCAGTCAGCCTGTCAAAATATTATGACAGATGATGAAGAATTGCTGGATGAGACATTTGATATCTTAGAAATATTAATATGTCGTATTTACGGAGCTCGTGATTCTTACAACGTCAATGACGTTCGGTTCCATCAGTTTTCAAACACTTATCGGTCTAAAAATTAGACGATAATTTTAAGAAAAAATTCGGAATTTTGACCCATGAAGCCTACCACCATGTAAGGCTGAATTGTATCAACATTTACTACGAGTTCGTTACGTCACAAAGTTTTGGAGAAATTCTCATTTAAAACATGCAACATATCTATTATCTATTACAGATAATAACTTATTACAAAACCTATATCACTTCAAAAGACGATGACGACAATGACAAAAATGACAGCAGTGATGAAGATGTTTCTTGTGATACAATTATGGATTAAAAAATCTACCCTTGATTTTCATGTAACCATCCGAATTTTTGTTTATTTTCATACTTGGGGTTGATAATTATCTTCATTTTGTACAACAATAAATGATTATTTTGATACCGCATTAATCCACTAATTAATTCAATGGTTTTAAGTCCTTTCTCTAAAATGTATTTTATAAGAATTTCTAGACCAAGCAAAATTATACCACATCACTTTATACTTTTAGATCGGTCTGGCTTAAGGTTAACAATTGAATTACTGTTTGGCAAATTAGTTTTGGGTTTGTAGCTAGTTAAATAACGTCATATAAAAATTTCAGCCATATTAAAATAATTTGAAAAAAAAATCAATTCTGAATTGGCGTCTGGCACGGTTTAAACAACAATAAAAATGTCTGGCAATAATAGATTCATGTGTCAAAAATTCCAATTAAAATAACAAGCAAAAAAGAAACCTTCTTAAAATGCTTTGAAAAATTGATATTTTCGCTGTACAGATACGATGCGCACTGATGAACGCAACCACTTCCGGCAGCCAGACTGCCCGTATGACGTCCGGGAGTGAGAGGAATAGCATATCTAAAAACTGGCCTTCTTGGAATTCTTGTTTTTCCGACGTTGCTCGCTCTCGTACCATAATAATGTCTTTAAAATTTTATGTAGGGTTGTTAGTTTAAGAGATACAGCGCTATAAACTTTTGTACCCCTTTTTCCAAGATGGCGGCTAGAGGATAAGTTGTGGTGACCCCACAAACTTGAACTTATAATGACCCCCTACACATCAAAACAATAAAATTATGTCTTTTATAAAACGCACGCTAATGCCTAAAAAAATGTAACATTTCAATGTATTTTTATTATTATTTAGTGATATTTAAGTAGATTTCGAGTGATACCTTTTGTACTTCCTACACTACACTTGTAGTGTAGGTATACATAACTTCTGATTTAGCAGCAAGTTCAAGACGAACGTATTTTCCAAACTACCCTTATCACGTACAAGCTCTTCAGTCAAAACGAATAAAGCTCTGCTAAATGTTATTATACGTATGATGTACACGTCTCTCAAACATTACTTTTCTGATGTAATTTTTTAGACGTATGTTATGTTTAAATAGTCATTTACATGAAATAATACGAGCACGTTATAAAAAACATGTGCTTCGAGGGACCTACAACAGAAGTGATCACTTCAACTCGTCTAAGTTGAACTACCTATTTAATTTTGAAATTGTTTAACTTGAGAAAAGCTTAGGTTATTACTAAAATTTTATGTATATTAATATGATTACGTAAGGAAAGGTTATTTATTAATCGAATCTTTTATTCATTACAAAATATTTTTTATTCTTAATTACAAATCTTGATGTACGTACATAACATTAGAAATACGGCTAGAGCTGTGGGTTAGAGTGAGAGAGGAGGAGGCTGCCTACCGTTGTCGTATGCGAGACAAAATGGGAACTGAAACAGGCTGGCGCCATAACGCGTTACGTAACGAAGCGGTTTACCCTCCCATATTCTTCAAAAAGTAATTCTGTAACAAGGGTTACACCCACTTGCCAGAATTTCATTTACCATAATTTCATCTGCTATACTGGTCAACAGACATAATATTGTTTCTCATAATTTTATATGTCATTGTTTACTTACTATATTACTCAGGTGTTAGGAACTTTGTTTCCCATAAAGTCAATTTCAATAACATCATTTGTTATCATCATTGTAAGGCGTAATTATCATTTGACATCGAAATTGCTTCTAGAAAAAAATCATACAATCGGTTTAAACTAAAAGATCAATAGGTTTAGGTTAGGTTAGGTTAGAACATGAAAAACAATGCTTTCTAGCCTATCGCTTTTTAGGACAAAGGCGTTTGGTTAATTTTCTACGGTGAAATTAATTTAGTATGGCGTTGAAATATTCTGTTCAATAATATTATTGCAATTAATAATATGGATAACAATACGTATGGCACTCGTGTCGTTATGGAATCTAATGCATATATCATCTAATATGTATGACCTTCAAAAAGTATTCTCCAGTGAATAAATTTGAATAACAAATTATCACTTCAATATGAGATTTAAAGATTTATTCACATAACAGTAGTAGCTGTTCATTTTCGAGTGCGGAGCTGACGAGTCGATCTATTTGAATGTATAATGGGGGATAATGAGTGGAATGCGAGCGTAACCGCGATCCAACCCTGTAGTTTGGTCCCCACTGTATCAGTGCTCATTATGGCGAAGGACGGATTTCGGCTGATTTCTGGTAGCCCCATTGGAAAATTAAACACTAAGCACGCTAATCGGAGTAATGGTAGTAAGTCATGTCTTTTATGAATTCTTGTTTCAAATCAAATCAAATAATTTATTGCACTTGTAGCCGCCCAGTGGTTGAAATTCGACCATAATAAATTTAAATTATAAGTTTGAACATTATTAAGGTTCTGTTGTCAAAGACTACTTCTATAGTCAAAGATTTCGCCAAGGCTACACTGTTCATTTGACTTTAATAATAAACAAGTGTGAGTGTATGTGTAAATATGCGTGCGTGTGTCAAATACATCGTAGTGTGTGTAATGTATTTGTTTTAAATATTAGCATTCTGCACTCCTTCTCTATATAAACTATAAGTGTGCGAATTTCATACTCCTCCGTCCGCGCAATTTTCGTAAATAAGGGGTACAAAGATTTTCAGCAGCTTCAGCCTGTCTTCAGTACTCAACAGTACAGCAGACAAAACAAACGTCTAAAATTACGTAACTTAAATGACTCTCTAGACAAAATCATCAGTACCAACTTACGGCAAAATTTTTGTTTGCAGACAAAGGCTCGGCGAAATGCATTTAAAAATTCCATCCACAAGCCCCGGGGTTCGCTCACTGATTTTTTACGGCCATAACTTTAAGTTAACAGTGTTTAAATATAAGAACGCCATAAGAGTTCCGAGTGCGCCCCTGGCGGCCGTTAGCGGGAGTAGTTAATAAGGGTGGTCCCGCACGCGGCGAGGAGCGAGCGCTGCGTGCGAATGGGCCCTAATGGGCTCATGTAATAAGGCGCGAGATACGCACGCGATGCCGACTGCGACTGCGGCTAATGGGCTGGCAGCGTCGCACCCACCGCTAATCTCGGCTCTAACGGGAAATCTGGCAACGTCTCCTCTGACAAATTATATACATATAATACTAAGACATGCTCTCGACTTCATCCACCGCCAATCATAACCTGTCCACGTCCTCGCGAGGGACGCTAGGAGACATAGCTCCTCCATAAGATAGACTGGGCGTGTTACTGGGAAGTTTCTTCCGCCGTTTCTTCTCCCCCAGCTCTTAAGGCAGACTCGCTCACAAACGGAACACCCAGGGGTTTAGTGGGTATCCCTAACTGGTGAGTGGCAATAGCGTGGCACCAGTTCTGACTGGGCATGCTAGTGCCACCCCCGATCTTGCGAATCCCACACTCAAATGGGTCGCGAATTATCCCCCCCAGGCTTCTGTGCCTGTCGCGGCTTAGTCCTCAAACGGATTTCCCCTGGCCAAAAAAAAATGGCTGGGAAGGGTTGGGTAGAAATATACTTACATATATTTAAACGATATATACATACAGGAATATATAGCTGGAAGGTTGCCAAAGTCAACAGAACAGATATAGTCTTATGCCAAGTTCATGAGTTTGGTAATTAACAGACAGTAGTAGGTGTGCACTACTCACCGGCAAACATGTCTGGGTGCGTGGCCTTGAACTGGTGGTGCCTGGGCGCGGCGCCGGGCCGGTGCAGCTGCGGGATGAGGTGCAGCCACAGCGCCATCTTGTGCCCGCGGTAGTGGCTCCTCACGCGTAGCTTCGTACCTGGTACATACAGCCACGTGTCAACAAAACCATGTTGCTGCCAAAATAAATAGGTTGGATCCGAACTTACTTATGCTCAAATACTGTTGCGTGTTGAGCTCGTATCTGGGCCAGGAAGCCTCGTGGAGGTGGTCCCTGGGAGTAGGATCCCCGTTCTTGGCAAACGCTGCCACCAGCGCCACGGTGGCCTCTGCCACGGCCACGTCGCCGCGGGAGTAGTTGCGGGGAGTCGCCACACCGCCGCCCACCAGCGGCAGCCCCAGGAAGTAGGGGAGCGTCTCGCTCGACACGCTGCCCAGGCGCTACATTAAGCATATTACTAACTAGTACTCTGACTTCTAAATTCTTATCACAAATACCACTAGTACCCTAAAGTTGTCACTTCTATCGAACGTGGCAGAGGGTTTAGCTTTGAGCTTACTGTATTTCTGATAATTCACTTCCGTCTTCCCCTATCCTATCTTAACTTTCAACCCCTCCCCCCTTTCTTTCGTCTTCTTGTCTGATTCCTCTATCCCATCCCCTTTATCTTATCCCACTCTAAATGATTGCAATGCGTTGGCAACGCTCACAGGTATTTCAAACATCGATAGGTGGGCCGTCAGCATGTTAGCAAGCACAATAAAACTAGTGAATGACAATGAAAAAGAATGTTGTTCAATAGACCTGAGGATAATCGGCGTCTTTGGTCTGGTGCGTGAAGTGCGCGAAGTAGGTGCTGGCGCCCCTGCGCGCGTGCAGCTGGGCGAGGCGCAGCGCGGGCGCCACCACGGCGGCGTCGCTGATGGCCTCGAGCGTCGCGTCCCGGATGTTGATCGGGTGCTGGATGGGTTTCTCCCAGTCCGTGTACTCGTTGCGGATTGCTGCGAAGATCTCGTTGCGGTGGTAGCGGTACACGTTGCGGACGTACGTGCGGAGGATGCGGTTCCTGATAAGCCCAGTGATAGATAGACTTTATTGTACACCATTACAGAAAACTTACGAACTAATATTATTCTAATTGTGTACAAAGGGCGGTCTTATCGCCAAAAAACGATCTCTTCCTTCTTGATTAGGAGTGGCGCTGGTGGTATACATAATTATTAGTGCAACACTTATAAAACTACTCTCTTCACATGAAACTATAATGATTCCAATAGTTGGAACCCCTTATTTTAAAAGAACGTACGATATTCCGTCACAAAAACGTCCAAAAATATTGTCTTAGTCGTTTCTCAAAATTTCATCCGAATTTCATTAGGATTATGGTTATCCAAAGCTGAATAAATTGTCATAATGAATACGTCATATCATACAAGACCAGTCTTTATTTTTGTTAGGTAGGACTGTCGATCTATTGAAAAAGTAATGTTCGCCTTAAACGAATCGGCCAAATTGAATAACAACAACATTTTCATGTTTTACGATTGTGAAGTAGTACAATGTATCAGTTTGAAACAACAAGACACTATTCAATGACAGACAGTAAAATGAATGTATTTGTTTCAAAATGGAATCTCACAGATTACTTATACGCAAGTCATGAGTCCACCACTCCACCGCTTCCAAAGCAATTTTATTTACTGTCAAAAGAGAAGAAGCGAGACAATAATCTCCCCAGCAACATCTCTTTACTTTATAATAATTATTAAATTAAAGTTTATGGATAAATGCAAAAAAAACTCTCACAGAATCGGTATTAATATCTATTGTCGATTTTTCACTCATATTTTTTATATAATTTGCAAAATGAATATGAACAACTTTTTTAGTATATCTACTTTGTTGTTTGTTTAATTAGCACATAGTTTGGATTATAATGAATTTGAATCTGGCCCTGTATATTACATTGTTATTGTTTAATTTTTAATGATTGTAATCTGTTTGGCGCTTAAATAAATAAATTAATTAATTATTAAAATAGGATATAGATTTAAATTTTGACTTATATCTATGACCTTCAAAAAGTATTTATTGGAACTTATTTTGAAAAAAAAAATTTTAAATTTATATTGGTGTATTAAAGGAAACTGATTAATAATGGGTTTTACAAAGTGATCGTTGTGTGGTTGATTCGTAATCAGGAATTCATGGTACATGTTTGGTGTTTGCACTAACCTGTGCTCCTCCTCAAACCCATGACGAATGTCGTCTTCACTAAAAAATTGGTAGCTCTCAGTCGTTGTAACCACAACTGCCAACGCGCACTCCAGAAACGCTTCGCTGGCATGCAAAGCCCTAGCGGGAGTTTGCCCTTGAGTAGGCTGCTCCTTTGCCACCGGGACTGATGGAGCCCATCCAGCTAAAAATCTAGCTTTCGGAGCTTCCACTGCTAACAAAGCCGCAAGGGGTCGTGCACGAATACAGGAAACGAACCTAAAAAACAGATTCGTATTTGAAATACAAACTTGTAACCATCTCATCATATTCATACTACAACTCCATTAATTCATCGAAAGTACTTCTGGAACTAAAAACTAAAAAAAGAACGTGAGATATAAATAGAAGAAGAAATATAGAGAAAACAATGTTTAGCTAGACGTGTTGCTGGGGAGTTTCTTGCCGCTTCTTTTCCTTAACAGCAATAACACGTTGCGGAGCGGTGTGCATATAATAGGAAGTAAAATTACATTTTTAACCGACTTTGCAAAAGGAGGAGGTTCTCAATTCGTCGGGATCTTTTTTTTTTTGTTGCTTTTTTATGTATGTTCGCCGATTACTCCGTGATTTATGATCCGTTTTACGTGATTCTTTTTTTGTTCGACGCGGAATAGCTTCTTATTGGTCCCCTAAAAATTTTACATAGTTTGGCCCAGTAGTTTTCATTTTATGAACATTTTTATGCAAAAAAAATCCTTTTCGTTTCATCTGTACACCGATTACTCTGAGATTTATGATTCGATTTACGTGATTCTTTTTTGTTCGACGCAAAATAGCTGCCATGCGGTCCCCTAAAAAATTGACATACCACCCATACCCATGGACCTACGAATGGTGCCGCGCTTCTTAAAAAATATAGGTCCCAAGAAACGGGAACAAAATATGTTCGTAAAATGAAAACTACTAGGCCAAACTATGTCAAATTTTTAGGGGACCAATTAGAAGCTATTCCGCGTCGAACAAAAAAAGAATCACGTAAATCGGATCATAAATCACGGAGTAATCGGCGAACATACATAAAAAAAGCAACAAAAAATAAAGATCCCGACGAATTGAGAACCTCCTCCTTTTTTCGAAGTCGGTTAAAAAGTCATAAATAAATAAAAAAATCGTTTAAAAAAACCGAGTTCAAAAACTAAAATGTATAAAATAACTTATTTCTAAAGCTATTATTATTAATATATATTATCTAAAACATCTTGAAGTCGGTGCCAAATAAAACATAAAAATTACTATATTTTGAAAATTACTAAGCACCTACTTTAAGATGTTTTAGATAATATACATTAATAATAATAGCTTTAGAAATAAGTTATTTTATACATTTTAGTTTTTGAAGTCGGTTTTTTTAAACGAAGTTTTTATTTTTTATAACTTATATGTATGACCTCCAAAAAGTGTTCTCGTTTGGAACTTATTTTGAATAAAAACTATTGAATTTGAAATTTCTTTTATATTAGCTGCTTTAAATTCTCGTTCCAAAAGAAACTTGTAGAAGCATCTGTTAAATCAATACTTGATAGAAATCTTGACTAGAAACAGATTGCTTCCAGCGAACAGTTTTCATTGGCAAAAGTCATTGGATTGTTTTTTAATGTTACCAATTTTCATCAGACGATCCTTCTGGCGTGCACCTCAAGGCTTGCGCCGTGTGCTCTCTGGCCAAAGCCGCGTCCGGAGACAGAGCAGCAGGACTCAGCGCCGACCCACTCAGCAGTAAGACTCTTGCCGCAAGACCTACCAAACCAATTTCAAATTAAAATTGGTACTTCTTTACAACCTTCAGTACTTTAGTTTCTTGTTGTATTCACTACAATCACAAAGAAATTAAGTCAATACAGTGTAGACAACTGGACAGCAAAAGGTAAAGAAAATTCACAGCCTACCTGATTTGAAGTACGAGAACCTATTACGTAATTAATGCCAAGTGGGCAACCTGACAACGTATTTGTTATTCAATTTCAGTGATGGTTGTCAACATCGCAATTGCAGCGCCATCTTTTTGGCTATTTTCGTCTATCCTACGGAAACTAAGTCATTTACCGAGATAAAAAGTATCCTATGTTACGTCCCGTGATATAAGTTAGCTCTGTTTCGAATTTCTACATGATAGTGTAACAAATAGACAGATAGAGAGATTTTACCTTTTGCATCAGGGAGCATTAGAAGAGCGTTCGCTAGCGCCGCGCCAGCTGCATGTCCCGCCAGCGTCACTCTCCTGGGATCTCCCCCGAAAGCGGCGACGTTCTTCCGGATCCATCGCAGGGCTGCCCACACGTCTAAAACCGCAGCTCCGCCTGCCTGCTGGACGCTGTCTGATCTTAACCCATTTGTTAAATAACCTAATAGAGCAGAAATACAACGAATTACTTCCTATTTACATATCATGATTTTATTTAAAAGTGACGAAAGAAAACCGTCAATGCCATTGTCAATGTGATCAGTGTTTTTTTATTGCGTGAGTTCAGCACACAGACAGACTGATGTAAAGCGAGTACCATCGCCTATGGACATTTGTAGTACCAAAAGTGCTAGCAGTTTGCTGCCGCTCTCTAAAGGGGGTCTGGAACCTGGCCACTAATGCCGGAACACAATAATATAGGAAATATATGATCTACTATCGCGATGAGACATGCACATCGAGATAACTGATGTGCCAAACCTGCCAGTCTGTCTTGGGTATTTGTGACGGGTATATTATTTACTTCCCTACTGACAGATGGGGAGGTCCGAGCCCACCAGTACGAAATTTATGGGATTTCATCAAACAGAGGGGCACTTGACGCAGGTGCCAAGATTGATTTTTGAACTATCTTTGCAGAATAAGTGGAAACCGGAAGATGCGTATCTAAGTTACCAAGAGGACACGGTGGCGCTTACAACAGACCCCTGCCTAGACTTCTTTGGGTATCTCACCTAATAAACCTAGCCTATGGTTAACGGTGATGACGAGGAGGTGGGCGCGAGCGGCGAGAACGGCACCGTCGAGCGCGTTGGGCGAGCCCCACTCGTGCGAGGGCCCCCCCAGCCACGCCACCACCGCATATGGCGCCTCCACGCCGCGCGCACCTAACGGGCGGAAACATAATATTGTTTGTTTATTATTTAATGATGAACAATGGTTGTGAGTCATGATAGCCCTCTTGTTCATACTTCAGTACATATTCTTGATCATGCGTATTTCCTTCTCTTTTGTATACTGGTATGTTTGTGTATCTATCTCTATTCCCCCCAATTATGCATTTGTTCACGAGGATGCCGCTATTGTGTCATCGGATTTCGTTTGCGGTGTCAAAATGGGTTTTTGGCAACTACAGTGAGTTAATGGACTTGATTGATTAAGCTGGTCTCAAGGTATGTGCCAAGCCAAGGTTGACGTTCTTAATCAATGGAGTTTGGGAGAGCGTATATAATTTCTGTACTTATTTATTATAATTTAACAAACGTTTATACAATAACTGAAGGCAACAAAATTATAATATTATGTTCAGTGGTTTCGTGTAGAATATCCGGGTTTTTTTAAACTTCAGATCCACGCTCACACAATGTATTTATTAGGCCGCATACACAGGCACTACTCTTTATATATTCAATGTACTCTTTGGGCACTACTAAACAAAGATATTCGTTGACGCACGGCGACAATCTGACTTGATCGAACTTTTGTTTTATAGAACTAATCCACTATGCAAAGAGGTAATTCATTATTTAGGATTCATTTGTATAAAAGCATTCAATCAAGCTTTGTGTATCAGCAAGATATTACTATATTACAAATACATATATAAGAAACCCTTACCGCTACCGGGCACGTAGATGTTGAGGTAGTGGCATTCTTCGCTTTGGTTCGCTAGCAATGGGATTGTGCTTTTCAACTCGTTGTACGTCCCTAACGGCATCTTCGATAGGGCTGCACTCCTACAAAGCAATTTTTTTTTTGTAAAACATCCTTCAATACCTAAGCACTCATACACACTATGCAGCTACCTGCAGTCCCGGCAACTATCCGGATGACTATAGTATACAGTTAAATATGCAGCGAACTCGATTGCAGTGAGTATAATAGTCATCCGGCTAGCCGGCGATGGGGTCCCAACATACCGGTTTGCCGGCAACTGCAGCGTAGTGCTTAGGTATAGAAATTAGTTTTATATACATTTTCTTACCCGCCAATCGCATAGTGCGTCTGAGCAGTTACAATATCCAAAGCACACAATGATGTACAAGGAATAATAATAGATAGATAGATAACACTTTATTGTACACCCTTACAGAAAAACTTACGAACTAGTATTATTATAGTAGGGTACAAAGGGCGGTCTTATCGCTAAAAAGCGATCTCTTCCAGACAACCCGTGGCAAGAATATTCCGATTAGAAGTGGCGATGGTGGTATACATAATTATTATACGATTACTTCAATTTTATTAATAAATATATAACTATACTATATATACAAATATACACATAAGTTATATACATATATACTATATGGCGATAATATGCAGCTATTTAAACATAATAAACATATAGCTATATGCAATATAATATATACTAATTACATAAAATTACATATCGTTATATTGCAGATAGAATTTTCTGACTAAGTTCTTAAATATTATTAGGGATTTTGCTTGTCTGACAGCAACAGGCAATGAATTCCAAAGTTGGACCGCCTTAACTGTGAAAGAATTATTGAAGAACGTTGTATTATGAATAGGAGTAATAAGTCTATGTTGACTGGAAGGGCGCAAATTGTGAGAGCAAGAAATAAATTCGAAGCGTTCTTTAAGGTACTGTGGAGTAGTAGGGATGAATAAAATACTGTAAAGCAATGAAAGAATATGAGTATTCCGGCGAATACGGATTGGCAGCCACTTGAGCTTTTTTCGAAATTCAGAAAAGTGGTCATACTTGCGTAACCCAAATATAAGGTTCTTATGGAAAAGTTTTGGAGTCGCTCAAGTTTATTAAGCTGTTCTTGAGTTAAATCTAGATAGCTGGCGTCGGCATAATCAAGTATGGGCAAAAGTAGTGACTCTGCTAGCTTAATTTTGGTGGCGATGGGCAGGAAGTTTTTCAGCCGCCAGAGTGATCTGGAGGAGAGAAACAACCGCCGACTCAACTCCGTTATATGGGGTCTCCAGGACAGCTCACTATCAAATATAACTCCAAGGTTTCTGACCTTATCACTGATAGGGATAAGTTTCCCATCAAAAAGAAAACTTGGCATAACGGTCCAGTCAACTTTACACAGCATCCGCGAGCTACCGATGATAATTACTTGAGTTTTCTCAGGATTAACAAGAAGTCCATTCGATTTACTCCATTGTAGTATGCGGTCAAAGTCAGAGTTTATCGTTGCGACTGCTTGATTTAGTGTAGCAACCGGTTCCTGCGTGTAAATTTACAGATCATCTGCATAGAGGTGATAGGATGAAGTAAGTTCATTGGAAATTGAGTTTATAAAAACAGCGAATAATAAAGGAGATAGTACGCCGCCCTGTGGAACACCGGCAGAGAGATCACACCACGACGTGGTGTGTATAATATAGTACAACGAAAAGATAAATCACACAGCAAAATATTATTTCTTAGTTCTAATTTTAGGTAAGACCCTGGGCCTCGTGTATCGTTTGAACGCATGACCCCAGAATACTTTTATTAGGCTCTCTTTCTCTTACTGCGTGTGAGTTAGATAAAGAGTATTGCCAAGTTCTATGGGTTTGCGCCCTCGCGAATACCTTTTGAGTTCCAGGGAACGAGCTTGATTTTTGGACGACTATGTCTAAACGTCTGACGAGTTGACTAAATCTTTCGGAACGACTAATAATCGAAAATCAGAATAAATATTGGTATTTCATATAAAGTCACTTGATGTAGGATTGTTTTTTTAATCAATTGAATAAAAAAAACCGGAGTAAGGTCTACTTAACTCATTGCTTAGCTCAACCACCCAAAATGATTTCTGGTCCACTAAACGAGTATAGTCCACTGTATTTTGTACAGCTTCATCTCTTGCTGATTACAGGCTCACGCAGTTCAACCTTCAATAACTTACTGATCGTTGGCCCAAATAGCCTCTGTTCATTCGTGGAATGAAGATCCATCAAATATTCAATGTAGTTTATCTGGCATAATTGGAATCAAGTTCCCTTACCTGTTCGATATGTCTGGGTAACGCTGCGGGCAGACGGGTGCGAAGGCGTCTGCTAGACGGGTGCCTGGCCAAGTGGGGGCCGGCGGAGGCGGCGCCAGTCGCTCCGGCTGCCCCGCGTACGGGACCCCCAGGAACACCTCCACTGGCTCCAGCCGCCGCGACATCGGTTCGACTATTATGCCGCGGATGGCTCCTGCGGATTACACTAACATATTCATTTTCACTAATTTAAAAACTTGATATAGATACTCCCTATTTTTTTTTAAATTATGATATTAACGGTCTTAACCATATCGAGTTCTTTAAGTCTTTCCACAACTAACAGTTTGTTAATTTTGTTTCTAATTTTTGGGCGCTTTCCATATATATTTATTAGATGTTGTTTAAAAACGTTGAATATGATGGCTTCAGAATTCTTAATTCGATCTGCGATTTCAGAAGACCCTAAGCTTATCTAAATCAGGTGATAGACGTACGAGCAAATATCAAATGCGTTCTTGAAGTTCGTACACGTCATTGTGCTGAACACAATTATAAAGTTCACAGACGGAGCTAAGAGGGAAGCATATTGCGCTCTCGCTCTGATGCTATCCGGACACGACACCATCTCTTTAGCACAACACACCATAAGGTGTAATAAACGTTGACATTTGATTGGATCTACACAAACTCATGGAGCTAACTTCACTCGAAGCGCATATATCGATTGCTCGCACTGATGTGTATACAGTGAAACTTGGTTAAGTGGGATCTGGATAAGTGAGAAACCTCCACAAATGAAACTCATGCAGAGGTCCCAACACCTTGGCACTGAATTACCCCTGTTAGTGGGACGAAGCAAACCTCTATATCTGGGATTCGTTCTTTCGATTTATCACCATAAACTCTATAACTGAGACAGCGAGTGAATGTTCTATGCATAAACCTCTGTAACTGAGATAACATCGTTTTGTTTGTTTACTTACTTATTCTTATTTATTTGAAAAATGTCAAAACGAAAGCTACAATCTTTATCCGTACGTGAAAAACTGAAGGTTATGAAAGTGGACATTTATGAAAGTGGGAAAACACGCGATGAAGTCTGTGTCGATTAAATGTGCCGAAATCTACTCTTTGTAAAACAATTTAGAATAAAGATAAAATTCAATCACAATGTTCTGAAGGACGAGGGAAACTAAAACGTTTACGTTTATCAGAATATCCTGAACTTTAACTCTGTTAATGGAATCCTCTGTAAATAAGACAGATATTTATTTATACCAGCAGGTCCATTGATGTCTCACTTAACCAGGTTTCACTGTATATGGCTCCGATTTGATGTCAATATTTTTCACCAGAGAAACCTTACATAGATAAGGTGAGAAACGGGCATACTCAGCTACATATTTATATGTGTTAAGTAGCTTTAGAGCCAGACTGTTTTTACTTCTAAAAAATCAGGTACCAGATTGATCAAATCCACCAAATCATAACAGCCGTTATAGACTACTACAAATGTGTATGAGGTTAGTTCTGAGACAGTATCAAAACGAACCCATTCCGAGCTAAAACTAACCGACATTAGGCATGAAACTTGAATTTAACAAATGCGGAGCGGCGCGCGCCCAAATTGGCCTCGTGATAGGCCGATCCCTCGGAAAAGGTATCGTTTATCCCATTTGAGGGTACACGCCACGGACGGGATCCGAACAATAATTAATTTGATCTCGCATGCCGGATCCAGGGTATGTGAGGGACGCCGTTTAGACCTTCCCTAATTCGCTCAGATGGATGAAAACCCACAAGATATTACTAACGGATTTCATTTTACAAAATGTTGTTAGTGTTTTCAAAATATCCGGAACCAGAATTGTATGGAGTTTCTTTAAGCAATCGGCAGCAAACACACACATTGTATAGCAAGTTAAGAAAGTATAATATTGTAAATAACGGAAAGTTCCTTTACAAACTTGGCCATAGCAGGAATCGAACCCGGAGCCTCTACGTTCCAGTGAGCTCGGCCGATAAAGGCTTAGCCAACTGAAACACAGAATTTATCAAACTCTCTAGCAAGTTATTTTTCTCAAAGTTGCAAGAATTGTAGGAGTCTATTTTGTTCTTAAATTAGTTCAGTCTCCTCTATATTTGCTGCATAGCACCCAGAAGTCCTTTGTTGGTTTAATATTCGTAAAATTTAGTTATAATCCTTACGAAATTTATGATGTTGAATGTCAATAAAAGAGCTGACTGACAAATCAACTATATAGAAATAGAGACATATTTTGTATCATCTTACAAAATTTCACAACTTAGATTTTGAATATACGAACACACCAACTTCATTATATATTACTTATAACATAAGCGTAGCTTACTTGGCTATATACGATGTGTGCCTTTGTCTATCAATATTATTTTATTATATTGGAAGTAACTTTACCCGTGCGTTGTGATTGGAGTCATCCGTGAAACTGATATATATACATATATATATATATATATATATATATATATATATATATATATATATATATATAGGCTGATTTAAACTTGCATTATAGTATAGTCAAGTAGTTAACGAAAGCAGTCAATGAAATCTCCTGATGATAGAAAGAAAAGAATTATTTCCAAATGCGACAGATACAAGACAAACAGATTAGAAAATATAAATTTTATGCCCCAATTTCAGGGTTTCTATGGGTACTCTACGGATATTGCTATACCAAAACATAGTCCAACACAGCACTGATTTTCAGTGCCCACCTCCTAAATATCATATTATATCATCATTATGTAGACAGCAATATTTATCAATGGTACACTGCCCCGCGTCAGTGGTCTGGTGGAGCTCGACAGGCTTTTATATATCTGTTTATTTGTTTACTATTATATATATTTAAATTTAAAAATATATATATACTTGTCGCAGAACGGCCTCGTTCTCACGACATCTTCTTTAGTTATTGCAGGTTTAGTGGGCGTCATCAGGATAAAATGCGAGCATACAACACAATAGCCATGGTTTATACACTTTTAATTTAGATTTGATCAACATTATGACATAGTTTAGACCGAGCAGTGGGTTCAGGGCACCCGCTCATACTTCCAGCTTCAATACTTTCTTTAAAATTCTCAAAGGTCCAACTCGACCTGTTGCCACCAACCAAATGTGCCACAAAAACTCCTCAGTCTACCCAAGCAGATATTACTCAAAGTATAGAGGGCGCTGACCCCGCTCAAGACATGCTCTGCTCTCATTGGTCGTTTATTAAATTACAATATTCATAACTTTTATTAGGTTAGAACGATCTGTAAGTTATAGAAACATTTAACAAATCTAATTAAATTACATTAAGAATTTTAGAAGTAATTAAAATGTAAACAAATGATATTGTGCGTTATACATCCAAATAATAATCCAACCAACTATAACTTCCCTCCGACATACTTATATTTTTAAATTAGTTGAATTTTTAGTAGTTTCTATTTTTAGGTTTTTATTGTTTTAGATGATGTAACTTGTAGGAAGTTTATCAATTAAGTAGATGTCTACCCAAAACTAATGCAAATGTAATCAGGCTTTACTCTCAAACTAATATGGCATAAAGCTTTTTGATCTCAAGAGTAAATACATCCATTAGACCGGTATTGAGGGTAGTCCGATTGGATTGTGCCAAAATTTAGGCCCACCTGCCACGGAGGCGATCAGCAAACAAAACTCATGGATTACACTAACCGCAGTTAATCTTGGGTCTCATAACTTCACGGTTTGATTTATGTTCATCCGTTATTTGCTTTAGCGAACTTTTGTTTACCCATTTGAATAATGGGGCAGCGGTAACAGAGCCCGGCATTAAGTTATCTACTTTCCGAATAATATACGATATTCATGTTTGTCAAATTTGAGAGAACGGCAAAATGACAAAACTATCCGGTTTAAATTCAAAATAAAGTTAATATCAATAGGTACTGAGTACTAATTTTGGGTCTATTATTTCCATATAGGGTTAGCGAAGGCATCGTGGCTGGATATTATAATCCCCACACAACTATTTCCATAGTACGTTGCGGTAAGAGTGTAACCGACTCTTTTTAAAGTCTGCAACGTTATGGACATAAATTTCTTCCTCTTGACTTCATTATCTACCGCAGTATATTTATTTTCGTCACGCACAGTTCTTGCTTCTGTTGCTGAAGTACAGGCTTCTTACTACTTCACTGTCATATAATGAATCCATGATTAGACCTGGGGTCTAAAGCTACCACGTTTAGAGAATCGCTTAGTGAAAACGACACTTATCTATATATACTGGTAGGCGTAACATAGCATAAAGTTCCACTTGTAAGGATACACGTGTCAGAATCAAAGGCAGAATGTAAAGTAAACAACTCTTTCAATTATTCGTCACCCTCAATCAAGACACACCTAGCTGTGGAAGGCGGCTGCCCACATTAGTACAACACCAATAGCTAAACTCTTACGGCCTAATTCATAAAAAGTTAGAGTAAGTTTCAACACATCTCTAAGAACCACAAGAATCTTTCAAACTTGCTCTAACTCTCTATGAATAAGACTATAAATTATAATATTGGTCATATTAAAATTTAAGGTTTTTCATTAGGTCCTCTGTCCTTTCAATTTTACCAACATTTTGGATCATAAATGACACCGATGACCTCTTCCGTCACATTTTTTCGTACGAGATTTGAGGACGTAACTAATTGAACACCGGGGTGCGCCTCTTCGCTGCGTCTCCTTATCAGAGATAACAAACAAAGCAGCAATTTATCTGAACTTATCTATACTACTAAAACTTATTAAATAATTATCTCCGCCAACATTTTATCTATCTAGCCCTGCCAAGGGTTGTCTGGAAGAGATCGCTTTCTCGCAATAAGGTCGCTCGTTGTACTATTCTGTATATCTTTGGTGTACAATAAAAAGATCTATATTGTCTATTTATCGGATCGGTTTAAAGAAATTTAAGTAATTTTTGAATTAATTATAGTAAGCGTAGGTAGGTGGCCAGCTTCTGTCCCCTAGGATTGTTATGCGCCTGGGTACCACATGCCACTTACACATCGAGTAAAGACGGGCCCGATCACGTATGACGTTCTTGTGAGTTACCTGCGTGCGTGTGGACGATGCGCGAGCTGTACCTGGGCCCGGCGGCCACCGCCGGCAGCGCCGCCAGCACCAGCGCTGCGCACCAGCACCACGCGCGCCGCGGCCACTCCATGCGCCATCACGCGACGCTTGGCTGCAACAAAACGAACAACTCAAACTCATTTATTTCGGGAAAACAGCCAATATAATTAATTGTCGTCGTAAGTCAACCGTTATCCACTGCTGGACATGACTGCCTACCGACTTATCCTATCAGCCGAACAACTTAGTGATTTATTTCGGTAAATACAACTAAAATATGATCACTGTCGTCGGTCAGTCATTGAACGCTACTGGATGTAGGGCTTTTAAGTGTGCGGTACCTACCGAGCCCTTATTAGCTATTACCTTCCGAAGATCTCAGGCTTTCCTCTCAAATATTTCATCGTTCGTTTTCGATTTAGAACTTTTTTTCCTTGTTTTTTAGTTGCGAAAACTTAAGAAAACAAGTTGTTGTATTTCTAAACAAGTTTTTGTTTTTTCTCACTTTTTTCCAAAGTTTCATTGAATTTTTTGGGTGATGATTTTAGCATCCCTGGAAAATTAAGACGAAAAAGACTAAAGTGCTTTGGACATGTAATGAATGAGGAGGAATGAAAGTCACGTAACAAAAATAATGTTAAACTGCAAGCTAGATGGATGGTTACAAATGTAAAGCTATAAAAAAAATGATGGATTGTGTGAAGGATGAAATGGTGATTTGGTGTGGGACAGAGGACTTATGTCAGAATAGAGGAGTGTGGAAGGAAAAGACATGTTTTTCCGATCCTAAATAATTGGAAGAAGGTGAAAGTAAAGAAAGAAAAAATATTTATTTAGATACAAGATACAAAAAGTCTTACATGATAAAATATCTAACAATTAATTGTGGTGTGCTAAAAAGGTTCTTGCTCAGCATAATGCTAGTTTCACAACCAGCACTGATCTTCCGCAAGTAACTCTAAAGAGACTATTCCAACTAATCAAATTAAAGCGACTATTTACCCAAAACACGTGATTGGTTTTCAAATTATTCACCGTATCCTTCTGTTTCAGAATATGCAGTCAACAGAAAGGCCAAAAACAACGTAATACTATAACAATGTTGTGTCAGCACCCGCTGATTTTGCAAACAGGAGAAAGAGTGCTGACGTCAACAGTGCCTAAGATTTCTATTAAGAAAGTGTTAGCATAAGGGACTCTCCGGAAAATAGACAAAGGAGACTAAACACGCTAAGATATCTTTAGCATACGTCTACTATACCTAGCAATCATTTCTTGGGCCTACCCCTTTGACTGGGACTTAGTGAAATTAGTCGCACCCTCCTTTACAGAAAATACATTTTTACTTTTGTATTTAGTACCCTTTTATAAAATAAGCTTGCATATTCTTGATGAAAATTGCTTTAGCGAACTGATTAAAATTCCTATCCATTAAATTGAATTCCAAAGCATCCCTTTGTTCTTTATATCTTTTTATTATTAATAATGACATAAAGCTTTTGTTACGTTACATATTATTAATGTTAAGATAGTAGATAATATTGAAAACATAAATGACATAAATTTATAATATACATGTCATCAGATAATGTTTTATGTCCATCCAGTCCTTCAATATCTAGATCATACGATGCATTAATTCCAAATTGAGATGTTATTTCAAATATTATATTTCGGAATCGGCAAATGTAATAAATGAAATGCATTGGTTATCAAATTATTGGAAACAGAGGTATTAGTACATGTCTTAGTAGATAATATATTTAGATTGAGCTCAAAATCAGGAAATAGTGACATATCTACCTAAATAAACCTGTCTGTACACTTGAGAATGAATCAGTTGCCACGCGAATAAGTGAGTTTGTTTTTGCGCCGTTAGCAATAGCAGCCCTCTTTAGGGGGTGTGGTTAGACAAATGGAGCCCTTACGTCACGAGCAGCAACGGGGCCCGTAGCTGAGGACCCATTCAAACATTGAACGTTTGGAGAAACACCTTTTGTACAACTACGATATCCCAGCGACTTCGTCCACGCTTGGCTTCAAATTCCCGCGGAATTCTCGGGATAAAAAACATTACATAAAATTTGTTACCGATTAGTGAAAAAATGTTGATCTGGCCATTTTAAATAATTCCCAGAAAGTTTTCCGCGGGATTCCCAGGTTAAAAAGTAGCGGAGAAGTCTAAGTAGTTGCTGTCGATCAACGAAAACCGTATCGGAATCGGCCTAGTAATTTTTACATGAATCCTCAACAAACAGACATGAAATTTGTTATATAGTGTATTCCAGTCTCTTTTTTAAATAACCTCAATATACAGACATGACATATTTAAAATTTTATAATATTATAAATCTCTGTCTTTTATCTATAGTTTAATAAATATGAGGGTATTCCATTAAATTCCTAATTTCTCGAATTGTAACCGGCAAACAGTAACTACTTCAGAAAGTCCTTATTGAAAATTGAAAGTCTAGGAAATGTACGAGGAAAATCTATTTCTTTCAGTGAAAATATTTCCCGATTTTCTTTAAGAGCTCGTTTAGACCAGGTATCGGTACAGAAAGTGTTTGGTAAACTAAGATTTTATTATAATGTCTAGCATAAAAATCTATGATACCTGCTGATAGGGATCTACAAGTGCTTCAAGCGGCTTCTGCGGATATATCGAATTTCGAAAATTCTCTTCTAAAATGTTAGGCGTTTAAACTTGAATTAAACGCAAGCTTCGTGACATCTTCTCCCAGTAATGCACTTATATTATTTATGTCTATCTATCTAAATACCTATCTACATAAATAATATAAGTGCATTACTGGAAAAGAATGTCACGAAGCTTGAGTTTAATTTAAGTTTACACGCTAAACATATTTGAGAATTTTCTAAATTCGATATTGCCGCAGAAGCCGCTTGAAGCACTTGTAGATCCCTATCAGGAAGTATTATACATTTTTATGCTGGTTATATGATTTAATTTCAAATTAAACAAATACAAAAACAAAATGCATAATTACAATACTTGGCAAAACTACCGGCGGCCTTATCGCTAAAAGCGATTTCTTCAAGCAACCTAGCTTTAAAGAAATTCTTAACTAATCTGGCGATGGAGGTGGGATAATAGATAGGACTGTACAATTTAAATATACGTACTTACACTAACTAGTGGTCGAAATTCGACAGTAATTAATTTAAATTGGTGAAATATTAAATCCGTCACTCGGTGACTTTGAGGTCCTGTATTTGACTGAGGCCAGAAATGCTTGGTCTATGGCCTGCCCATATCAAAATTTACCCATAAATCTAAAGTCACAGAAGCTATGGGACGGCCCGCTTTGCTCGTTGGTGCATAAAAATCTTTTGGATACGTGTGCCAATGAGACGGAGCGTGCTCGTCTCCTAGCTGTCTCGCGTTGGGAGTCTGGCTTATGGCTACAGGCACTCCCCTCGGCGAATTTAGGCACGTTTAGAATAAGTGCTTGCATTCGCCTAGGGGCGGCCTGTGTTGTCCCACACCGCTGTCAGTGCGGAGATAAGGTCGAGCGCCTCGGTCACCATGGGTTATCGTGCATCAGGAGTGCCGGTAGAATTTCACGTCATGCAACACTTAACGACATAATCCGTCGGGCTCTTGTCACCGCCGGGGTACCTGCCGTCCTAGAACCGAACGGCCTGTGCCGCGACGATGGCAAGAGACCCGATGGTATGTCATTGGTGCCCTGGAAGATGGGTCGCCCCTTAGTATGGGACGCGTCTTGCGTTGATACTTTGGCTGCGTCCCATCTTCCAGCTACTAGCATGTCTGCCGGTACAGCTGCTGCACAACAGGAGGCCCTAAAACGCCGCAAATACTCAGCCATCGGAAATGGCTACATATTTGCGGCTTTTGGGCTCGAGACCCTGGGACCATGGGGGCCTGAGGCTCACAGACTTTATCGAGACATAGCCAAACGTCTGGTGGATGTCTCACGTGACCAAAAGACTGGCTTATACCTTGGACAACGCATCAGCATTGCCATTCAGCGAGGCAATGTGGCCAGTCTTTTGGGCACGTTTCCGACTGACAGCGGTCTGGAACTAGATTTTATGGTTTAATTTTAGTTTGTATATATAGCTTATTTTTAGTTTAATTTATTTATAATTTAGTTTATTTTTAATTAGGAGTTTAGGGTAAATTTTCTTATTTTAATTTATAAACAATAAATTGTTTTCTAATTAAGAAAAAAAAAATTTAATTATAAGTTTGAACATTATTAAGGTTCTGTTGTCTATGACTATACTTCTATAATGACAGATTTCGCCAAGGTTACATTGTTAATTTGACTTTAACAATAAGCAAAAGAGTATATATGCGTGTGTGTGTCAAATACATGGTAGTCTGTATAACGTTTTTTATTATTGATAACTTTTTCCCAATAAATGACACTGTTTTTTTTATGGCAAGCGGTTAACATGGCCTACGGGCATTTGCACATTATGGACAAAGGTGCTACAAATGCGCTGCTGCTCTCTTAAAGGAGACTGGAACCTGGTCACTAATGCTGGAACACAACTCAATGTTGTTATGGCGACAGACTTCAGATCAGGGGTGGTAGCCATCCAGTCGGGAAAATGCCCTACCACCTGGCTATGTTTTGTCGCTTCTTACCACAGGCCGCCCAGCCCCAGGAAATTGTATTCTTTCTCCGTTCTTGCACGGGTAGAATCTGCCATTGTATCATGTCATCTGTCTCATGTTTCCGTGAGACAAATGGACATAACCGAGGAGTCAGTAGTAGCAGCAAGTAGACAGACTTCAAAATGGTTTAGAAAATGTTTATTTTTACTTCAAATATATGAGATTATCCTGAAGCTGTACTGTACCTGTCCAAAGGTATCAAAGATTGTAGACAATTTATCCGATATTAACTATCTAGTCTCATACAAATAAAACTGGTATTAAACGCATCTACTTAGAAACTGAACAGCATCCAAGGCAAAATAACCTTCAAAATCGGTTCAATAACGAAACAGTTACGGCTGAACCATACATAAAACACTTATATTTACACAACGAATTAAGAACCTCCGTCTTTTTCTAATTCGGTTAAAACAGCGCACATTTGCCAATTTTACGGAAGCTTTAGTTATGTGAGACTATCAAGCACTTATCCAACTTAATCCTGCTTCTCGATATTTGGTAAACTGCGCCTGGCATCACAGCATTCAGCGGCCTCCCTTTGTGAGCTTAGATAAGGTACGTTTAGATGGTACGTGAATAAACTTCCAAATATCTAAAATGTATTCGGGATGCCAGATTCCCGGTTGATATGATTCAGTCGTGGCATTCGACTAAAACCCATTTTGAAAGGGGAGCTCGCAAGGTCTAGAAACGGCATCTATCGTACTCAACTTATGTTCAATAAGTTTCTCTGTTTTGTGTTTGAAAAATACTCTAGGTTACTTCGCTTCTAACTTAATGATAATTTACTGACGTCCCTTAAGTATTATGTATTATGTTTCCTATCCGTTCAGGAATGGAGAAAGAATCCAATTTCCTGCGGCCGGGCGGCCTGTCGTAAGAGGCGACAAAACACCCCACAGCCAGGTGGTAGGGCGTTTGCCCAACTGGATAGCTATCACCCCGGGTCTGAAATATGTCGCTATAACAACCTTAGTGGTGTTCCGGTATTAGTGACCAGGTTCCAGGCTCCCTTAAGAGAGCAGCAGCGCGTTTGTAGTACCTTTGGTGTTGCAAATGTTCAGAGGCGATGGTTTCCATCAAGTCGGCTGTATGCCTGTCTGCTGAACTCCTGCAAGAAAAATAATAAATAAAAAGTTAAAGCTTTTTCACGACTTGTGAACGTTAATTTAATAATGTATTCATACCAAATTGAATTATAAAAAAAATAGCGCGTACGAATTGTCAATCAATGTAGTACCACTTCTTAAAGCGTTGAACTCACTGCAAATTTCTTCTTGAAAATAATGTAACGCCTTTAGCTCCCAAGAAAGAGGACAATACTTTTTGAAATCTAAAAAAATTGAATATCAGTCTATTGCAATGCCTGGTGTTGAAATTATGAACATCCTTATATTGCTTGTAGGCATTCACATTATTATTACCTGTCGGCATTTGAACTAATTGTAATTCTTTTATGATCGTCTTCTTTGGTTTTCTTATTTATTGGCATAATGTCAATGGCATATGTTTCTAGAGAAACAGCCCATTGTTTTATTGTATTTATTTATGGCCACTGCGGCCGGCTCTAATGAGTCGGCCGCAGTGGCCATAAATGAATACATAATTCGAAACACCTGGCTAATGCCACGTGTTTTGAATTAGGTCGACTACGATACGGGCGCATTGCATCTGTGCAGTATAAAACGATGGCCTGATTGAAGGAGGGGGCAATCGAGTGAGAACCACGATCAAGGCGAGACGTGTATACATTCGGTCATCTATTAGTGACGGACTTTGCGCGTTTTATTGAAATACGACCTTCTGAATTACGTAATGGATTTGTTGTGTTTGGTTATATTTGTACCTGTGTTATACGTGTTTGTATAGTTCTAATAAACTCTATAATAATTCCAACGATATTTTAATTCGAGTCCCGCTAAACTCGTAACAATATTATTAAAAATATATTAGCAGGTGACGTCATAATACCGATTTCCTTAAAGCTTTCCCTAAGAGACTCCCGGGGGCCGAGGTTATAAAGTGAATTAGTAAAATTTTGCTAGCATATCCCTAAACTTGAGAAAAGATTGGTCTCCAATTAAAGAATTTCATCCCCTTCTTCATCCCGTTCAAGTTTTATTTCGAGTCAAAAAGTAGCCTCCCCTATATCTCTACCATCTGAGGAATGTATAAATAAGTGAATTGGGCTACCGAAAACCGCTGAAAATAGGACAAAATGAAACGAAATTCTTTTAACCAGAACAATTTTACCTCTTACACATTCCTGGCGATGTCGGTACAAAACTTTTCTTTTGTAGAGAGCTCAAGATACTTATGTTTGGCTCCTCAAGGACGGATCTAATATATTAGTTCTGTGATAGGACCGGGTAATTCTTTTGACGTCCGATTGTCACGTCCACGGCTGTCGCTTTGTTTACTTAGGACTCGAGCACTTGTGTCTATTCAGAGCGATGACATGATATTGAATACAGTAGTGTATGGAGTAAGGAATAACCATATATAGGGATATCAGTTATCATGTCCGTAATATCACAGTGAAAGAGATTATCAAATGCTATAATTTCTTATATAACTATATAGTACATACCACAAAGTCATTCATACCTATATTACATCTGTAGCTTTGTGTACATTCCACACTAAATTCTGTTGGATAGTTTACGTTGGGGTGTGAGTGACAGCGGTCGGGCTGAGCGGTACGTCACGTTTGACTGCTACGAAAAAGTATGTCGACTCACTTGACAGTGACTATCAGTCCTCTGGGGTTGGACTCACTGGAATAACTTTCTAGTTACATACAGAGTTTATGTGCATTTGCTATGCTAGTTTGTATACTGTCAATTAATCACTGGTGCGCTAGGATCAGCGTGGGCGTAACTACGTTATAAGTCTTACGCTCTTCCTGCCATAAGCGCGGGGCACATGGGAGGAGGGTGGTTTTAGGTGGAGTATTGAGTTTTCGAAACTCCATAGAGGCTCATTTGACTCTGGTGCCCATTCGTGGTGTCACCTCTCGTCGCTTATTCCCTAGTAAAGGACCCGGCAGTGTGAGAAATGCATTTCAAAAAAAAGCGGGTGTACAATTGGGCACAACACACAAAACGCGGGGAGGTTTGCGCAGAAGCAACGGCGCGTTCAACGGTCAACATAGGCTAAGTCACATTACATAATGACCGATACGGCTAAAGACATAAGGAAACAAAGAATCGTTGACCAAATAGCTCGGCGTTAACACGTTCACTGTCCACGACTCCATTTGGAGTCGCAAATTGATTTCAATCATAAGTCCACGCCCCCATATGGAGTCGCAAATTATATACATTTTAAATGATTATATATTGGACTGGACATGTGAATTGAGGTTGAATTTTGGTTTAGACTTGTGAGTTGTTAAGTTTTGAATATGTCTGCAATTTTTGGAATGTATACCTCGACAGTCAGTAAATATATGACCTAAATTTGGAATTTCATTTAGCTTTATTACAAAATATAAAACAAAACATACTTATTGAATTATTATTTGTGGTATTTAGAGTTTTTTCTTATACATAATCAACAATCATATTAATAAGGACTATAATCAACACAAAGTATTAGAAAATATTATGATATTTACTAACTAATTGCAGGTAGATGTAAGATTTCAAGTAGGAACTTCAAAAGTTTCAAAGTATATACGAAAAAAATCAAAACCGTCAAAAGCATTGACAACATTTACTTTTTTTTGCTTGATATTTGTAACAAACCACTGTTACCATAGACAAAATAGTGTTACCAACTTTTTCACAAATTTCAATTTACCGCCAAACGTTCATGTGACTCCATCAAGAGTCATGTTTAGGTGTTTAGTCGTGTTTTAGGGTGACAAGTCCGCGACTCCGTCAGGAGTCACATTGTTTTTTCTGTTTTGTTTTTTTAAATATAAATTACTAAAATAATAACAAAATATATTGATTTTGTTTCATTATAGAACCTAAACAATACATTATTACAAAAATACGAGTGGAGTTGACACAAAAAAGGACCCTTGTTTGGGGGACTGTGAACGTGTTAACACTCTATGTTTAGAAACTCTGTTATGAATGTAAAGACATCTTCGAAGTATTTGCTTACATCACGATCAACATGTATAGCTAAGTCAATATTTTGCGAGTATTTGACCCGAGTATAAGTGATTGGCAGCGTATGTACGGCACACAAGCGAAAACACATTTTCCCCGAATGAGGGTCGCGCCTCGGGCTCCGGGAGTCGGGTCCGTCGTACGCAGGTACGAGTATGGCCCAACTCATTACACAGCCCACGCATACAGTGCCACAGTAAAGATACAAATTGGCGAGTAAGATTATTTTTCTTCTATAATAAAACAAACAGATAAAAAGTTAATTAGAAATAGCTTAACCATTATGCAAATATCATGATTTTTTAATGATGCATGTACATAAAAACAATGTGTATAATAAATTGTATTTTTTTTAATAAAACCAAATCATGAGTGATTTTATCTTTTCGTTGTTCATATATTCCATTTTAGATTTGGAAACTATTGGCACTAATCTTAAAATCCCAGTTTGCTCAATAGAAATACCTACATTAATTTTCATGTATTTATGCTTAACATGTTCATACATCACACAAGCCATACCCCGTTGGCCAATATAAAATGAAGTAAATATTTATTTAACAACATTGCCAGTATTGCAATTTCCGTGTTGTATGTGATTAGTATTTGTTGGCTCGCGATTAACCTACAGTGGTACACATCAGTACAGCCGAGCATGGAAACAATAGGGTCGCGCCGATGTGTACACGCAATACACAAGTTTACTTATGAGAAACAATCATAATCTACGGCCAACCGCCAATATTCGAATCTACTGCGAAAAGCAAAACCAAATCTTAGTACGCGTGACAAATTGTACTCAAACTCAATAATCTTAAGATAATAAATATACGCAATATTTCGAGAAAAATTGCCTCATTGAATACTTCCTAGGATTCAATATTGGACAATTTTAAATATTAGATTTTATTTATTTATTTAAGCATAAAAAAGTTTACAATCATTTAAATTAAATAATTTCATATACATGGCCAGATTATAATACGGTACATGACAGTAGGAAAATATAGGCTGATTTTAATATATATCGTAGATTACGATCTAAATATGACAGAAATAAATTGTTTTAACTTAAATATTAAATATTAATTGATATTCTTGAGAAATAAAATTGTTATATTGCAGCCATTAGCCACGTGACAATAAACGCCGATAAGAGCGCGTGACGTCATAGCGTGCAAAACACAAGAAGTTATTGTGGCGAACGATGGTGGAACCATCTAGTTAGTTTTAGAACTTTTGAAAAAACCTAGAAAAATCTAGAACGAAAAGACAAGGACGGATATATTTAGAAAAAGATAGACGATAAACGAAAGAAAGAGATAGATAGATGTTAGAAAGAGATAGACGACAAAAGAGAGAAAGAGATAGATAGATGTTAGAAAGGGATAGATGTATAAACGAAAGTTCCCGAACAGAAGGTTCGGGAAAGAAAAGACAGAGATAGATATATGGTTTCTAGAAAATTCTTCCGGGTATATAAACAGCGTAAGGCGCGCCTACCGGGGAGTTTAGAGTTGAAAGTTGCAGTTTAAAGTTGAGTTCAGTTCAAGACGGTGAAACGACAAGTGCGATACTAAAGGGTTATCAGAGAAGGTTAATAGAGTACAGAGACGGATTAAGTGGTGAATTTAGTGACAAGTTTGGTGGACAGATACGCGAAGGAGGTGTTTAGCGTAGTTCGAAGGAGGAACCAGAAGCGAGCTACCCGCGATAATATTGGAGGTGGTCCGCGCAATATCGGCGACGGTATTGAGGGTGTGACAACTTATCGTCGGGACTGTGCATCGTTGGTCGTGCGTATAGGGGCAACCCTACAGAGAGGTACTACGTGCGGCTGTGTAAGTCAATAAAAGCTTTTAAATTAAAAACTGGTGTTTTCTTCCAATCCATAAGTGCGTACCCCCGCTCGCACGTAACATTATCAATGACTTCTCAGATAACACTTCAATGAAACAGATGTTTGTTTTGCACCCTGTGATGTAATGCGAGACGCCTGACAGCATGACGCGTTTTTGTGACGAAATGTCAAAATATTTATAAACTAGCCAAATTAAATATGTTAATGTTGTTTTTTTGCTGAAATATTAATATGTTGGCTAAAATAGACCTTAGGGCTCAAAATAAACCTGTTTCTCAAAAATTGACAACTACCGAATTCAAACTATGTGCTAATTAGAAAAACAACAAAATAAATTTTTGATGGATGTTGGGGTGCGGATGGGTGATCTAGTTGTTAGCAGCTTGCTTTATGCGGATGATGCCGTGCTTTTAGCCGAATCGCCATCAGAACTGCAAACACTAGTCACAATGATGAAAGATGATTGTCAGGCGAGAGGCTTACGTTTGAATGCGAAGAAAACAAAGGTGATGGTGTTTGAAAGAGAAACAACCAGAACGAATGCAAGGATAATGGTCGATGATGTTATGCTGGAACAAGTGAATGAGTTTGTATATCTCGGATGTGCTTTTAGCAGGGATGGAAGGTACACCGCTGATATAGAAAGAAGAGTGAATTTGGGGAATAGTGTGAATGGAGCGTTAGGTAAACTTCTAGGCGCTAAGAACCTCAGCCAGAAGGCCCAGCTTGCCATACACAACGCGGTGCTGGTACCTACGCTCACGTATGGAAGCGAGAGTTGGGTATGGAATAGAGAGCACGAAAGTAGAGTAAACGCGGTCGAGATGCGAGCACTGCGCAAAATCTGCGGAGTGACGCTCGCGGACCGCGTTCGTAATACCGAAGTAAGAAAGAGAGTTGGCCTGAAAGAGAGTGTCGGGGTGAAGGTAAGGAAAGGAATGCTCCGGTGGTTCGGGCATGTGGAAATAATGTATGATGAAAGAATGACTAAACAGATATACAATGCAAAAGTGGATGGATGCAGAAGTCGCGGAAGGCCACGACACACCTTCCATGATCAAATTGATCATGTACTAGCAGAAGGTGATGCCAGGAGCCTTAAGAACAGACGAGCATGCATGACAAGAACTATGAATGTCAAAGAAGCAAGTGAGGTGTGTAAGAATAAGCCTAAATGGCGCTCTGTTGTTCGTGCCTACCCCGCAAGGGACCTGGCGTGAAGTAATGTATGTATGTATGTATGTAAATTTTATAAAGAAAGATAAAAAATTGACAATAGATATTATTAACGATTACTTGTGTAAGGTAAGCTTTTTGGTTTTAGTGATAAACTTCGATTGACTATTCATTTGGTCCGTATATTTATTAAAACATAAATTTTGATGCTATTAAGTGTTGTATGTACCAACTTAATTTAAGTTTTTTGTAATTTATCCTGATGAATAAAACGTCTTTAAAGTCAATAATTTTTTATTCATATCTTTTTTTTTAAACAAAAAAACATAATCTTAAATCTATAAAGAAATGAAAGCATTTTTGAAACCACTTTCAAAACAATTTAAAAAGTTAAATTGACCCAGTGATCTGTCCACACTGTGGCACACTTACGTCGGCAACTGGCCGCAATCTACATACGAATGGCGAGGATCGTGGAGGAATCTGTATCGGAAATAGTTTTTTGAAGTGATGAAAAAATGGCGGTCTCATTACTGGGGCTTGCTTATTTTGGTTTCGGCCGTTTGCCTTCGTGAGGGTTGAACGATGCCGGCAAGGGAATGTGACGGCGTCATATCCGCTACTTTTGGTGATTGATTTGGAAAATACAAAAATGATTTTACACTAAATCGTTGATTTAGTTAAATGTTATGTAAACGTTACGTACGTATTTAAACGTTGTTTAATAGCCACGGTTTATACACTTTTAATTTAGATTTGATCAACATTATGACATAGTTTAGACCGAGCAGCGGGTTCAGGGCACCCGCTCATACTTCTAACTTAAAACACTTTCTTTAAAATACTCTAAGGTCCAACTCGAACAGCTGCCATCAACCCAATGTGCCACAAAAACTCCTCAGTCTATATATATACATTATCACATATATATTACATTATCCTTACTACTCACCTGTGCACATCATTAGTTACTAGAAAGCAGGTATACCAATATTCATATTATGTAGATATGGTTCTGAATAAGATTTACGACGGAAGAATATTTGTATATTCAAATATAAAGAAAGAAAGTTTGCAGAAGTAGCGACGTAATTACATTCATGCAGCATATTTTGAAAATTTGTACGCCGGATTGCCAGCAAACAAGGTTTGCACTCAGCATATTGCTGTGCCGGAATTATATCCGACACAACGCTGATTTTCAGTGCAAACCTCCTTTTGGCCTAAGGCCAAAACTATCCAATTTTGTTAAACTAATTCTACTTGTGTAATATTTAATTGGTAAAACAAATAAATACATTTTAATAAATCATACAATAAAATACTTGTTACTTCAAAATTAACTGGTGAAAATATAATTGTAAGTATTCCATTTTGACTGTACTAGAGGGCGCCAGGGTAAAGACTCCACACAGGCGCTCTATGGGCTACAGCTACCTCTGTAAATAACTTTTGTTTTCGAAATAAATTTCTGGCTGGTAAAGAAAAATATTATTAAATAGAATCAAACGGACGAAGTTCCACCATCAGTCAACTGAGATCGAAGCATTTCCATTGTACAATACACATCGCCAGCGAAATCGCTGAACAATTCATGAGAATAATAACTTCAATTAGGAACTTGGGACGAGCATTCGCCTCCTGCATTTCGCGTCTACTCGTCATTCTTAAATCGGTCAAGCGCGTCGCGGATTACGGACATTCACATTAACATTTAAGTCAACTATGTATTAGTTTTAAAAAAACTACCAAAAAAGAAACTGACGCAAAGGTAATTAAAAAAGCAAACGGACAAGTGGAAAAACGAATGGCAACGGACAAGTGGAAAAACGAATGGCAACGAACAAATGGAAAAACGATTGGACAAGCGTGGTGGGTATACTGTCCTTTCCCCCTATAATGGGAGGCCCGAACCCAGCAGTGAGACATTTATGGGCTGATATTATATAATTATAATATCAAAATAACAGCTTTTTGCAAAATGCATATGAAATTATATACGGTACTCATATCAAGAGTATCAAAGTCTTTGATTTTTTATCTGTTTTTTGCGGCTAATGTCTGAAACGGGACATTCACTGGCAGGGTTATTAGGGTTCCACGAGAATAAAGTCCACGCAGAGAAGTCGCGGACTCAGCTAGTCTTAATATATTTCTTTAGAATAGAATGCAGTCTTTGAAGCGTAATGTTAAAGCATTCCTCCTTAAACAAGTTCAACTTCTATTCAGTTGACGATTATTTTTGTGCTTCAATAATAATATGATTATATAAAAATACCTTCCTACTGACATATTTTTGTAAAATGAAGAATGTTTATTGTAAATTAGAATTTTTTTATAATTGTAATTATGACTACGTATGTATATTTCAGACACAAATGTTTTCTGTTATTGAATTGATATAAATAAAATTAATATAAATTACTATATCCCTTTAATGATAAATTTTCCCCATTCAATAACAGGTTTTAGCCTGTATTATAGAATTGTAATCGTGACATGCAAAATTTCTTTTAAATTTAAACCCGAAAGCAATGGGGATTGTTCACAAAAAATTACCCTCTGATTTTATATTTTTATTACGTATAATAGGGTATTTTAAGATACTAATTTGAATATTTTTGTATTTTAAGCGTTAGTTTTTTTATAATTCGATTTTAAAATTATTTCTCCGATGACGCCATAAGGGACAAGTTTACATTGATTTCTTTGCCTAGAAAACAAAATTAATAATAGTAAATTTTATCTATATATTGTGGCGAATGATGGTGGAACCATCTAGTTAGTTTTAGAACTTTTAGAAATATCCAGAACAATCTAGAACAAAAAGACAAGGACGGATATATTTAGAAAAAGATAGACGATAAACGAAAGAAAGAGATAGATAGATGTTAGAAAAAGATAGACGACAAAAGAGAGAAAGAGATAGATAGATGTTAGAAAGGGATAGACGTATAAACGAAAGTGCCCGAACAGAAGGTTCGGGAAAGAAAAGACAGAGATAGATAGACGGGTTCTAGAAAATTCTTCCAGGTATATAAACAGCGTAAGGCGCGCCTACTGGGCAGTTTAAAGTTGAGTTCAGTCCAAGACGGTGAAACGACAAGTGCGATAATAAAGAGTTATCAGAGAAGGTTAATAGAGTACAGAGACGGATTAAGTGGTGAATTATTGACAAGTTTGGTGGACAGATACACGAAGGAGGTGTGTAGCGTAGTTCGAGAGAGGAACCAGAGGCGAGCTACACGCGATAATATTGGAGGTGGTCCGCGCAATATCGGCGACGGTATTGAGGGTGTGACAACTTATCGTCGGGAGTGTGCATCGTTGGCCGTGTGTTTAAGCACAGTAACCCTACAGGGAGGTACTGCGCGCGGCTTTGTAAGTCAATAAAAGCTCTTAGTTAAAAACTGGTGTTTTCTTCCAATCCATAAAATGGCCGCCACGTCTTCTTCTTCAGCCAATCTCTATCCACTGCTCGTAGGCCTCCCCAAGTACAACACATATCCCGTTCCCGTCTTACTCATCCAGCGCCTGCCGGCGGCTTGACGCAGGTCGTCAATCCACCGGGCTGGCGGGCGTCCTACGCTACGTTTGCCAAGACGTGGTCTCCATTCCAGGACTCGTTTGCTCCATCGGCCGTCGGTCCTGAGGCAGACGTGACCGGCCCACTGCCACTTGCTAATTTTGCGAGCTATGTCGGTTACCTTCGTTCTCTTACGGATGTCCTCATTTCTGATTTTATCCATAACACCTACCATAGGTCGCTCCATATATAAATAAATAGATAAAACGAAGGCTAGAATTATCGAATTTTAATAAGCCGAAGTAGGTATACTTTAGACCTGGATTTATTTGACTGTATTTGGGCTAAAAAAATAAACTACCTATCTAAACAGAAAATTCATATTTGCCACGAAAATGTTGCAAATTACCACAACGCAAGTCAGTCATCAAGAGAAAGGGGAACTTTAGGAAAATAAGGCGCGGTCTGTCATCTGGGAACTGGGTCAAAGGAGCGATATCAGATCGCAAATTGAATGGAAACCAATAAAACATCATTCGTGATGGAGCGAAAGAGTGACGCGACCGGCGCTGATGGCCAATCTCAAATCCCAAAAACAAATTGTCAGAAGAAATGTTTTGCAAAAAATGCCGTATGTTTTTTATTATTTGTAGAAACACTTTATTGAACTAGTGGTCGCCCGTGGTCGAAATTCGTCCAAACTTATAATTTAAATTAATTATGGTCGAATTTCAACCACTGGGCGACCACTACTACGAGTAATTACTACAACTGTAGCTTCATAATATCTCCTATAAACATATATTAGCTGCAGTAAATTTACGATTTAACAAATTTTTGCAACTTAAACCGTTTAATTGAGATTGAAGGTAGAAAAAAACCGAAAAGAAAACCTGTATACTTATGCTTTAACCGGTTCAAATATGCTTTCGGTTCCTAAGCTGTTGAAAGTGACTTGATTGAATAGCAGAATCTTAGCCCCGGTTTTCATGCCTTGATAATACCTTATTTTTCTCAATTTAATTATGCCGCTTCCGTGATACGTTTGTCGTGGCCTGCGCCCTAACGAGGCCATTATTTCCAAAATCCGTCGGAGTTTCGAGTCCCGCCGCTCCAAGGTCCTTCAAGTGGGATATAATTAATTCAATCCCACTCCATGATTCTCTGAGAGGCATTATTGTAATTATGTTGTCCGAGACACAGCGCCTATGATAATTACCTTTGTTCCCGAGGGGGCGCCTGCGGACCCACGCCCGGCAGTGTTTTCTTTGATTATTTCACTTTCATCCTTTATTGGTTTTTGTTAAATTTCGACTTTACATCCTCATCTCAACTAGGTTGTTGATATTTTCAACGACACTTCATTTTATCTTCAAACACAATGACGATGAATATGTAGTAGCGAAGGTAGTGATTAAATAATACTTCCGATGGCAGAGAGTAGTATTCACTATCGAGTGCTGATATAAACTGATTTATTTTGGAAACTTTAAGTAACTACAAATGTTAACTAGTCGTACTGCTAGTACAATGTATAGCGCAGTGTGTGAGCGGGACGGATGATTTGCGAGCGAGATAGAGCAACTATTAATATCTGCGCTCCCGCGCTGGGCTAGTTAGCAGTGTCCGATCAGCCTACTGAGCGCACTCAGCAAGCTTTACGAGAGGGTCATCCTCTCTAGACTTAGAGATTTTGCCATCAGCAAACATCTACTACCCGACGAGCAGTTTGGCTTCCGTGCCAGACACTCATGCGTGCAACAGGTGCACCGCATCACGGAGCACTTACTATCTCACTTTGCCCATCGCCCCCGCTCTATAGGAACAGCCGCCCTGTTTCTAGACGTAGCTAAGGCCTTCGACAAGGTCTGGCACAACGGCTTGATTTACAAGCTGTACCAGTTCGGTGTGCCAGACAGACTCGTGCTCATCTTGCGAGACTTCCTCCTAGGTCGTAGCTTCCGTTTTCGAGTGGAGGGAACGCGCTCGTCTCCTCACCCACTCACAGCCGGTGTACCACAGGGCTCGGCCCTGTCCCCACTACTCTTCACGTTGTTTACCAGCGACATCCCAAAAACTCCAGATGTGGAGCTGGCCCTCTTCGCGGATGACACCGCACTCTATACATCAGATAAGAACAGACAAATAGCCTGCGTCCGGCTGCAGGTAACTGTCACAGAGCTAGGCAAATGGTTTCGTAAATGGAGGATAGAGGTGAACCCGGAGAAGAGCGCAGCAATGTTCTTTTCCCCGGGCACGCTTCGCTCCCCCAAACGCGCTTCCCTTCGCCTAAAAGCCACCTCGCTCTATGACCAAGAAATCCCCTGGGCAAAGCACATCAAATACCTGGGTGTCACCCTAGATCAGAACTTGCGCTTCAACGAGCATATCACTATAGTCCGAAATAGAGCGCGATTTGTGATGGGTCGTCTAGCACCCATCATAGATAACCGAAGCAAAATGTCCCTCAGACACAAGCTTACTCTATATAAAACATGCATCCGCCCGATCATGACATATGCGAGTGTGGTATTCGGCCATGCCAAGCCTACCCTTTTAAATAAACTGCAAATCATGCAGAATAAATTCATGCGTAGAGCCGTCGGTGCTCCCCTCTATATGCGTAACGTCGACCTTCACCGCGATCTGGAGCTTCCCTCCATCAAAAACTACATTACGTCGCTCTCGCGTAAGTATTTCGATCTCGCGCCTCACCATCGAAATCCGCTCGTCGTGTCCGCGTCCGATTACAAGCCTCGGCGAAAGGCTCTCGTGCGACGACCGCTTAATGTCCTTACGGACAAGGTCGACGCTATTACAAAACGGCTGGCCCGGATCAGTCCGCCCGCGGTTAGGACGGCAGGCTGGCAGGCACCGACAGACAGACATAGACGGCGGCGTCTCAGACAACGCCAATCACGATCTCTCCACGTCCTCGAGAGGGACGCCAGGAGACATAGCCCCCCCAAAGGATAAACTAGGCGTGTTGCTGGGAAGTTTCTTTCGCCGTTTCTTCTTTCCCAGCCATAACACGTTGCGAAACGGCATTAAGATAGCGCAGGCCGCCGCGAACCGCCGATCCCGCTCCGCCGGGATACTTCTTCCCGGGCTTTATATTACCCGACGCCCGTTCTCAATTAGTTCATTGTGTCGCCCATTGGCGGGCATCATCAGATTCATCCCCCTCTCATGGCAACAGTCCAGCCGAGGTAAAACTCCCTAGGGAGCTCCCTCAGGCAAGTTGGCCCCGGGCTCCAAAGACCCCGGTAAAGTTGTGAGGTCTTCGGACCAACAACATAAAGTCAAGTCAAATAAATAAAAAAAGCGCTAGTTAGTTAGTAGCTAGTTCGTTGTCCGCTACAATGACTAGACGTATGCAGCTCCCATAAATACATAGTGAATTATAGTAATCTATGTTACTGTATACTAGTACAAACGACAAATTATTTTAAACATTAAAGATAAGTAAACTACCTACATGAAGTAAGATTTTTTAGGAGTAAATAATAACTTTATTTTAGAATAATGAACAACTGAATGCGGCGTAAAAATAAAAATCACGAAGCGTTTACCTTCATGTTTAAGTATAATTCTTATAATCCACGGAAGCAAGCAGGCTTAACTCGCGGTTGACCATGAGGACTATCAGCGATCAGTTGCGCGTATGCCGTGCAATCGTATCCACGTTTAGTTTATTAGATACATACTATAATTTATTACCGAATATGTATGTGTGTTCCTGTAGTATCAATACATTTTGTCTCATTAGTCTTCCAATTATAAAAAAATCAAATGTCAAGGATATATAAATTACCTACAATTGTAATTTACAATGGGTAAAATTAAACCTTGATGGATGGCAGGAGCTGTTATAAGACCCATTTGCCCTGGGCGACTATAAATTATGGAATAAAAAGATTTCGAGAATTAAATTTTGTAACCCAAAAGTCTTAAGTAGTCTATATCCATTTCTCTCTAATGTCAGTCAACGATCACCTTGCGTCTAATAAGGGAAACATTTGAATATTTTCTTCAGTCCCAAAATTATCATCCCCTGAAAACTGATCTGGCATTATTTACATAGCTGAATATTCGCCGGGCCAATTGGGAAACGGTGAAAAACTCCATTGAAAATAGACACTCATTTTTCATTAAAAAAAAGAATTTAAATTTCCTCCTTTGCGATTGGCTTACGCAAATTGTTTCGCCGATTCCTGATTGTTCCAGATTAACAAGAGGATTTAATTAAAAATATTCTGAACGACCGTTCAAAGTTTGAATCTGTCGCATTTGACGGCTTATGAATTGATTCTATCAAAACTCTCTAAAGTATAACTTCAATTATATTCTATCATACTTGTACTTGAAAATGTTTTACGTACTAATTTATAAGTACTAGTGGTCGAAATTCGACCACAATTAATTTAAATTATAAATTTGAACATTATTAAGGTTCTGTTGTCAAATACTATTTCTCCAGGGCTACACTGTTAATTTGACTTTTAAAATAAACAAAAAAGTATATATGTTTTTTTATTGATTTAATGTATTTTACATAATAAATTATTTGAAAAAAATATTAGCGTTGTTCGCTTCTTCTCTATATAAACTATAAGTGTACGAAATTTCATACTCCTTCGTTTGCGCATACATACATACATACATAACTTCACGCCAGGTCCCTTGCGGGGTAGGCACGAACAACAGAGCGCCATACGGGCTTATTCTTACACACCTCACTTGCTTCTTTGACATTCATAGCTCTTGTCATGCACGCTCGTCTGTTCTTAAGGCTCCTGACATCACCTTCTGCTAATACGCAATTTTCATAAAAAGGGGTACAAACGTGTTTGCATCGCGTATTAATATAGTATATAGTGTGAAACATTTTGAGATACATGTCAATGGAATAGGCTGCTCACAGACTGTGATAACCTAGTTTTATTACTCTCGTGAATTTTATTATAATCCGACACAAGCATGAAAATTTACTACATGCTTTTTGTATAAAATGTAATAAATTAATAACAATCGTGAGGCGAGCATCAAACGAGGTGGCTGCCATCTATCTTTCGTTATAAAAGTTATCCGACAAAATGCGAATGTTCGGCATATTTTTACGAGGGGCCCATTACATCACTCATAACCAATTTTATATGTGAACGCATAAATCTGGAGCCAATCTCGTTCACAATAAACTCCCGTACGTAATCGGGACGCGTTATTGTACTGCCACTGAAAGATTTGTAAATTGTTACTACAGTGAATCCTCTGACAGCCGAACTTGAAGTGAGACGTCAAAAATTCGAGTTATAGAGTCTTCAAGTTATGGAGAATTTCCACTTAAGCGAATTTTGTAACGAAACATTGTAGACTTGTAGAGGTAAAGATTTATGATTTATATTATACTAGCGACAGAAAGAGAGTAAGTAGCGTTGTTCTGTTGGTAAAGCTGTTGCTACCTTCGAAACGTAGTGCGTAGAATAATACTCTGATGAGTGTTTCTGACTCTTCTCCTAAAGCTACACACATGACTCATCAAGACGGCTGTATTGCGCTCCTAGCAAAAGAACTTTTAAAACCAAATTTCTTTTCGCTAGCCACCTGCTTCAACTGGTTCGCCGTTGACGCATACGTTAAGGAGAACTAGGTATATTACTTAAAATATATTTCTTAAACTTAAATCAGTCATCAATTGAAGGACCTTTTCAATGTCGTAAATTTCATTAATTTCATAAAATTGAAAAGGAGCTCATTAGGCCTTTCAATATTAATTAATTAGTGATATATAATAGCACGCTTCCAACATAATACGATACACAGAATTATGTGTCGGCATATAATTAAATTTATTTTGTTTAGATAGAGTATCTTCCCAGTAATATAAATAAAATATATTATAAAAGTAGACCCACAAACGAAGATACAGTAGATGTACATACATGACGATAAGGTTTTACATTTTTGCCAACTCCGGAACACTAACAGAAGTAAATACTTTAATAAAGAATAATCAATTTACTAAATTAAAAGAATAAAGAAAGAAAGAAAATCTTTATCTTAATACAGCTATTTATTGCCTAATCCCTATAATTTGGTAATAGTCGCAGAAAACTAGAAACTTAGCTCTTTGTTCACTAAGCCTTCTAAGAATAAAGGGCGCCGTAGCTGACTCTATATAGTGAGACAGTTTTATACAAAACTCTTTAGACGAAAACAAGAATACTTTGAAGTTTTAGATTACTTATGATTAAAGATTTTTTTTATATGAATTTCACATAAGGTCGTGAACAATATTTTATTCATTCTATTCTATTACTTTATAAAGAAAAAAGAACGAAATGAGTAAGTTTAATATCTAAAAAGTCCTTAGACACAGATGGGTTCATTAGAGTTGAGGAATGTAACATATTTTTGTCATTTTGCTACGAAAACCTATAAAGAATATAGGCGAAGACTTGAGAAAACCAGCAAGATGATATATGTGGGGAACAAATTCCCGCGACAGCTTCTTGAGAGAATAGCTAGGAAGCTGATAGGCATAGAAGATAGAAGATAGATAGAAGCAAGTCAAATCAAGTCAGATGTAATGTCGATCAAATGTAACCTATCCCTATCCCTATCAATATTATAAATGCGAAAGTAACTCTGTCTGTCTGTCTGTCTGTCTGTCTGTCTGTCTGTCTGTCTGTCTGTCTGTCTGTCTGTCTGTCTTCTGTCTGTCTGTCTGTCTGTCTGTCTGTCTGTCTGTTCCGTTTTCACGTAAAAACTACTGGACCGATTTGGCTGAAACTCAGTATATATATGTTTTCGATACCGAGAATGAACATAGGATACTTTTTATCCCGAAAAATGGGATAGTTTCCGGGATAAAAATATATTTGTCTTTCTGTTTGTTATGCTTTTAGGGAAGAACTAATGGGCCGATTTGGCTGAAATTCCGTACGTATGTTTTGACGGCCTCTGTGGTTGAGCGGGCTAAGCCTTTGACGGCCTACCTCACTGCAACCCAGAGGTTCCGGGTTCGATTCCCGGTATAGTAAATTTCGGAAACGTATTTTCTCCGTTATTTAACATGGTCTGGGTGTCTGGGATCGGCCCCAGAGTGGTCCGTTGTATGTTACCCATAACACAAGCGTAACTTGCTTAATTTGGGGATATACAATGTGTGTGTTTGTCTGCCGATTATTATTATTATTATTATTATTAAATTAAATACTGAGGGTGGACAAGGGATAATTTTCATTTTGGCCTTTTTGGTAATTTTGGCCTATTTGGTCATTTTGGCCTTTTCGGTCATTTTGGCCATGTTGATCATTTTGGCCGTTTCGGTCATTTTGACTATTTTGGCCTATTTGGCCTATTTGGTCATTTTGGCCTTTTTGGTCATTTTGGCCTTTTTGGTCATTTTGGCCTTTTTGGTCGTTTTGCCTATTTGGTCAATTTGGCCTATTTGGTCATTTTGGCCTATTTGGTCATTTTGGCCTTTTTGGTCATTTTGGCCTATTTGGTCATTTTGGCCTATTTGGTCATTTTGAGCATTTTGATTATTTTGGCCTTTTTGGTCGTTTTTGCCTATTCCGTCATTTTGGCCATGTCGGTCACTGTGGTCTTTTGGTCATTTAGACCATTTTGGCCTTTTTGGTCAAGTTTTGTAATTTATTTTGTTGACAGATAGACGGGGGATGGTATAATTAGCGATATAAAATGAAGTGAATCTTCCGTGGGCAAATACATAAAAATGTAATATAATATAACCTGTAGCACTTGCTCTATAAACAAGAGACACGCAATACAATATAAAAGACTCAAGGAATGTTGACTTGATGTCGTGAGAGATGAGGATCTCGAAGCGATCTGTGATAAGGGAATTATATGAGGCAAACCCACCCCAGGCTTACAAAACTAATACAGTCAAAGTAGAGCTATTGTAGGAAATGTTCTCATTTCCTACAATAGCAATAGTCCTACATTGAACGGGGCTTGTCGTTCGGTCCATTTTTATATGATGCAGACAGAGATACTCGCCGGTCAGTATCTCGCCACAATTACATCAATGTCGAAGGGGCCTCTACGTGCTAGCCTTCTCATGGCCTCACGCAAGCCCTCCAAAAGTCCGGGCCATTTCTATGGCTCGTGGTCTACAGAGGCATACAAAATAATAATAACAATCGGCAGACAAACACACACATGACATATATCCCCAAGCTAAGCTAGTTACGCTTGTGTTATGAGTGATATACAACGGACCACTTTCGAGCCATTCCAGACACCCAGACCATAGTAAAATATAAGAAAGTTCGTTTCCGAAATTTACCATACCAGAAATCGAACTTGGAGCTTCTGTGTTCCAGCAAACCCCGCCGGCTAAGAGGACACTCCAAATATAACCGAGATTAACGAGATGATTTTACCATCGCTTACAAAGACATCTTCCTAAATATGAAAACAAGAATATAATTTTACAGAATCGCAAATATTGTCGATCAATTCCGCGTATTATTGAGCTTATCCCTCCCTTCCAAAGTAGGATAGCATAAGCCATCGGCCGATCTGTTTTCTTGAACACCGCTAATGGCTCCGAGCAAAGCCGGAAGTAAATTATAAACAAACAACGGCGGCGGCAGCGAAAACTGGAACGGTTGTGGTTTTTATATATACCTAAACAAAACATTGCGTATTTCGTATTGCCGGCTTTATTTCTCCCAATACTTTCTTCGGTTAAATGTGATTTGTTCAACACCTTCACCTAGGTGTAGAAATCAGACAAGAATTCAAATTCATTTGTTTACATAAACTTATTTTTAGGCCTTATATAATTAAAGATTAATATAAAATAATGACTCTAGCTCTGTATCGAGGCATCCCACACAAGTTTATTATAAGAACTAAATATCGTGGAATTATTCATTAATTAACCTATACCTAACCATGTTAAATGAGTGTGGGTAAGTATGTCCAAAAACGTATTAACTCACAAACTTGTTCGCTTTGCTCTTCTTCAGTAGTCTTTAATTTCAGTTAAATCTTCAACTTCCTATTTTTGAACCCTTGTCCAGGCATCCTAATTTTACTTCTTCTTACTTCATGGTGTTGGAATCAAACATACACTTAAATTCATGGGCAGGCAGAGACCATGGATCTCCATTTGCTACCATCCTGATATACATATTTCACTTAATTTATTTTAATATACCTCTTTTATTTGAGATACTTTCATAGTTTTATTTGACCTCTTTTCAACATATTACGTGGATCAATAAGTCCCGGGACTAACCAAGAAAAACACATTTTTTTGCCAAAATTTCAGTTTATTCATTAACATAGTCTCCTTCAAGAGCAACACAATCAGTCCAGCGCTTCTCTAACATTTCAATACCTTCTTGTAGAACGATTCATCTTTGACCTCGAAATAAGCATTCGTTTCGGCGATGACTTCTTCGTTGGAGTAGAATATCTTCCCTTAGAGCATTTTTTGAGGTCTGCAATCAGGTAGTGGTCGCTGGGGGCCAGATCCGGTGAATATGGTGGGTGCGGATGCAATTCGAAGCCAATTCTAGCTCCAAACAGCGCTCGGAATCAACGACAGTTTGTCGTTCTTGATCCGCCGTGAGCAAACGCGGCACCCACTTTGACAAGAGCTTCCTCATAGACAAATATTCATGCAAAATAGCGTACACACTGCCGTATATATCTTTAAGATGTCAGCTATCTCATGCAAATTTAATTTACGGTTTTCAAAAACGATTTGGTGGAGTTTTTGATGGTTTCCGGTTGAACCACCTCATTTGGCTGGCCGGAGCGTTCAGCATCTTCAGTGTCTGTACGACCACGTTTAAACTTAGCATACCACCGACAAATTGATGATTTGATGGAGCAGAGTCCCCGTCACACTTTTTAATCCATTGATGAGCTTGCATGGTGTTTTTTCATCAAAAAGCAATGATAAATCAACGCACGAAATTGTTTCGAATCCTTTGTTTTGGATATATCAAGACTAGCGTCACTTAAATAGCTCTAACTCGTGGACCAAACATCAGAATGTCATGAAATTTTGACAGATATCTTTTGAAGGTTGGTACTCATGAAAAATCATGCGGAACGTTTGCTGGCAACACCATCAATGTGTCAGTCCCGGGACTTATTGATCCACGTGTTATGTAGCCGTCGTAGGTTATTCCTGATTCAACCAAATACGTCACAACCCGTGAATATATATTCTTAATTCAACCCTTTTTTATTCCTCATTCAACCCACGGCTATAATTTTGTTTTCTATTCTTAAATGAACCCAAATCTGTTCTCAATTCAACCCATTTTAAAACTAGCAAAAAATCAAGTTTCATGTTCGATCTGACTACAAATTGAAAAACTTTAAAACAAAAATAACATATTATGCTTAATTACACTAAATATAAATATGATATAGAATAAATTTCAACACTAAAGTTGTGTCTTCAACGAGCATTTAGCAAGAACAGAACTGTTGTACCGCAAATAAACAGCGTGCCGCGCCATAGCAGCGCCCTGCGCCATATTTTACGCCTGTTTGGGTACTTTGGCAAATACTTGACTCTGTCTGACTCCTGAGATAAGAACACTGGCAATTATTTGTGTTTACTCACAAATTCTTAACAATTCCCAGCTTTTGTTTGTTGTTCGAACAAATTAAATAAAAGTATCTTTTGTAGTTGTTTCGTGTTGATACAACGAAATGAAAGTCTGATTGCCTTGCGTACTTTTGATAAAATAATACGCTATTTGTTTACTTTAAACATATTTTGACAAAGATAACAAATAAAGAAGTACGAAAGAAAGATACTTTAACAAGTCGAGCCGTACCTAAATTGCTTACATTATTTAGAAAAATATAACAAGGCTGAGAATTTGCATGTCACATTATTAGCAAACAAGGTTTGCATTCAGCTTTCTACTGTCCCCCGGACTCATATTATCTGACACAACGCTGTTCTTATTCCGTTAACAGCCATTTTAAAAAGGGACACTAAGGGCCACTTGCATAACGATCGCTTTTAAATACAATTAGTTAATCATATTAAACTGCCTAAATACGTTTTACACAAAACGTATTGACAGTTCTTTAAACATATCTAGCAACAAATTTTGCGCTGGGCAAGACGCTAATTGTATTTAAGGGTTTTGAATACGTTTTGCGTTTCTTAAATAAATTTAAGCAACCTTATGCAAGCGGCCCTTAAAATAGAACCTTAATCGCCCAGCAGTGGGCTATTTGGGGGGTGTAGTTTCAAAGCCCGCTAAAATGACTTTTGGATATGTAGTGGATATACTTACCATGTCCATAGTTGTAGATATTTTGAATTATTTACTTTGCATAAATACCATGATTCTGGTAACCACGCGTTCGGGTTTCCAACTCAATTATTCGCTTATATATGTTTACTAGAAATTTTCGCAACAAAACTAGTAATTAAATATAATTCTCTCACTTCACTTTTTTGGTAAGAGACTTGTTCTTGGTCGAACTACCATTACTGCCAACGTCAGGTGTGGAAAAGACAAGGTTTATGGCGATGACCAGGTAGATAACAATGTCAGTATATACACATATAGGACATCACTTATTTTTAAATTTAGATACATACATAAAATTTGATAAAGGATTATAGTTTTTAATATTAGTGGGTCTTGGGATTTTAGTTGGTAAAATATCATATAGATATAATTCGCTCACAAACAAAAGTAGATCAAGTTCAAGATCAATCTTTTGGCATTTGACTTTTGACGTTTGACAAGTGCTACCTTAAGAAAAGATAGCAACAACATCTTGTGATCGATGCTATAATATTCAGAAATAATACCATATTAGATTTCACAATTTTAATAACCGAATGACAACTTCTAAATACACATTAAAGTAATAAAATCTTTACAGACAAACATTACATTCCTTCCAACTAAATTAGAATCCACTTGTAAATCAATAAATCTATTAACAGACATTATATAATCAATATTTATAAATCGGAGGTTTCTCAAGACGACATTGTCGGACGGGTCGTATAGGACCCAACGAGTTGGCTGACGGATCAGATGGCTGTTGAGAAATTGAAGAAGTCTGTTCATGGATTTGGGCTAAACCACTGGGTCCTGGTTGTGGTTCACTTGGATTGCTCGTTGGAGTAGAGTCATCGCTTAATTCGACCGGTTCCCTATCATGGTGTCTACGCTGAGGGAGGTCATAAGGAATTCGATTCCTAATTTCCCCTGCCATATCACTAATTGGGGCAAGGCTACCGCTCGGACGTTTCCTTAGTTCATCGATATGCCTATGAATTAATGTGCCTTCTCGAGTCAGCACCTTGAAATCCCTAGCTTCTAAACGATCTGTAATCTTTCCTGGTGCCCATTTTTCTCTGTTTTGGAATTGTCTATACCATACATTTTCCCCCCTTACCACTTGTCTTTCTAACCCACCTGCTGCCTCGCATTGCCGTTGTTGTGCCCTAAACACTCTACCTTCTCGATCGGGTCTAATAATATCTAAACGTGTACGGGTTCTTCTACCTAATAATAATAGGGCCGGGCACGCGCCGGTTGTTGCGTGTTCAACATTTCTGTAATGCAACAAGAATGCCCACAAAGACCTATCAATATCCTGCTTCGATTGTATAGCTTTCTTAATTACTCTTTTCATCGTACGTACTGCGTTTTCAGCGAGTCCATTTGAGGCAGGGTGGTATGGTGCCGTGAAGATATGCTCAATACCGTTACTTTTTGTAAAATCTTTAAATTCTTTGCGCGCGAATTGTGGACCATTGTCGCTTACAATCTGCTTTGGTAACCCCCATCGACTAAAAAGCTCACATAATTTATCGATTTTATACCTAGCGGATGTCGAGGGAACATTGAAGATTTCTATCCATTTGGATGTAGCGTCTACTATAACTAAATACGTTTTTTCCCCCTATTGGACCCATGAAATCTAAATGCAATCTAGCCCATGGATGGTTCGGCCAAGGCCACATGCTTGACGCGTTCTGGGGAGGATTGTCTGCCTGTGATGCACATACTTCACAATTACGACACATTCGCTCAACGTCCTCGTCTACTCCTGGCCACCAAACGTAACTACGCGCAATAGACTTTGATTTAACGATACCCATATGAGGTTCATGAACCATATTTAAAACTCTTCCTATACATGTATGAGGTACTACTAAGCGGCGACCCCACATAACACAACCTAACTCTTCATATAATTCATTTATTCTATTGTAAAAGGGTTTTAAATACGTAATTTCACATTGTGTAGGCCAACCAGTTCTGATATAATCAAGAACCTTCGATAACAAGGGGTCGCGAGCAGTTTCTCGTTTAATCTCATTATAGTCCAAAAAAAGCGCATCCTGAACAAAATGAAGATATGTTTGCTCTGGTAGCGTTTTATTGCTTAAATTACGAATTGGTAAACGAGATATATCATCTGCTCCATTTTCATTAGTGCGAATGTACTCTATTTGAAAATTATATGCTGATAAAATAATGGCCCACCTCTGCATTCGACTAACTACCATAGTTGGTATTCCCGTGTTCGGTCCAAAAATGGATACTAGCGGTTTATGATCAGTTCGCAAAACGAACTGTCGTCCGTATAAATACTGGTGAAATTTATTTACACTATAAATAATAGCCAAAGCCTCCCGATGAATTTGGGAGTAATTTTTTTCTGCCTCATTCAACGTACGCGAAGCATACGCTATCGGACGTTCAGCTTTACCATCATCACTTGGTTGTGAAAGTACACTTCCAATTCCCTGGGCGCTTGCATCACATGTCAGAATCAATGTTTTGTTAGGATCATAATGTGCTAAAATTTCCGTACTCGAGAGTAATTTGTTTATTTCCTCAAATGATGCCTCACACTCTTGAGACCAAGTCCACTGCTTGTTCTTTTTCAATAAATCGTACAATGGCGCTAGCTTATCACTCATTTTCCCAATAAATTTACCGTAAAAATTAATCATTCCAAGAAAAGATCTAAGTTCGGTAACATTTGTCGGTCTTGGCATTTTTTTTATAGCTTCTACTTTATCGGGATCGGTTTTAATACCGTCCTTATTTAAAATGTATCCTAAATACCTTACTTGGTCTACAAAAAACAGACATTTACTTTTCTTTAACTTTAAACCGTACTTCTGTAATCTGTAAAATACAGCCTCTAACGCCAATAAATGCTCTTGTTGTGTTTGTCCCCCAATTATTACGTCATCAACAAAAATTTGTACATTTGGTATATTTTTTAATACTGTGTGCTTGAAGATAAACCAAACACTACACTATTATATCTGAATAAGCCTCGGTGAGTGTTAATAACTGTATTTTTTTTTGTCTCATCTAATTTAATTTAATTGTAAGCTTGTGATAAGTCGATTTTAGAATAAAATTGAGTCTTTCCTAAACTAACCATTAAATCCTCGATTTTTTGTAAAGGATTATTGGTCCACTAGCAAAACCGGATTTACCGTTGCTTTATAATCGGCGCAAATCCGCAAGGAAACATCCGTCTTATTGACCGGCACCAGAGGTGAAGCCCAATCTGAACAGTCCACTGGTTCTATAATACGCAGCATGGCATCTAGTTCCGCGTCAACTCGATCTCGCAGCGCGAAAGGCAAAGGTCGAGCGCGTTGGAACACGGGTTGTGCTCCTACACGAACTCGTAGCGTTACCTTGCCGCCCGTAAACCGCCCAAGGCCGCCGCTACAGAGCTCCTTAAACCTACATAATAAATTATTTACATCTAGAGGAATTTGTTAAGGTACTACATTATGACAATCGCTAAAACTAGGTATTTTTATGTTCAATCCAGCCAACCATTGCCTGCCAAGCAGAGAATTTGTTCCTCCTTCAATTACAAACAACTCTAAACGCTTTGTCAAGCCTCGATAAGTCACCGCCGGTCTTATCACTCCAACTGGTTTAATCTTGAACCATCATAAAAATTTAGAATTATTGTATTTTTTTCTAAGGGGTTATTCCGGAAATACCTTTCATAAATTACTGTATTTATACAGGAGACAGCTGTGCCCGTATCCACCTCCATCAAAATCACTCGGTCATCTATAATTATTGGAAAACTTACCGCTCTATAGTCATTTAAACTAAGTTGATGAAGACTTTCATTGTTAACTTCATCTTCTGAATCGGCCTCTTCTGTATGACCGTAATAGACGTCGGATCTCTTTGGATAACCTTGCTTTCTATCTGCCTTCCTTGGACAAACTCGCTGAATGTGACCTCTCTTTTTACAATAATTGCACACCGCCTTCTTAAAACGACAGTTGTTATAAATGTGGTAATTCGACCCACATCCTCCACATTTAGGATTTTCTGACGAGTCTTCAAGGTTGTGTTCCCTTTTTATATGAAACTCCCTTTTTTTACTATTGTAACTATTGTTGTGTGCAATTGCATGCAAATCATTTTGCATTGGACTCTTTACACATGTTTTCGAAGTAGATGCCTCCACTATGGATGCATTCCGTTCAGCCGTTTCAAGATTAGTCGCAATCCTAACTGCGGCTGTGAAAGTCAAGGAATCTTCCTCCAAGAATAGTCGCTGCCTTAAAACATCACTTTTCAGGCCACAAACAAACTGATCGCGAAGATTTTCGCATAAGTTTCCTTCAAATTTACAATTTCTTGCAAGTTTCTTTAATTCTGATATCTAATTAGCTATGTTTTCCCATTCGCTCTGTCTTCGCTGTCTAAATATATATCTTTCAGCTAGTATGGAAGGTGTTGGTTGTAGATGTTTAGCTAAAATTTGAATCGCCTCTTCATATTTAAGATCAGCAGGCTTTTTGGGGCAGGCTAAATTTGATAGCAATTCATATGCTTCTTCCCCAATAACAGTGATCAGGGTTGGTAACCGTAATTCATCTTTTATATCATTGACTAGAAAATACATGCCTAGCCTTTCAACGTACATAGACCACTTACCCGTTTTTAATGGGAATTCCCCAATTTTACCATGTAATGCCATTATCTTGTGTATATGCCCGAATTTCAAAAAGAATACTTTGTGAATGTATCCGGGCATCCGCATAAAACCGCTGGTTAGCAAATAGCTCAACTTTGCGCGTCCGTTGCTGTGTATTTAAAAAGTAATAAATATGAGTACATATAACTTACATAGCACGTAGTTTACGTCCGCTAGCACGCTGCACTTTACACAATCACAGAATATAAGTTGAAAGTTCACTGGGCCGGCCTTTGATATTGTATTTGGTTTTAAAAAGTGTGGTGCGAAGTTAAGTGTCCCAGGGTTCGAAGAGAAGTGGTGCAGCCGCGCCGTCGCCGCTGCATTTCGCGCGTATTCGGTGTTGGGGGGGGAAGGAGATAGATATATATATATATACATTACTATAGTAGAAGGAGAAGTGTTATACTATGTAATGAATGAAAGTGTAAGCCTGGCAACCATGCTCAAAATTCCCGCTTAAATAATAAACATCTTGTGTTTAGTTAGTTGTACTAAAGTCCACAATACTAACCAAATTCATTAATCTCGTCGCCAAATATAATATTCGGAAATAATACCATATTAGATTTCACAATTTTAATAACCGAATGACAACTCAATATGACAACTTCTAAATACACATTAAAGTAATAAAACCTTTACAGACAAACATTACAGATGCTATGTTTATTATTCATATATAATCATAATTTATAATCATAAAATAAATTATATATAAGTATCCACTTCAAATTCCTTATTTATTTATTTAAATTTAATTTGTCAAATACTTCATGATCTACTTTTGTTACTGTTAATCAATGCCTATATAGCTGTGTTAGCCAGGACTTAAGGATATGACTAACTAATGAGATTTGTGTATAAGACTCGCTCTCATTGGTTGGAATTCAAAAATGTAAAAAAGAGTTTTGAATTCAATTAAAGGAGAGATTTTATGTACGAAAGATACTTACTAGAGTGAAAATAAAAGCTAGTTTTAAGATCGAAATTATATGTATTCAAGAGCCTTAACATTACGTCCAATATTTCGCACTTTCTTCAAATATTTTAGTTATTTTTACACCAAAAAAGTTAAAAACATTATGGGTTGATGATATTCCTTCGTTATCTACAAAATTTTAGAGAGCTTTTTGCTCTAAAGTGTAAAAGCGCAATTCATTTAATAAAATAGAGAGTTAAAAAAATCTAGGCGTTGGAAATCCTAAAATACTTTCAGGGTCAACTAGTTTGAACAAAAGCCCTTAAGCAGTTTTCAAGTTTTCTTAATCAAAAGTTTTTTTTAGTATTCTGTAGCCAAATGAAAATTAATTAGGTAAGTTGTTGACATTTCACGCATAATCCATAAGGCATAATTTATCCGTACAGGAACGGAGATAGAATTTACAATTTCCTGCGGCCGGGCGGCCTGTCGTAAGCGACAAAACAACCCACAGCCAGGTGGTAGGACATTTGCCCGGCTGGATGGTTACCACCCCTGGTCTAAAGTATGTCGCCATAACAACCTTGATTTGTGTTCCGGCATTAGTGACCAGGTTCCAGTCTTCCTTAAGAGAGCATTTGTAGCACCTTTGGTGTTGCAAATGTCCATAGGCGATGGTAACCGCTTTCCATCAAGGGAGCCGTCTGCCTGTCTGCTGATCTCCTGCATTAAAAAAAACATGGTTCGGTTGAAATAACAAACGTTGATGGATTTAGGTATTTGACTTCAAAACCAAAAAAGGTATTATATATTAATTACCCCTGTATTACCTACCCCGCATGCCCAAGTACAGTAGTAGTATGAAAATGTTCATCAGTGTTCAAATTGATACATTTAACGCTCCGCAAGCATATGTTACCTTTTTAAACAAGTCACAGAACAGACTGTTTCACAGAAAATTATGTATCTGAAACTAATGTTTAATACTACTTACTTGTCTGAAGATTGTTTAGACATGTAAAACCTTTTATTGGTTTTAATAGTTGTGTCAAGCGTAGTAATTATATCATCTTTGTTTATTATTGTTTGTGAATCTCAGCATTGTCATTGTTAACATTGCAATTTTCTTATTTCACGTTTCTATATTGTTACGTGCGAGCGGGGTTACGCACTTATGGATTGGAAGAAAACACCAGTTTTTAATTTAAAAGCTTTTATTGACTTACACAGCCGTACGTAGTACCTCTCTGTAAGGTTGCCCCTATACGCACGACCAACGGTGCACAGTCCCGACGATAAGTTGTCACACCCTCAATACCGTCGCCGATATTGCGCGGACCACCTCCAATATTATCGCGGGTAGCTCGCTTCTGGTTCCTCCTTCGAACTACGCTAAACACCTCCTTCGCGTATCTGTCCACCAAACTTGTCACTAAATTCACCACTTAATCCGTCTCTGTACTCTATTAACCTTCTCTGATAACCCTTTAGTATCGCACTTGTCGTTTCACCGTCTTGAACTGAACTCAACTTTAAAACTGCCCGGTAGGCGCGCCTTACGCTGTTTATATACCTGGAAGAATTTTCTAGAACCCATCTATCTATCTCTGTCTTTTCTTTCCCGAACATTCTGTTCGGGAACTTTCGTTTATACATCTATCCCTTTCTAACATCTATCTATCTCTTTCCTTCTTTCGTCGTCTATCTCTGTCTAACATCTATCTATCTCTTTCTTTCATGTATCGTCTATCCTTTTCTAAATATATCCGTCCTTGTCTTTTTGTTCTAGATTTTTCTAGATTTTTCCAAAAGTTCTAAAACTAACTAGATGGTTCCACCATCGTTCGCCACAATATTTTACAAACGTAAAATTTATTAAAATGTTGGCCGTATTGTTTCTTGTAATCGTGCAAGCAAAATTCGATTTTAAGATGACGAACATTTCCGTTCCGTGACTGTGAATGGAATATATATAGGCTCTCGCCGTGTGCTGCGTCACCCTATCCGACAGGGTAACCATCACCGACACGCCACCCAATTTACTCTACCCTTACACCCCATATCTCAAAAACTAGTCAAAAATATTTTTTAAGATCTCTTTATAAGTAGATTCAATAGAATTTTCCATATAAATGTTAGAGTGGAAAGCCAATTTTCACGACTTGTCTCAAGAAAGTCATTAGGGAACATTGTTATTACTCTTCTAAATGTGAAAAACGATATTCCCTCACGTATATTTCCAGAAATGTACCCCTAGTTACATGTATGATGGCCAACCCTATCTTTATTTTTCACCATTTTACTATTTAACTTTATAGCAAAATACAGATTACACCTAACCTGTAAAATTCCTTGTCTATAGTAGATCGTGCCCATTAATTTCTGAGAAAATTTACTATGATGTATCTAGACAGACTGACAGCCGGACACGGCGGTTACTTAAGGGTTCAGTTCCCTCCGTATGTCATCTTCGCTGTCCTGCCTCTTCTATTCCCCTATCTGACCACCCCTCTATAGCATCCTTGCTGTCTGATCCTCTTATCCCATCCCTCATGTCCCAACCTAAAGGCTGGCACCGCGGAGGCTTCGCCCCTGGTGCTGTAAACTCCCACTGACGACGGTAAACGTTTTCTAATAGTGGGCCACCAGCCCTTTTGCCAATTTCGCAATTAAAGTGTGTGTAGCGTCATTGCGTTGACTATATGTTGTAAGTACAAAGAGCCTCAGTACTTGTATAATAAGCTCAGCTGGGTAGCCAGAGGAGGGGTAGTTAAAGGTAGACAATGCTCCCGTCAACTAGCGTTCCAATTACATAAATTGACATGCTTTAGAGGTAGCTTCCGTTATGCTGCATCCGAGATATAGAACAATATACCACCACCATTAAGGCAATTAAATCACTCGACTTTTACTTTTCGCAAGAACTTAAGAATTACCTCTTAGATGAGCAACGGAAGCTAGAAAACGTCAATATTAATCTTTCTTATACATTATAATTTGTTTTTTTCTTCTGCCTCTAACAATACTATTTCTGTTTATAAATATGTAATATATATCATGTGTATCATATATAATGAATATTTATTTTATCGGTATTCCCCAAATATTTGTTTCAATTCTATGAGTACTAATTATTATTGTTTACCTATATTAACAGTATGTATATCTATGTATGTAATTTATTATTATTCACACTATATGTATGTATGTATCAACATCAACATCCGTCCGTCCCAGGGTGCAGTTGAAAACCAGCGTCAGGCATCCGCAGTTGCCTGGCACATGCTGAACTGCACCAATTTGGTACCATCGCGAGACTTAATACTCATTATCCATCACCGTACAATTAAATCCATGTCTGTCTCGTTGTGTGTACCAAATAAACTTTTTTCTTTCTCTTTCTAATCGAGCCGACTTTACCCGAACGAGCGTTACATAGTCGAACATGACGCGTGATAGCTCAGTCCCATTCAATATCCACAAAACAAAGTATTCAAGAAATCTTCACTTCAAAGTCCTTCTTTTAATTTGCCTTTTTAACCGACTTCGAAAAAAGGAGGAGGTTCTCAATTCGTCGGGATCTTTTTTTTTTATTTGTTTTTTTTATTTTTTTTATGTATGTTCGCCGATAACTCCGTGATTTGTGATCCGATTTACGTGATTATTTTTTTGTTCGACGCGGAATAGCTTCCAATTGGTTCCCTAAAAATTTTACGTAGTTTGGCCCAGTACTTTTCATTTTACGAACATTTTTTTGTTCCCGGTTCTTGGGACCTATATTTTTTAAGAAGCGCGGCACCATTCGTAAGTCCACCCATACATAGCTAGACACTAAAAAGTAACAAATAAAATTTAAAAACTTCGTTTAAAAAAACCGACTTTAAAAACGAAAAAACTAAAATGTATAACATAACTTATTTCTAAAGCTATTATTATTAATATATATTATCTAAAACATCTTGAAGTCGGTGCAAAGTAAAACATAAAAATTACTATATTTTGAAAATTACTAAGCACCGACTTTAAGATGTTTTAGATAATATATATTAATAATAATAGCTTTAGAAATAAGTTATTTTATACATTTTAGTTTTTCATTTTTGAAGTCGGTTTTTTTAAACGAAGTTTTTAAATTTTTGACTACAGAATTCCAAAATATTACTTCTATAAAACATTTGAAGAATTTAATTTGCAATGTTGCTATAACATATCCATCTCCTCCTTCCCTAGGGAGTGAGGAACCAAAATTGTTCACCTGTCAAACTCAAATAATCGAGTCAAAGGCAGCTCGGAACGGGTCTGTCAAATATTTGCCCATCCATAATACATTGAACGCGATCCTTCGCCCGCTTTAACTATTCAACGCACTTCCCCTTTCGGGCAACGACTTTTACTCGGCAAGTTAACGGGCGATGTATATCATTCAACGGGATAGGCTCACTTCGTACCTCGGGGAAGTTTGGCTTATCAATTAGTAATGGCGAGGCCGAGAGTAGTGCTTCTCTATAGTCGGGATTCAAGGCTTTTTGCTTCATTTATGTGGCGGTGCGTTCATTATGATGCACAGTAAGTATTCATTTCCATCAGTTTATTTCGGAACATTAAACAGACTATATACATAAAGCTGCCAAATAAAATCCGAACAGGACATTTCTTTACAAGAAGTTTTGACCATCGCTTGGATAAAGTAGCATCTCCCAACTGCCTACTGCATGGAACTCTTGAGGGTGTCCAAAATCTTTTAACGGAATGCAGTAGCAATATAATAATGCCAGAGAACAACTGATGAGGGATTGTTTTGATGTAGGTAATTTGATAGGAATTTTGACAGAACCTACCTCGTCCAAATCAACCAAGTTCAAATTCAAATATTTTTATACACAATAAGTTCTACTGGAAAACACTTTTTGAAGATCATCATACAGTTAAAATTTTACTTCCTAGTGTATGTACACCGCTTCGCAACGTCTCATTGCTGTTAAAGAGAAGAAGCGGCAAGAAACTCCCCAGCAACACGTCTAGCTAAAAATTATTTTATTTTCTAGCAAGTTTGGCAACGTTATACAAAAGATAGTATAAAAGGCTAGAGCGAGCTTCTATGTAAGTGAAGTTTTGTCATTTAAGTATTCTTCAATAGTGTAATATCCCTTTTTTAGCAAGATATTTTTTAATTTAGTTTTAAATTTTGTGAAAGACAGATCGCAGAAGCGTATACCGACCCCCAAGAAAGAAGATAATAAGTACTTTTTGCAGTGTAAAAAAAATGCAATAACGTTGCCTGCTGTTGAAATTGTGAATATACTTATATTATTTATAGGCACTCAACTTGTTCGAACGTTTGTTTTTGATTTAATAAAGTTCAATAGTTTAAGTTCGTTCGTATTTTTTAAATTAGCGACAATTTTCGTGCGGGTTACTGCATATGTAGCAGAAGTTTTCCCGAGAGACTAGATATATCAGCGCCCCACTGAAGCTTCTGATCTAGGTTAATACCTAAGAATACAGATGAATCTACTAGGTTAAGTCTGATGTCATTAAGAGTAATATTAACATCATATAATTTTATATTGGGTATAACAAACTTAGCACAGTTAGTTTTGTTCGGTTCAAGTAATAAATTATTTACGGTAAACCACTTAGATATTTAAGACAAGGCGTTGTTTACGTCGTCACTGTTTATTTCTGTCATCTTTAAGTTTGTTTAACAACCTAAGTTTGTTAGCCAGCTTATTATTTTAATTTAAAATATATAAGTTATTGTATGGTTAGGAGATGAATAGTCCCAAATAAATAAAGAGCAAAAACAAATTACATCATTATAGCGGTAGGCTTAATTTGTTTATTGCTAAAATATAGCTGCTGACGACCCATCTGATGGAATGTGGTTTGTCCATCGTCTATGGATATTTACAACACCACAAAGGCTACCGATGTGCCTCCTGCTTCGAAAGGATAGTAGCACCTGGCCTCTGATACCAGAACACAACTCAAAGTTGGTATGGTGGCATACTCAAGACCAAAAGTGACGGCCATCTAGTTGGGAGAATGCCTACTACCTGGCTGTGGGTTGTTCTGTCGCGTCTTACGACAGGCCGTTGACACCAGGAATTAGTATTCCTACCCCGTTCCTGCACTGATACGTTTTTATTAATAAAGATTACAGCTATGACGGTTTCTTCCATATATAACAGCTCTAGTATAATATTCTAGACAACTATGTAGACAACCCTATAGAAAGCATTATGTATTTTCTTTAAGTCAGTATAATTTCTTTTTCTGATATGAAAGGTCGATAATAGGACCCTTTCTAAGTATAAACTGATCAGAATCTGCTTACGTAAGTGGAGGATGTGGCATAATGTACCTTAAAAATAAGCCCGTCCTAGAGAATAATCTTTTTTGCATGTGCGTTATAATATATTATTTTGGCAATAACTAAACTACGGGTTCTGACTTGGTAGAACCGCTTCTCTTCACTGCAGCTCTTAGAGCCGGCTTGCCTGCTGTAATACCGCGTAAACACAGAATATTTAAGTGAACGGGTGGCCTGGAGTTAATTGTGTTTCATACGACGAGTGACAAAGCCATGGCTCACTTTCTTCTCCCACTGTCCCATCTATTTTAGTTCCTTATCCCGTTATTACCCATGCCAGACACTTTATCCCTCGTAATGGCTTGGAATAAATGATATTTTTCTTTTATTCAGTAGACGGGCAGACGGTCTTTGCAACACCAAAGGTACTTATAAATGCGATGCTACTTGCTTAAGGGACACTAGTACCTGGTCAATAATGCCGAAACACAACTCAAGATTGTTATGGTGGCATGCACTAGACCAGGGGTCGTAGCGATCCAGTTATATATGAATTCACGTTATCATGTGAATTTTCATTACCAAGTCTGGCAGTTTTTTCGTAAAGTGTACCGGAAATATGTTTGCTTGTATAGATTGTGTGATTGCAATTTTAGTTGCTTCGCACTATTTAGTAATTACATTTGTCTCTTCTTGTACTTATTTTATATCGTAGGTAAAAAAACCGATCGGGTTATTCATCTATAGTCGATACCACTAATTTTGTGTCAAAAGTTCTTCCAGTAACATCTTGTAAAATATTTCTAAAACGCCGGTTGTGCTAGAAGTTTCTAGCATGAAGTAACTCCCCTGAACTCGTTTTGACGTAGCGCTCCCTGGGAACTTCAGACTTACGGCGTAAAGTATGTTATTATTATAAGTGGTTAGCAGCCCCTTTTCGAGGTGCTTGTATTTAGTTAAGCGTAGGGCGAATAGTCGACTTTGAACAACCTTGAGAATCATAAAGTTATCAGAGTCAAGAATAGTTGTAGACAGTGATGAATTTTACAAGAGTATAATGCGAAGAATAATTCTAAAAGGAAACTTAGTAAATAAAATAACCGTATTATATATTACTATTTCAGCTGCACAGTTAAGATAACATCTTATACTAATATATAAAGCTGAAGAGTTTGTTTGTATGTTTGCATGAACGCGCTAATCTCAGGAATTACTAGTGTAATTTGAAAATTCTTTCAGTGTTAGATAGCCCATTTATCGAGGAAGGCTATATATAAGCTATAAATCACCACGCTAAGACCAATAAGAGCGGAGCACCAATGAACAATGTTGCAAAATCTGAGGTTTTGTCTTACTATTCCAAGCGGACGAAGTCCGGGCAAAAGCTAGTTTATTATACAGGTGAATTTTTAAAGTGGGTCTTCAGGGCCAAACCTTAAGCTATACAAAATAGCTAATTAACCTCAAAGGAGTCTAAAATTTTGATGGAAATAAAAGTGATTCTGGCGTATCATTATCGCAAAAAGAAATTGTATTATCTTATTGTGTCTTCGTACTAAGTGATATAAACGTAGCCCTTGATAAACAAGGTGCCTGATGAAACAGTACATGTTACAATTTAATACTTACTAGTGGTCTCCCAGTCATCGAAATTCGACCATAATTAGTTTAAATTATGTCTGAACATTATTAAGCTTCTGTTGTCAAAGACTATACTTCTACAATCACAGATTTCGCCAAGGCTACATTGTTAATTAGACTTTAACAATAAACAAAAGTGTATAAATGCGTGTGTGTGGTCAAATTCATTCACATTTTAATAGTTGCTCTATCTCGCTTGCACATCATGCTTTCCGCTCACGCACTATGCTATATATTGTACTAGCTGTGCGACTCGTTAACATTTGTACTTAAGGGAACCGTTCCCAAAATAAATTAGTGCACTTCAGTTCACATGAGCACTCAACAGTGGATACTATTCTCTGCCACCTGAAGTATCATTCAACCTCAACATCTCGCTGCTACAAGATAAATAAATAAAAGAATAATAAGGATAAAATTGTATCAGACCATGTTCGTTTCCAAAAGTTCAAGAAAAGTTTGTAAATTGTTGCGGGTGTTAGGATCGAGCCAGTGGCGGGTTCGGAGTCCATTGGAACCACGAAATGGTTTGGTTCCTTTGTGCGGAACCGATAATTGGAAACATGGCCGCGGGGCTGCCCATATCATCGCCAGAATTGCCTCTGAATTATTGCAATATCCCAAAATACAAACGAGTTTTTTAAAGGTCAATCCCACTAATATTATAAACGCGAAAGTTTGTAAAAATGTATGTTACTCTTTCAAGCAAAAACTACTGAATGGATTTTGATAAAACTTTACAATAATATAGCTTACACATCAGAATAACACATTGGCTATAATTTATAAAGATATAACATGAATTATCCAATCCATCCAACCACGCGGGTGAGACCGGTGGGCGCAGCTAGTATCACATAATTTTGGATCTGTATGCCTTGGAAACACACTTTCCGTAGTAAAATTAGATTTCAAATCCACTGTTACAAGGTCCTTTTTTAAGATTCTTGGGCGGTTAACTATTAAGACTTTCCTTTCTGACATTTTTTGACTTACCTTTTTTAACTAATTCTCCAAATAAGAAAAATAAACAATAAGCGTGTATGAACTATAAAAACTTTCACAGTAATTAAGTTGTAAAAAGGGTACGGAAGTCGAGTCCGTAGATTTGTTGAAAAAGAAAACTAATTCTCCAAATAAAATCTCCCTCACATAATTGAAGTTTTCTATACAGTTATATCCTATTTATAATTGAAACCAATAGAACTAGATTTTAGTCTGTCCATATTTGCACTTTATCTTTTATGGCTAATGCAAAATGTTTATATAGATATGAGGTTTCCAACCAAAATGTATGTACGTACATTAAATTTTAAGGCAAAGAATTCATGTTAGGTACAAACAAACCTATTGTTACGACCTGAACGCCGACAAAAAAACAAATTCACACCTGCGTACCTGTGGACATTGTATTACCTTTTCGGCATTTGGACTTCTTTTGTTTACTTTGTGTGTGTAATTAGAAAAACAGCCCATTGTGTATTGTAATCTTTTATGGTAGTCATTAGCCAGGTGCGATTCTAAGAAATTCAGTTCACGCGGCCGAAACACATATACAAATATATAAAGTCGGTGCTTAGTAATTTTCAAAATATAGTAATTTTTATGTTTTACTTCGCACCGACTTCAAGATGTTTTAGATAATATATATTAATAATAATAGCTTAAGAAATAAGTTATTTTATACATTTTAGTTTTTTAGTTTTTGAAGTCGGTTTTTTTTAAACGAAGTTTTTTAATTTTATTTGTTACTTTTTAGTGTCTAGCTATGTATGGGCGGACCCATGAATGGTGCCGCGCTTCTTAAAAAATATAGGTCCCAAGAACCGGGAACAAAAAAATGTTCGTAAAATGAAAACTACTTAGCCAAACTATTACAAATTTTTAAGGGACCACATGGCAGCTATTCCGCGTCGAACAAAAAAAGAATCACGTAAATCGGATCATAAATCACGGAGTTATCGGCGAACATACATAAAAAAAAGCAAAAAAAAAAAGATCCCGACGAATTGAGAACCTCCTCCTTTTTACGAAGTCGGTTAAAAACCACCCAACTTAGTATGTTAATATAGGTTATATTGTGGAAAACACATTACTGAATACTTATTAAAACAACATAGCAACATATTCCGAAACACACTTTTGTATTGTTAAATAAATCAAGATACAAAAGTTTAAATTGCAACAGTTGCTATAAACTGGCAACACGTTGCTAATTGCGCCGCCGGGACATTAATGCCGGTGGGAATTGAGCGCACAATCAATGACAACTGTAACCAGTTAACCAACTAGCTCGGCATTTGTAACCAACACCTAATATGGACGTATTTAGAATGGAATATACTTAATTGAATAACATCAAAATGCTGTTCAAGATGTTTAAGTACAAAAGGCAATAGGCGGTCTACATCACTAAAAAATGTGTAACATGTGGGTTTTGCAATATAACTAGAATAAAAAAATGTGTGCGTGTACTAGTGTACACACGTAAGAAGTGAAACTTCTTTTACGAAAAATGATCTACTATATGCAACTTTACAGACATTGGTTAAATAAATAAAGCCACTACCACGGTCGAATCGATCGTGGTAGGGGCAAGAAAAAGATGGCGCGTAACCGAAAAAATGACGGTAAATTTTTTTCCAACGCCGATAAAGAAGTATCACTTCAAAAAAGTCTATAGTTATATAAAAAATTGTAAGTAGTTCGTAGTATATGTTACGTATACCACCATCGCCATTATCATCTCAATTCATTCCTGGGGTTGTCTGGAAGACGTCGCTTTTTAGCGATAAGACCGCCGTGCATAACTAGATATAATTTTAGTCTTTAAGTTCATGTTTCCCATACAAACACATATACAATAAAGTATTATCTATCAATCAAAAATTTTGAAATGGCAAGTATAATAAATAAAAAATAAGACATAGATATTTATTTCTGTAAACCATCCGAGCCGGACTGGCGGACGTACGCAACGGTTCTCTGGCGAGCCGTGGGGATGTGGAATGAGCTTCTAGCATGTTATATATGTTTATTCGAGCACCGCAACGCGTTAGTAACATCTCTGGTGTTGCAAACGTGCATAGGCAACGGTAATCACTTTCCATCATGTGCGTCGTCAGCCGTCATCCATACAGGTAATGTGTAAATATATAAAAAACAAGTGAGTAAATAGTAACATGTATAAACTGGGCATAAGTCAGTCGCCACGTGTACTGTGATAACAAGCAGATCCAGTCTTAATTGCCGGATATCCGGTATTCTATATTTAGCTTAATTACTATCCGTTTCATCTCTAGAATAACATACACAATCCAAAAGATCTTACAGATTTTCTACAATTACCGGCATAGTGCTAATTAGGCCAGGCCGCATGATGGCACGTGGATTATTGAGGTATTCGGATTGGAATGGCGTGGAAGCCTGCTCAATAATTCCACGTAGTGCGTCCGATCACCTTGTGTGGACGAAAAGTTTATATATATATATGTCAGAGTGGGTGTACGTAAATTGCTTTCTGAGGTAGTACAGCAGGTAGACAGTGCGAAAGACCGGAGAATGCACTTAAAGTAATACATTATCCAGATTAGGGTTTCTCGTAATAGCCCCCTATCTGCCTTTTACGAAATGTACCAAAACGTTGTTCTGTTTTGATCGGTACAGAAGCACCTTGTACGTGGACAGTCATGCATTTTCCAACTTCACCTTTGCCCTGAGAACTGGTACTATGGACAACTGTCAACGACATCTGTGTTCAAGAGTTTGCCCACCATTAAGTCGACGTGCACTTCGATGACGCGTGTCATTCACAGTACACCATCGTGCACTTAATGTGCAATGCTGGATCACGGAATCCACACAACTTCGCTGGTTTTTGTTTTATAGTGGACTGTTAGTTATATTTATGAGGATATATGGGAGTGAGAGGGATGTCAAATCCTTCATAAAAACCAATAGAGTAATAAGCACCACTAACCTCGGAATCCACCTCCAATGGAGCACCTAGACAACTCCTGAGAGTGGGGACACGGGACTAACAAGACCTCGGATGGCACTTAGGTTTTCAAATTAGTGCACACTCACACCAAGCAGCACGAGCAAGCACGGCTTGTATATAAGGTTCAATGAGATATTGAAGAATGGGATGAGAAATATTTACTTGGTCTTAGCACGGAGAAAACGGAACGTCCAGACTGACCTCGCGTGCGTTGGAGACTACCTTCGCCACCACGCAACGGGGCGAGACTGAAAGCCAGCGGCACTTACAAAACTGCCCACATTGTGAGGATCCACCACTTAATATGAATGTTTAGCAAAAATGTCGTCTTTAGAGAAATGCCAACGAAGTTTCGCTGTCACAAACTAGTATTTCAAATGAATCGATAGGGTGCCAATTACCTGTGTCAAAATTGGCATAGTTTCCTCTACATTTATTTTACAAATCTTTTACCAGTTGGGAAGTTTACATTTCTAACTGTTGAAACGAGCTTAAATGGTTTTTGGCTTAGCCGAATATGTAATTCCATGATCCCTAATATTCCTCCCTAATACGTCGAGTAATGAGCTTAGCTGTAAAAACGCGCATCACCCTCCTATTCTGGCACATTCCATCTTTTCCGGGATTACTCCGTCGACGGACCTCTGTAAAGTTATTACGCTGCCACCCGGCCCCAGAATTAGCCGATTTTTAATGGGATCCCCGCGAAGAATTATATCTTCGGAGATAAAAAAGATATTCCGCCGATGCGATTACTTGCTCATCGTATGTCAGTGCTCATTCTTGTTTATTTTGTTTCGAAATAAAATAAATTATAATGTATTACAATATAATTTGTGCCATTTGGAGTTGATTAGAACCGCCCGAATGAAGGTGGAAGAGAAAATGTTGCCAGGAAAGGGATGCTTTCCGAGAATGTGACGGGATGTCGTAACACCACTTTCCAGATGGGTCGTTAGCTTGTCTACTTTAGTGCAACAATAAAAGTTTATTTTTTGGTAACCTAATAACTAATAGTAATGGTAATAAAGTATTGAACTTACATCGTTGCGAACCCAAGCCGACGTCATCCGGTCACAGTACTCCCTGTAAAAGAAGAATCTAATTTAGTGTTTATTTTGCTATTGAACAACTGTAGGAATGATGGTCACACTTGAAATTAGTTGATATATAGAAATTTTTTAATTAACTTACTAAGGGTCAGATTTTTCATTTGTCATATAAAAGTTATCCGTGAACTAAATTATAACCTGACTAGATTCAAAAATGAAATAATTCAACTATTTTATTGACGCAACTATCATTTTTAATTTTCCCATGTTGTATTTTATTGGATGAATAACATTCTTTTGGTGATTAAAAAATCACCTTAGAGACAGACAGGTATTTAAGAGACAGGCAAAGCCTGGTTTACGTACCTAATAAAAGTATAGTCCTAGAATTTAAAAAAATATAACAAATAGCAATATGGTGTTATGAAAATTATAAATGTAAAAATGAGTTCATTTGGACCTTAGCTTGGTCTCTATTCATGATATTGTACGGAAACCTATTTTTATATTTCGTATACGACGATGGTAGCTTAACCCTATGCCTTATAATCAAATTGAATTTAGTTTAAAGCCAGAGAACACAACAGTGTTCAATGAGATTGAATCACTTTGGGTGATTCATCCCAATAGATTGAGCCTTTCTTACACATATATAAAATGTCCCATACGCCCTCGGGAAAATTTCACAAAAGGAGTTGAAGTCACCTCTATATCAATACAAAACTGATACCGACATCCGATTAGAATCACTGTTCTTGTACTCCATCTATTGTGCGAACACTACGAAGGCTAATATTCAATTTCGATTCAACGCCGCAATGGATGCCGAACACAATAGAAACTAATTCCCAATTTAATATCGAGTAAATCGAATTGGACAACTTTATAATAAAGGTGCACACCAACTTGTATATTTTGTTATACGCGACACTTTGGAATTTTTAATATATTCTTTTTGACATCTCTCTCTTTTCTTTCACCATATCCCAATTATTTGGGGTCGGCACAATATGTCGTTTCCTTCCACACGCCTCTACTCTAACATACATCTTCTGTCACACCACATTTCAACATATCATCCTTCACACAATCCATCCATCTTTTTTTGGTCTGCCTCTACATTTCTACCCGTCTATCTTGTAATTTAACATTCTATTTGTCACGTGACTTTCATCCCTCCTCATTATATGCCCCCTCCCCCCCCCCAACTTAATCTCCTTCCTCTCAATTGTTTTGACATAAATTGTCATTATTTGATCATAATACTTAGTTCGCGTTACCAACGTATTTGGTAGTGAATAGCTATGGCGGCACCAAACGTGTTTTTTTGGTGCCATACTGTTTGGCTATATTCCTCTCTCCCACAGAAACGAAGTTTTCTATCGGGATAAATTGAATCCGAACTAATGACCAGGAATATAAGCTAACCCTGTGTTGATTTTCATTTAAATCCGTTCAGTAGTTTTGACGTGATGCTCTAACAGAGAGAACCCTAAAATTATAAAAGCTCATTTTGGTTATTTATTTTTATTGCGCGAATTTAACAGACAGGCAGACGGCCGACTTGACGGAAAGCATTTACCATCAGCTATGGACATTTACAACACAAAGGTGCTGCTAATCCGCTATCGCTCTTTAAAGGGATACTGGAGCCTGGTCACTATTGCTGGAACACAACCCAATTTTGTTATGGCGGCATACTCTACACCAGGGTTGGTACCTAGGGGGCTATTTCTCCTTTACTGTAGGTTTTTTTTTTCAATTATTTGTACAAACCCGACAGCCCTAACAAATATACTATATCTATATCATTATATTAATACGTGAAGCAAAAACTTTGTCCCCCTTTTTACGAAAATTGCGCGGACGGAAGAGTATGAAATTTCGCACACTTATAGTTTATATAGAGAAGGAATGCAGAATGCTTATATTGCTTTTAAATTATGCACAAAAATACATTAAATCTATAGAAAAAACATTACACACACTACCATGTACTTGACACACACACGCATATATACTCTTTTGTTTATTGTTCAAGTCAAATTAACAGTGTAGCCTTGGCGAAATCTGCGTTTTTAGAACTATAACCTCTATATATATTATAATATATATTATATGTATAGTCTTTGACAACAGAACCTTAAGAATGTTCAACCTTATCATTAAAATTTATTATGGTCGAATTTCGACCATAGGGCGACTACTAGTAAGAGTATGTATTTGACACGTACCGCTGGGCTCATAATAAGGGAAGCCAACGACCACGCGAAGTGGAGAAGTGACAAGTAGAAAAGCGTGTCCCGGGCTTAAATACAGATGATTGGAATGCAACCGGGATTTAACGCTAGGATAATGATGATGATTATAGAGCTAGATGAATTTTGATACAATTCGACTAATAATTAGTATAATGATATTTTTACAAAAGTTTGTCTTATCGTATGGTTTGTTGAGCGAGTATAAGTTGATGCCCCCACATAACAAGAGTCACCATCTGTGATAATATATCTGTGTAATTGAATAGAACGATATTAATAATGGATATAATGAATAAAATGAAATATTAATGTCGGTTAAACGGCGATGGTCGTTAGGGAATGTCGGGGGAATTTCGCCAAGCCCTCGAGACTCTAATTACTTTTTGCCTTAAAAAAGGTTCAGATATCTTTAAATGCAATTAGAGTAACTTGCCTTATGTACTTAATATAAATAATTAAATATACAAATTCTTAATTTGATCTTTTTACAATAACCTGTGAACTCCTGGTAGCTCAGTGGCTAATATACCAGCTCTTTGTAAATAGATAGATTCAAATCTTCTCAAATCAAAAGATATATACAACTGACGTAGGTTTCGATCTAAAGTATAGAAGATTACTTTTTTCCAGGATCGAAAGTGCACATGGCTACAATTACCACGTGCTGATTGTAATAGTGAACTTTTTTTGACAATTCATCATAGACAAGCAAACCAGGTATGGTTTTACGAAAACCGGCTAGTTACGTGGGGAACAAATGTCTAGCCATGCCGCCTCCACCAGGTCCCGGTCGAAGGGGTAGGCCCAAGAAATGCTGGTTTGACGTTGTGAAGGATAACAAGCGTACCAATGGACTCAATGCAAGGGATGCCGTAGATCGCGCGAAGTGGAGAAGAATAATTAGAAAAACGGACCATGCGCGTCGAAGTGATCGCTTTATCGCTCGGATGACGATGATGATGAAGCTAATTAGGTATGGAACGGATATCGACCATTTTCACTTTAATCACTTTTACTCAGGTGGGCCGTCAGCCTGTCTATTTTAAAAATATATATTAAAACAACCTAAAAGAGGACCCCCTGGTCTTCAGGGTATACTTTTTGTGCGATAATGTGGAGTGCACATTACGAGAGCTTAAAAAAATCTTGACGCGTTTTAACAAAGATAGACTTGGAGATAAACGTCCGAGACATGTGACAGGGTCCGCGACACACAACACAACGGAAAGAAAAAATATAACATTCTCGCTTCGCCCTCAGCTGGATAACACCTAGCTGTGGAAGATGCTTGTCTACATCAGAGCCAGTACTAAAAGTATGAACAACATATCAGCCGCAATGTAAAAAGGAGCGGCCAAACGAGCGATTGCTTTTTCTACCATGCTGGGACTGGACTTACGATAATCTTAAAGATATTGAATAGCCAGATTAGTGTATGACAATTTAAAAAAATATATTGCATCACAAGTAATCTATACCTAAAACACTATCCCAGATGAAGCCCCACCACCAGTCAATCACAATATATAAACATGTTTTGCAGTTACATTAATAAATTATTTTTGATTTAATTTTGCATAAAGAGCAGATGTGTCGTGTGTCTCATGTCTCGGTCGCGTACTTGAAATATCATCAATTAATATTATAAATGCGAGCAGAACATTTATTCGCGCGCTCCCCGCAATAGGCACGCAGGTACCGAAGCAATTACCCTTCCAAATTACGTAATACGGAATTGATGACTCAATTTAACTTGCCCGAAATCCATGAAATATGCGCAACTCTCGATACACGGCGAATATTTTACAAGCCATGGCGTCGCTGCTGCCGTGGGAACTTGAAAGACACGGTCAATCACCTCGTTTTGCGTCATATATAAATGTGAAATGTGTCATTGAATAATATATATGTTACAGCCAAAGTAATAAATCCGGATATTATATATATTATTTAGCCATTATTTATAATGTCTACTCAATTTAGATAAAGTGATAATTGACACAGAATTAATCACATTAACTAGCAATTTTATATAATATATAGGTAAAGATTATAAAATTATGGGTGGTATAGACACGGCACATTTATTTATTATGCACAAATCCGAACTTTTTTAATATAGGTAAATAACCATGAAGGCTAAGCCTTCATGGTTATTTTTTTTTATAACCACCCAAAATTAATTTTATACCTCAAGTAATAAATAAATGTGCCGTATATCTATACCACAACCAAAATTATATTTGAATTTGCCTAAGAATTAAAATAACATTGTCATAGATAATAATTCTACGTTAATTAACATTGTTATAAAGTTATTTAACTTTAATTGATAAAGTAAATTTAAAGCTCAATAGCCATAAAACAAAATTTAAAAAAAACACAGAGTACAATACAACTACAATAATAAAATATTTAATTTAATACTTTGGCTAACTTTGACCCGCTATTATGAATATTATCCGGATAAAGTGATTAATTTATCGCATTGTATAGTCAATGTTGCTATTATATATAATGACCAGTCATTATAATTATATAATAGCTATTTAATCACTATGACTGTAACATATACAAAATATTTTGATATTTTTGTATAGTATCCATTAACTTAAAATCGCATGTTATGCCTGTCATATTTAATAAACTGCCAGAAATGTTACGAGTCCAGCCTATAAATTTGTTTAAGAAAATTTTATTGACGAAAGTTTGTAAATGAATATGAGAATGGCAAACACATGACTAATATTATTTTGTAACTAGACATATAATTTTAGTGCAATTATTTATACCATATTTTTTATGAAATTTAGTTTACTTTAATAACTCTGACATGTATTCGGACAGTGCACGCCTAATAAGGCAAAATTACATACATTTTAGCAATACATTATTCATTCGTTCATTGTGAAAACCCTTCTAATTTGGTAACTTAAAGACTGAAAAAATATCGGCCTGTGTCTACTTAGAAGCAAAAATTCCCAACTCATGTGCACAGTCAGCGCTTGTAATTAACATTCGGCTTTTTAGATAAGCGCTTTAGCTGCTTTTTTGTAATTACGTTACTAGATAATGTTATGGAAAAAGAAAACTAAAGAATCACAAAAGCCTAGGCCAATCCAAAAGTGTAGGTAACTAGTAAAACAGTGTGCAGTCATAGTTGGTGCCACCAGTTCTTTATTGTTTGTATGGTTACTCCGCAAACACACAATATTATTGCCAAAGCTAGGTTTTAATAATATTGGTCCATTTAATCATACACTAAAAAATACAACACTACCCACAAACGAACAATATTTTTAACAACTAGGATATGCTCGCGACTTCATTCATCATTCCATGTTTGACTTGAAATTCCCGCGAGATTCCCGGGACACATAGTACCACAGCATTTAAAGTCATGTAAATTATCGTTTTAGTGAAAACTGTGTCGGGGTAAGCAATTTTTATGCAACCGAACAATTATAAACTGCTCCTGAGAAAATTCCCGCGGGATTCCCGGGATAAAAATACAGATTTCAAGTCTTATAATTTGCTGTCGCTCAGCAAACCCGGCAGACGTTGTCATGCCCTTAAAAATTAAAAATCTAGAAACCGAATGCACGCAGAGCCCGATCGGGACCATTTTTAATCTAAAAATTTTTCATTACAATCAGTCCCACTTTTAAAGAGGTGTTCAGCAGCGCCACCTCGATACCTCTGGGCTCAAAGGGCGTATAGCACAAAACAGCTACTGTTCAGGAGAGCCAAAAAACTTAAAAAATAAAACAAAATTAGCTATAACTTTTTTGTCTCAATGATTATATAAAAACAATCTATGAGAAAAATACTATACATTTTCCTATATTTTAAGTAAATATTATTAAATGAAGCCTAAATATAATAGTTTCCAAAATAGTTTTGCTTTACTACCTAAAAAAAACTACAAAATGTCCTTTAAACCCATTTAAAAACAGCTAACGTTATTAACTTAGGCAGTAAATATAACCTAGCGTAAAAAAGTTGTATAATAGTAGGTAGTAAATGATAAAAGCAATGTTTAATTGTGTTGTAAATCACAAAGTTTGCATTTAAAATTGTACAACTTTAATAATAAAAAGGGTTAAACGGGGTGGGGGTACCCCATCGAGAGAATGTGGAAGTATTAACTTCATCATCAGCACTAGAAGTAATAAACATCTTTGGCTTACAGCATTTCATAAAATTTTCTTCCTCACTATCTTCAATAATATCGCTATTTTTACTTAGATTATTTGGATCGAGAGGATTACTAACATCATTTAACATACCGGAAGCAATTGGTTCCGTTGATTCTCGATCTGAGATAGGTTGGGGAAAAAGTCTTTTCGCATATAGTATGTATGAACTTGTAATTAGATCTCTTTGGCTATACCATTTGTATCTGGCTGGTTTTGGTATCATTAAAAAGTTTTAATTTTAAAGAAGACAACTCCAAATTCAAATTAGGAAAATGTGTGATTTTCATTTGTTTTTCTTATTGTTAAAATGAGTGAATGTAATGAAGAAGTTCAATTCATTTTAAAATGTTACTATAAAAAAGGTGAAAATGCAACACAAGCCGCGAAATAAATTTGTGATGTTTATGGACCAAATGCAGTATCTGTGAGAGTAGCGCAAATTTGGTTTAAGGGTTTTCAATCCGGAAATTTTGATATCAAGGAGGCACGTCGCTCTGATCGCCCTGTTACAGACAAAATTGATGCCATTTTTGAAAAAGTGGAGCAAGATCGGCGTCTTAGTATTTACGATGTATCTGGAGCACTGGGAATTGACCACAAAACGGTTTTGGCGCATTTCATAAAAGCTGGGTACACAAAAGCTCGATATTTGGGTGCCTCATGAGCTCACTGACAGAAACCTAATTAACCGTGTACTCATTTGTGATTCTTTATTACGACGTAATGAAACCGAACCATTTTTGAAGACGCTGATAACTGGTGATGAAAATTGGATCACGTACGACAAGAACGTGCGAAAAAGATCGTGGTCAAAGGCCGGTCAGGCTTCACAAACTGTGGCGAACCCCGGGTTAACTCGCAACAAGGTGATGCTGTATGTATGGTGGGATTGGAAGGGCATTATTCATTATGAGCTGTTACCGCCAGGCAGGACCATCGATTCTGAACTGCACTGCGAACAACTGATGAGATTAAAGTAAAAATTTGAGAGAAAGCGGCCAGAATTAATCAACAGAAGGGGTGTGGTTTTTCACCATGATAACGCTAGACCTCACACATCTTTAGCCACTCAGCAAAAATTACGAGAGTTTGGCTCGGAGGTGTTAATGCATCCGCCGTATAGTCCTGGCCTTGCACCTTCAGATTTTCACCTGTTTCGGTCTTTGCAGTTCCTTAGGCAGTGTCAGGTTAACATCACGAGAGGACTGCCAAAACCACTTGTCGCAGTTTTTTGATCAGAAGCCCCAAATTTTTTTATAGCAATGGGATCACGTCCCTACTTACAAGATGGCAAAAAGTTATCCAACAAAATGGCACCTACATACTTTAGGCAAATGTAAATAAACTTTATAAAAAAACCTTTTGAATTTTTATATAAAATGCGAAGAAACTTTTCCCCCAACCTTATATATTTATTATCTTTCAATAATAATTCTTGAAGAGATATTGTGTGTGTTCTGAAATTGAAATAAGTACAAAAACGATTCAAAATAATATTCGATTGAAATTCAAGTTGCCTTCCGGCTGAACTAATATATAAATTATGCCCTTTCATTTGATACCCCACTCGAGTGTATTATTTTATAATAATAATTATAAAAACTATTACTAGAAACTGTATGAGCAAACTAAAAATATTAAATGGTAAAGGACAATAATGTAAAATTATTTACTATAGTAAGATCGTAAACCACAGTCTTAAAACTTAAACACACTGGATACCTACTCGTAAAACTGATATTAATTAAATTATTATTAATTCGAATTCGAAGAAATTAAATCGAAATTAGTCGTTTTTATTATTATTTTAATACTAAAAACAAAGACAGACAGACATCTTTTTTAATAGATACCATAACTACATGAAAATAAGGGCTAAAAATGTTGTATTACATAGTAAAAGACAAAGTAAACTTTAGTGTAAGGAAGTAAAGAACAAATGAATCGAACAAAAAGTTATGTTTAATTATTTTTTAGGTAGTAAGGTACATTTAAATCGTTATCTTTTTAATATTTAGGGCGTGAAGTTGTTGTCAGTGAACAGTTGTCAAACACAATGTGCTTTACACCCTAAAATCAGGAAATACTTTATGCATTTACAATAGTTTTGAGGTAGTATGGTACAGTTGCTGATTATGCTGAATGGTTGTAAAGAACAATAATGAGCATTAATGCGTTATACGCCTTAATACTCATAATTGGATTCCTATACAACCTAGGACATTTTTAACTTGCGCAGTAATGTAATTTACAGCCCGATTACCTGTTTCATTTTGGTTTAGCAGCCCAAAAAGATGGGGCGTAAAGAACATTTTTGTGCGAATTTGGCAACTTCGTATATACCAATCGATAGAGAATGAAAAACTGAATACGATGGTATTATTAACTCCATATGCCCCAAAATGTGGTTTACGCCCTTTGAGCCCAGAGGTATCGACCTACTGTGTTCAATCATCAATCTAAACCATCACGGGATCCGCTTGAACACAAACAAAAATAATTTCAGCTAAATAAATCCTGGAAACCGATTGCAGCGCCATCTACCTGGTTGAAATTTGAATCTAAACAATCCTGGAACTCCCTTGAACACACACAGAAATAATTTCACACGATTTAATGAAATGTAATGAATGCTTGCTTGAAAAGTCGGTTAAAAGGGTAATAATGGTTATCCTTTGTATTCGGACCGGCTAAGTTTCGAAAGTGGAAGTTTCGCGAAGATCGGGAAGTTGGGCGCCAATCTGTGAATCTGTCGCGGGGCGCGGCGAGATTAGGCAAACTGCTTATCCGCGCGGCTGCCGTCGACCTTCGTGACGGATGGCGGCTTTCCGACCCACTGAACTAAACTGTTATCGCCTTTTTTGTACGCCCGAAGATTATGCGAGGGAAAATTGTTACACGTTTTCTTTGCATATTGGAATTTTCATAACAAAAGCTTTTATAACCACAATATGACATATACTGGCGGACGGCCAGAAATGAATAATGAATTGAATTACCGATACTTTAAACGACTGTATAATTATTGGGTAGAAGGTAATATTGATATTGTTACATACCGATAAAGAAATGCGCACCTGGTTTATTCCCCTTCCCGCATTCGGAGTTCTTTTGTTTACTTCGTGTTTAAAATTTTCAATTAGACAATAGCCTATTGTTATTGTTTTCGACTTTGTTGGGCGTTCGCAGGAATAATTAACCAGGTGTGCAGATTACGGTTTCTCGGAAACCTCAGTCCACGCGGTCCTTTGTTGTATTGTATAGTTAGTATAAAACAATGCCCGAACGGAGGGGTAAGGCAGTCAATCTAGGATTACGATACGAACAAGACGTTGATTCGATGAGCGATATAGCGACGGACTTTGCGCGTGTTATTGAATCGTGCAGTTTGTACTAGTACTCAATTGAAGATTAAAATCAGTCCGCGATCAATGACGTGTTTTTCACATGTTAACCGAAGCGCATGTGCCTGCCCATTATGCCATATCTAAGTGCCATCCAACGATCTATATGTTAGTGTTGGCACTCTTAGGAACTGAACTTTCCCATTGAATGTGGATTCGGAGGCTCTCTTAGTCGTGCGTCCTCTGAGATATTTTAATTAGTTGAAGCACTTATCTATCTTCTCTTATTTAGTAAAAATAAACTCTTAATATTTCTACGTTTAACGTTTGTTTATATTTATTATTTACTGTATGGGAGCCTAATCGAATTTACCACCGCTTCGCAACAGGTTGTGACTTCAAGAGAAGAAGCGGCGCAAGAAACTCTTCAGCAAACATGCCTAACTCTAATAATTTATATAATATAAAAATGGGTGGGAGGAAAAATAAAAAAGGGCAATCAAGTTGGTTTGTGTTCCGGTGCACGCAGAAGAGAGGTTTGGCAAAAACCAACTGCCAGACCTCAAGACACTGTGAGCTCTTAGCTACTGAAAAGTGGCCGAAACGTTAAAACGTATTTTTATATGTGTCCTAGTCACAAAAACTTAAGAAAATATTATCTTAATAATTGTCTAGACAATGAGTGCACTGTCGGACTTCTTAAATTATAGTTTTTGGCAACATTACCGGTTACGCCACAAGTAATATTTATATTGATTTTACTCAGTTACGTATTAATTTGTTGCCCTAAATTAGACTGATAGTCGATATCAAATATCAAATAATTCAGCATCCGAGTGGGCCTCTGCGTACCCCTGAATCGGCAATCAGCCACCGAGAGACCAGATTGCCAAATTGCGCCTTTTTGCGGCCCCTGCCCATTTAGTTTCGCTTTATTGGCTCAATGTGACCGCGCTCCCCTCATTTGCTGCCGTTGACGTATTTACTGTGACACGATTACCGTAAAATACGGTATCGCCTTATATTTATTGCGTGTAGATACGCTGCTTTCCTGTCAACTGCCCTTTCTAGGAATAAAAGCTATTTTTCTGCAATATTATAATGGTCGGATTTACAAGGAATTTAACGGAATACTTTGATTGTGAAATTACGTTATAAAACTCTGCTTAACGTTTTAATTTTATTCTGAAACTGCCGAGTTAATTTCTTATCTTCTTTCACGATCATCAAATTTGTGTGTGAAACTTAATTGACTACAGTACCTTTAGACCTTTAGACTTTCTTTCTATTCTTTCACCTTCTCCCAATCTCTTGAGAAGTATACAAGGAAAAGATATATTCTGGCATACATTTTCTATAACACCACAGTGCATCATGTCATCTTTTATACAATCCATCTCGTTTTTGATTGTACACTATAAAATTAAATGACATAACCATCATTCTAACATTGAATCCGGCCTGCCCACACTCAAATATAATCAAATAATCCTCGATTCTCACCTGAGTATGCAAGCCAAATTTAGAATCATTCTTTTGAAATTTTAGTCCATTAAATTAGAACTCAAAAAAACACTAGATTCATCAATTTTAAATTCAAAATACTGCACCAAGGTTCCATTGAGCGCTATACCGTATTCCATCTTGTGCCCCTTAAAGTTCGAAGAAATATTGCTGATATACTTGGTGAAAATTGCTCAGTCCAAAATCGACTGTCCTACTCTGTCGCCTAGTCTTGTACGCCCTAAAAAATTACTTAATTCGCCCTTGACACGTACAGCTTTCAGACGCCAGCCAGAACATTCAACTAATTCAACAAACTCAGCAAATTGGACTACGTGGACATTAACTTGTTTATGGATAGTCTAGCATCTGTAAATGCGAAATTAATCAGTCTATTTTGATAATAATTAGGTTCCCGGTCACAAATTTGTCTAAATATTTTTTTTTCTAAAACTAATGTGGGGATGGTGGCTGGCAATAAAACAATACTAAGATTTATTATTTTTATTATTTATATTTGGTCTGTCATCTGTGGAGGTTTATGAATAGATATTGTTTAGTTATCTCTGTTACTTTAGTTTCTAAAACTACAGCTGTTAATCCCCCAAATAAAATAATGTTTCAATTACATTCTAGTCACGACCATCCTGATACAATTGAAAGCGTTTACCGATTTGTATAGCATTAAGTTAACTGATTCCATATCGTGAATAATTCGATGTTAGTGAAAACCATCACATTTTCAGTTTTGTGCATTTTAACCAATTTGCTTCAAGTTGATGAATCCGTCCAACAGCGTAAGACGAATTCTATAACAATGTTGACAATAAATTAGTGCACGGCATGAGTGTGACATTATACCACAACAAGGGTTCTTTACGCCAGTTCTTTGTTTATGTTTTTCCGGCCAAAAGGCGACCTCAGTGGGGTCGTTTGTTCCGCTCATTTAGTGTGGGTGACGTACGGCTGGGCCCGATTACGGCCGACGCGGGCCCTGAAGGACCCCTACACGTCACGGGTTTGCTTTACGAGTTGGTGGATTTATAAAGTACTGCTAGTGAGGTAGGGCGACAAAGCATTGCGGCCTTTTGACTTAAGGCGTTTCAAATGCGAAGAATGCGTGACTTGCCCGCGTTATGTCTATGAAGTGAATTTTGGAGTGTTTCCTTGAGTTATATAAGGTTATCTTTGCCTTTTGTCTTATCCCAATTATTTAGGGTCAGCATGCATACAGTACGTATGCCAGAATAGAGCTATATTTCCATATTCCTCGGGGTGAGTCACACCACAACTTGTTACGTCACCCTTCACACAATCCATCTCTTTTTTGGTCTTTACCCTTGTATGTATCGCTCTTCTAGCTTAACATATTTCTGTTGCATGTCTTTCATCCCTCCTCATTACATGTCCATAGCACTTTAGTCTTCTTTTTTTAACCCCCAAGAATCGGATCATACGGCTATAAATAGAATGAAAATTACGTGACATTATTCATAATTATGTCGAAACCTTTTGAATTTTTCCTAAATTAGAAACCTCTAGATCGATTGTGGCGCGGTTTCCGGAAGTCGCTACGTGACTTTATAACTTGCTTACTGCGACACTTTCAGTATATAGATATTCTAATAGTAGAAATCTTCAATGTTATACAACAAGTTTTATTAATCTCTAGTAATATGACTTATCCCAGGTTTTGGCAGAATCTGTCAGGTGTCGTATATACGAGTATTTACCACGCTGCGGACTGAGGACTATTGGGCTACAGCGGCCTCGTTTTGCGAGTCAGTCATCATGCAGGAGTTCGCAGGGAGGAGGATGCAAATGCAGTCCCGATCCGCCGGCGGCGCTTAGGCCGCCGTAGACGTCGGTATACTCATCTCCCCTTGGATTCTATCATAGAGGCCGCGGGAACCGGGAGAGCCCGCGGGCTCAAACCCCTATTGGTGAAGAGGTTAACCTTCACCGAGAGTCACTCTAGGGAGTTGACAGCCCTCGGATCACTCCCCCCCCTCGTGCTCAAGGCAGTATCGTAAGAAAAGACATACCCCCTGCGTTATAAAAAAAGGTGTCATATATATTGAAGCTAATCTTTGTTTTTAAATATTGGCAAATTAACTTTGCATCTACGCCACCTGGCCAATATGCTACCTGGCCAAGTCGCGGTAAATATCTATATTCATTTTGGCAGTTAATATAAAAAAAGAATAACTCACTGAACAAGTACAACTATCAAAAGACTATTTTGAGCCCGCTCTCTTGAACCCCTGCAGGTAGAATAAGTTGAGGTAATATTTTCCGGGTCCAAACTAAATATTAGTTTGCGAAAATATTACCCCGGGATAGGCGGGCATCATTGAAAGGGAATAAGTTCGGGAAAGGGATAGTTGGTGGGTCGCAGGTAACCCTTTTGTGGCCCTCGAATACTTTTCAATTTGATATGAGCCCCGACCGAAAAGATTTCGTTCCAAAACCGCAACGTTTTGTTCACCGAGATTAAAGTTTGCTAACGGAGTTTGCGGGGAAGATAATCTATGGTAAATACCGGTTGAATTTTTAAGATATGAATATGAAATATTAATATCTGAAATTCGTATCAATATAAATACATTTATAAATCTTGTCCTACGAATAGGTACGTATCAAGTGAAGCAGTAAATGTAGGAAAGGAGACCCCCGTCGTTCAAGCGGAAATTTCGGGTACAATCGGAATTGGAGTTAGAGATATGCTTTTTACTGTTTTAAAATAGCTATAGTCATAATAATAATAATCGGCAGACAATCACACTCGTTGTGAATCCCTGAGCTAAGCAAGCTACGCTTGTTTTATGACACACAGATGACACCCAGACCATAGCAACTAATGTCGAATTCATTTACGAAATTTTCCATGTCATGAATCGTACCCAGAGCCTCTAGGTTACACGACTATATATAATATATAATAATAAAGCCCTTATTTTCAAAATCTTTTTACAATAACAGTTTACATGTGCACACATATAGCTTGTTAGTGGTTTGTTAGTTTTCTTAGATGTTAGTTGTGATGATAGTGTGCTAAGTAATATGTTAGTAATTTTTGTTTAGTCTTGATTTTGGAGCCCTCTTCGGGTGAAGGCCTCCTCCCCCTTCTTCCAGATTTTATTTTTTTTGCTTAGGATCATCCAATCCTTGCCTGCTGCTTCCGATATGTAATCTCACCGCTCACCGTTTTACCGGTCTTCCCACTTTGCGTTTTCCTATTGGACCATCTTGTAGTTTCTATTGTCCATCTTTTATCTTGTAGGCGAGCAACATGTCCACCACTTTAATTTTAAATCCTTGGAAGCCTTTAGGTTGTAGTAAGTAAGTTAAATCGCCAATTTCTCAAATTAAATGCTTAGCTGTTGCAAAGGTGAATCAGGTTTTAGGCATAGTTTCGAGTTTTATATAAATATGTAGGTAATTAAAACAGAACCTAAAATGCCTCATTTCAACATAAGTCAAACAAGCAGTGCCTGAGAAAAGAATTTGATGAAGTAACATCAGTCCCGTGAGTAGGTCTCAAGAGGCCCTGCATAACAATCCCGAGGGACAGACCCTAACTTCAGCTGAATTTATGAATGTCATACGGGTATTTATAGGGGGTCAGGTGGATGCGTAACAAACACCGTGGTCTCGCATTATACGTTCGGTTTACCACGGAACAGCCATTTTCGTTCTAATTTAGTAAGGTGCTCATGAAGAAAAATTTATGAGAAGTATTTACTTATTTTCATGCATGTTCAAAAATGGGATTAAGGCATTTTCTTTTCAACCGAGTCAAAACAAGCAGGACAATTCGTCGTGTAAATATTTTAATTTTGTCGTTCCCTATCATTTATCATCTTGATAGTTACTTTTCTTCATAAAAAATCCTCCTCAAGGCGTAACTGGATATATCAAATCTACACAACGCACAACGATCTGTCATTTTCCCGTTTAAATTGCAGTTTTTTTCTTTTTTACTCCATTAGAGTGCTAAAAAAATAACAGACTTCAAACGGAAATATTCTTGTAGGAAACTTAATTCTTTAAAATATAAAATAAGTTCTGATATGTTTTTAAATTCTCGTAACGAGTAAATTTATTAGCTCGTAAATAAATGTCATAGATCGGCCTCGAGACTTTGAATGTTTTTCGCTATTTTGCATAGCTATATTATTTTAAGAATCACCTGTATAACAGAAATTATTGAGAAATTGTCCATGGTATAGCCTAAGGATATGATTATGTAATAGGACGAAATGGTTAGGGAACCCCAAAAATATGTCAGAACCGCTCCAATGATCACAATCGCTTTTGTAGCCAACGTTTTATGTTAAACTATAAAGGCCGGTTTACAAATTAAACTACCAATTATACCTCGGGCTGTGTTTGAAATGTACCGATTAAATCCCAGAATGTGGTGGGCAAGGGGCTCTATTAATAGCGGGTTTGTTCAAACAACAGTAATCACTAAACAAGTACAATGTACAATACGCACCACTGGGTAGTTAACAAGGTATATAGGATATGGGAGAACCGCTACCTTTGAACCAATATATCAACTCACGTAACCACACATTGTTGATATAACACTTTATTGCTCACCAAATAAGTGATTGTTTATTACAAAATTTCACTATGACAATATTGTCTTGGTAAAAACAATGAGCAGGCTTATCGGCTAAAACAATCTTGTTGCGGACTGAGAACACCCCCCTGACTCGCCCGTTGGAGCACACCTACTATCCATACCCGCCACATACCGCCAACGACCATAGCTCGCACAATTAGCAGCTAAGCGTCGGACGGAATACGGGATATAGAAGCAATCTTAGACGCCGGAAGGACTTACTGTCATTTTACTCTCACTTGACTATCTCGTGCATTTGCTTAAGAGGACCAATACGCACCTTCTATATTTATTTAAAAGGAGCAACTGCCATCAATAAATCTCTTCCAGGCAACCTAACTTGAAAAACATTTTTAAGTAATCTGGCGATACAGATAATGCGGAGTGATACTTAGGGAGCTAAGACTCAAACTCCAGGATTGGGAGTGATAAATGGCATAACGTCAGAAGTAGCTTCGGTGAATCTGCAGCCCACCTCTCTACACCCCTTAGCCACTCATATCCATGTTTCCCCTGTCTTCTATGGCGTTTTAGGGGCCCATGCAGGGAGTGGCGAGTCACCATCTGCCCATTTTTCCATGTACCCCGAACATTGCGACGGGCAGACGCAGCAGTTCACCCCAATAGAGCGCTATTTTTTGTTCTTATTTTCCAGAATAGTCCTACACTGAGCGGGGCTAGTCCTTGGGTGTATTATTATGAGGGATAATCGCCGGTTAGTGTCACGCCCCATTTACATTTAATTTTTCTAGGGACCTCTACGTGTTGGCCTTCTCATGCCCTCCAAAAGTCCGGGCCATTTTTATGGCCCGTGGAATCTAGATACACATACTTAAACTTATCTCACCTATCCTTTGTAATACTTTAATGATCAATTAAGCAGTAGTGCATGATTAAATTTACATGAAACCACTTAGTCGCTGTGCAAAGTTTGCGTTGGCGAGCCTCGAGCTCATACACGTTGGAGCCGGACGCTTGACGAAGTAGTTGCATGCAATAACGCCGCGGCGAGCACACACCGGCGGCGCCACAAAGCGAGCCAACGCCCGCCGCTGTCATTCATTATGGTGAGCTATACGAGTGCAAAGGTGTAGGGTGAAATGGTATGTGAATATAGGGACATGGCAAAACACGTATTGTTATGAGTTGCAGGACTCAAATTAAAATGCTGTTGGAAATATTATAGAATTTATTAGAACTATACAAACACGTATAACACAGGTACAAATATAAATGTACACAACTACTCCAAACGTAATGCACGATTCAATCACACGCCCAAAGTCCGTCACTAACGTCTTGCTTCGCTTCTCCGCATGGCGATGGCTTCTCAGCAGCTCTCGTTGGCCAATCTGCGGCGTTCGGTGGCCTTCGCAGGCTTTCCGCTGGCTACTTCCGCGGCTTAGTTGGCCATACATTGGCGTTCGTTGGCCATCTCGGGCTTTAGGTGGCCACCGCTTCTTAAATTTAACCTCAAGGACGAGTTTAAAATATATTTTGAAACGCCCTAGAAAGAGGCTTGACGTGAATCGCGCTAGCTTTCTGAAAACTGGGCGTTCATTAAAACAGTTCGTTAATTATTTAACAGTGAGCAGTTTTGATCCGTCAATGGGTATCGCTTAATTGAATTAATTAAGCTGCGCTAATGGGCGGTCGCGCGGCGAGTTAAAGGCCGCCTCAAACGAAGCCACTCAGCGACCACTTTAAGACAAAATTAGAAGAAAAGGACTGGACTAATTTAAATTTTAAATAAAGCCCATAGCTATTTAAAATCTTATGGCACGATCATTAGCAGCGAAGTTAGGGGATTTAAACATCTTCGTGCTTATGCATACTGCACTATTAGTGGTTTTGCCGAAGAACACCTCCTTGTAAATTCTTTCTCTCCATCCTCGCCATCATGAAAAGAATAAACTTTAAATGAAGAATGCGCAAAACAAGACATTCGGAACTACCGGTGCTGTCACCGCAATAAATATACCATATAAATTGTTGGAACACAAATAAATAGAAATAAACTTATAATTGCATTTAATGATAAGACCCAGAATCCTAGTTGCTGTGTTTGTGAACCCCCGGCGGACGAGCGCAGTGTGGCGGCGGACTGGTGGCGAGGTAAGTCCTTCCTTGCTTCTTCCCGTCCTTTTGCCTTCTCCCGGCTATCGCATCGCACCCGCAATTAGTGAACCATTTTGGTTAAGCTAAACCAGTTCTGATACATTAAAAGTTTAATTGGTGACAGTCGAGATATCCCTTTCATATTCTATATACTTTTTATATATCGAGCCTTTACCGCCATTTTATAGTTAGACATTTGGACCTAAATATATTTTTTATTGGAAAAGTTATTTTTAACTATTATTTTGTTTTAAGACTCAGTTTTAGTTAGATTAGATCCTACTGAATCAAAAACTGAAGGCCTGAAAACAAAATAATAGTTTAAAATACGTTGTGCAACAAAAACTATACTTAAGTCGACAACACATCGAAACAAATGTTGCTTATGATAAAACGGCGGTAAAGGCTCGATATTTACGAGTAGTCGTGATAACTACTCCTTTCCTTTCCTCGTCATTTGGATACCGTGCGAAAAGTGCGGGCCAAGATACAACCCCCCTCAAGTAGCGATCAAGTTGATGTGGAATCTCACAGGAGGTTCCATTTGTAGCGCGGTGCCGCAGATCTAAACGCTACTGCTCTCACGGCCTGGGAGAGCCCACCTAACCAGGTATCGTTCACTCAACCATCTGTGATTATTCAATTGAAAACAATCCGAAAATTTAGAATACCTTTGGTTCAGTGATCAAATGTTTTGAAGTTATTTAAAAGAGCATATAAAATATAAAAAGAACGATCACAAAACAAACAGGAGATAAAAATGGTAAATGAGAAAAATGGTGTAAATGAAAAACAATTTTTTTTGATATCTAAGGTACCAGTGCCAAGTTAAAAATCCCATTTAAACAGATATCCAAACCATTCTCACCACGGCTTTAGTCCGATACACATGTATTATATGTTATTGGAACCATTTTATGCCAATACTAAGAGACAATCATAACCTATAATTATTGTTACAATCGCTATGAAAGTAACATTCCTGGAATAACTGCTGTTCATTTAACGCCTACCCGTTTTATCTTTTGATAATAGTGATAGCCACCTACTTATGTCCGTTTATTATAAGGAAAAGTTTTTCTCACTTATAAGTTCCGTGGGATTGGTGTTCGAAAATTTCTTAACCAGGGTTGAAAGGTGTGCAACAGTATGATTGCAGCCACTGCTAGCAGGCTACACGAAACAAAAATGTATTGGGACTGGTTGCAGATTGCTGCATAGAATAATTCATTTTATGTAAAATATAATTATATTAATGAAATGCTTCAATAAAGGACTGACCTGATGGATATTAACTAATTTTAATTCTTCATTAATGATTGTATGTTTTTAAATTTTTGATCTAATCTTAAAAATATTAGAATATAATAGAATATACTTAATTTAATTGCACACAATGTTATAAAACGAATTCGTACAAATTTGAGATAGTGTTGTTTTATGTTTTAAGGTAGTGAGTTCCAAAGCCTTGAAGATTGCGCAGTAAACGATTTCTCCTGAAACTGTGTAGTGTGTAGGCATTCTTAGTCTGTAATTCAAAGATAATAAGAAATATTATTATTATAAAGTCGCGGATGAAGCTTTAGTGGCTTAAAGCGTCGGCTTAGTGGCATCGTGTGAGCCGAGCCTTAGTCGCAGAGAGGAATGGCGGCGGCCGGACGTCGAATCCGCGACCCGGGACTTTAATTCATTTGCATATTAATCTATTACGCTCCCAGAATCCTCCTTCCCTGAGGGGATTTGAGAGCGATCCTCTTCACGATACTCTCGTTTTGTTTCCAATTTCTTTAAGGGATGTAATTGTATTTTTATTACATTACATAACAAGACGTGAAATTCGCTTTGTATCTGTGTGCAAGAAATACATAGAACATTATAGAAAAACTTGAACTTTTTTTGGGAAATCAATTGCCCCGGTGTGCTAGTGCATCATTATCTTATACGCAATATCTGTTTGGATCGCAGAAGATTAGGGTAGATTGGGGGATAGAGGAAAATCTCACTCGCCGTATGAAACACGATAAGCTCAAAGCTAATCTAATGTAGAAGTACTGCAGTTAATTACAGTATAAACTCTATATAACGACACTGAAGTGACTGTGCTTTTATAGCGTTATAGAGAGTTGTCGTTAAATAAAGAGTAGTATATTATTTTTGTCTGGAATCTTTTGCTGCACCAGTAATTTTGTTGTATTTTTTTATTTATTCATATCTTACGATATCGAGGCGTCTTGGTGATAAAAGAAGTATTTAGAAATTTCAGAATTTCTTAGAAATTTCAGTATACATGATGCCTACACTCGAGTTTATTACGGGCGCAGTTTTTACTAATTTTGGCAACTTAAAAGGTACTTTTTATTACTTAATTGTTGTCGTTTTTGAGAGTGGGTGTAATACTATATATAGTGTATCATTCTATGGAAGACAAGCTAAACCAACCAAAGCCAAGTGATTTTGACGCTTAAAGAAGTTTGTCATTAAAACGAGTGACGTTACATGGAGTTTACGCTGTATATTCGTAATATAGAGACTTGAAGTTTACTCTGCTGGCATCAAAATCCCGCGCAGTACTCGTAAAAGTAAGCGCTGTTATACTTTTGCAAAAAAAACGTACATTTTTGAAAAAGAAATATTCTCAAGTAATGTATTAAACAAGGAAAACGGTTTTTCCTTATCTTGTCTACCTTCCGCGGGGATTAGCTTTGAAACAATTGGACGGTCCCACGGACAGACGGCCGCGCGACCCTCGCCAATGTTACCTTACACATAATATCTGATTATATTTTTTATGTTATCGTGATGAGTATGTTTAAAATGATCGAAATTATTATAATTCAAAACTCTACCCGTGCAGGAACGGCCTCTCGTAAGAGGCGGCAAAACAACCCACAGCCAGGTAAGAGGGTAATTTCCCACCTGGATGGCTACCACTCCTGGTCTAGGGTATGCCGCTATAACAACCAGTCTTTGGAGAGCAGCAGCGCATTTGTAGCACCTTTGGTATTGCAAATGTCCATAGGCGATGGTAACCGCTTTCCATCAAGGCCGTCTGCCAGTCTGCTGAACTCCTGCAATAAGAAATAAAAAAATACGCTGGGCGCCACATTTAGCGTTTATGATATACCATGGCTATCATAATTATATAGACAATAGACGGCATATATAGAAAAGCTAAATCCATATTGTCTTTTAAACTAATGATTACTTAATATCTTTGGTCCTTGCAAGTCTAAAATATGCTGCTGGTTCAATATATACTAAGTATGATATATCTTATGTTTGTATAGTATACAAAGTATATTATTATTTACGTTATTTATCTTTTAATTATTCTTGGAATGTTTCATATTATTTGTTGTTTTCATCGCCACTATTGTCTTAATATTTTCCTCAGTTTAGGGGGTTGCCTGAAAGAGGACGCTTTAAGCGACAATGCCGCCCTCTGTTCAACATTTACTGTACCTATTTTTAATTTTTGGTAAACCAAAAAAGTTTTCATTCATTCATTCACGGCCTTAGTGAATATATCAAACGATCTGTACCATTTATAATTTAAATTCAAAGCTTCGAAATCCGATAAATAGTAACAAAGGAAACTTGAAACTGTTTAAACATCAGTCAAAAGCCTTAACAATCAATACCTCCAATAAGTCATTGTTTCCAATAAAAAAATACGGTCAAATGTGAAAATAAAAGACACTAAGGGTTCCATGCTTTTTAATAATAATCCGCCAGTATCTGAGTCTCTCATTTCTTTCACTTTGTCCCAATTGTTTGGGGTCAGTGCACGATATGTCGTTTCCTTCAACACTCGTCTGTTCGACATGCGTCCTCTGTCACACCAATCAACATGTCATCTTTCAGGAAGCGAGTATTAGGCATAGTTTCACCAAATCCATCCTGTAATTTTTTATCTAACAGCCAGACAAATCCTGGGAACATTCGTGTAGTTTAGGTGTGGTATTAAAAATTCAAAGATTTTATTTTATATATATCTTTTCTAAGTAGAGTACTCTATATATTTTTACTTAGAAGAAATTTGCAATAATTTTAATATAGAATAGAATATTCTTTATTGCACACGAGAAAATAATACACACGAGTTAACAATCATTTAACTAGTACAATCGGCGGTTTTCATCGCTAACATCGATTTCTTCCAGACAACCTTCTGGAGATAATTTATTTCTAATAGTGGGTCGGTATTCAGTGCACATAGTTTAAAATATATACAATCATATATACACATATTAATAGTAACACATATACATATATGCACATAAAGTTACATACACATACATAAATTACTGTTTACAAATCTAGTTAGTGATCTTTGATGAGTTTATTAATATATAAGTGACTTTATCCGTCTTCATCAGGGGACCCACTCAAACACACAAGTTGTTTTATCCAAATCGGTCCAAGTGTATAAGTGGAATTCAGTTGCATTATCATCGTGTGAAGATTATTCTGATCTGAAATATGGAACCCAGAAAGCGTGGAATGCTGGCAGCTATTAAAACCTCTCGCTTTTCAAGTTAACGAGGCTTACGTTTGATAGATGAACACCCGTTGTGCCCACTCCAAGTGGTTCGTAACGATCATTAAGTCGAATTACAAGTACACTGCTCGTTTGTCATTTTGACGCCTGCAGACGATCCCTACTGACCGGCCAATGGAATCGCCAACTCAATATTGTCACTTGCGAAATTGGATTTTTATACGTGGAAACTCAAGTCTTTGGAGCTCCAAGATGATCCGAGTGAAAGATTTAATCTATTTTATCTCTGATTGCAGTTTTATCTTAACTTAGCTATCGCGCGCGACTTTGCTAGCGGTAATGTAGATTTCAATTGACTCGGGAACAATACTGTTACGACTCTGGTCCAGACAAAAACAAATTCACACGTGCATACCTGTAAAAACACATTTTATTATCTTTCGGCATTTGGACTTCTTTTCTTTACTTTGTGTTTAAAATTTGTTATTAGAAAACAGCCCATTATTGTCTTGGGCTATTAATCTTTTACGGCCTATTGTTGTATTGTGATCAAGTGCCAGGTGTTCGGATTTAAAGTACAAACTGATTCTAGGAAATTCAGTCCACGCGGCCGGACGGATGTATTGCATCTGTGCAGTATAAAGCAATGGCCCGATTGGGGGACGGGGAGTCCAGCGATAACCACGAGTGAAGCAAGACGTGTGTACAATCGGGAATCTTTTAGTGACGGACTGTGCGCGTTTTATGGAATTACGAATTTCTGCATTACGTTTGGACTTGTTGTGTTCGGTTATATTTTTACCTGTGTTATACGTGTTTGTATAGTTCTAAATAACTCTATAGTAATTATAACGGCATTTTAATTCGAGTCTCGCACTCGTAACAATATATTGAACCTAAAGAGACACTAATTAAACAAAACATATAAATTATGAGTTGAAAGAGTCGTTTCGCAGTACTTTGTGTAATCTTGCGAACGCTGTTTGTCCAGCAACTTAACCCCTCCCGAGTATAAACAGAGGCAAGCACCCGGAAAAGTGAAAAGTAAACGGAATTAAAAGTTTTTGCATCCCCAAATATTTACTTTAATAACAACCCTTTTGTAAACAAGTAAGTCATAAAAGTCAGCGCCCTCTACAAATGGTATCCACTCGCAGACCCTTAAATCTCGACGTGAGAATTAAAAACTTTCCGTTGTTACAAAAAAAACTTCGCGAAGTTTGAGTTATGCACGCAAGTTTCAACTCCGACTTTATAGGTGCCGCGCATTATTCTCACCGAAACGGAATATAAATTACAAAAGTATTTAAAAGAACAGCCACCTGTATATACCAAGAATTGTATACAGGCTGTTCTTTTAAATACTTCTACTATTAAATCTGGGCGACCGACATTTATTCGCGTCTTAAGTTTATATACACCTACGTACATAAACTTAAGACGCGAAACCTATATACCAAATTTAAATAAATAAATCTATACTAGCGACCTCGGGTCCAATTGTGAATTAAAACCACCGTAGAATCCACTCAAATAAACACAAAAAAGTCTTTAAAATCATGGAACTCGATTTCAGCGCCACCTACCAATTGTGAATCTAGACCAATCTCGAATCTGCTTGAACACAAACAAAAGATTTCATCAAACTCATTTCAGCCATTTAGGAGGACTTCAGTGACATACATACGAACAGAAGAATTTTGCATATAACTACATACAAGAATTGCTTGTTTAAAATCATAAAAGTTTGAAATTCAATTCAATTCCAGCGAAAGCTGCCATCTGTACGCTGTCTAATTATTAATTACTATTTTTTATTTAGCATGAAATATATGCTATAGGTATTTAAGTACCTTTAATTTAGAAGACAATAATTTTACGAAATTACATATTATATAATGATTATATAAATAGAAGAAAGAAAGAAAGAAAGAAAGAAAGAAAAGACGTTTATTTAGTAAACACGCAACGAGACAGAGATGGAATGAATTACACGGTACGGTAATAAGATTTAGAAAGTCTCGCGGTGGTACCAAATAGGTGCAGTTCAGCATGTGCCAGGCAACTGCGGATGCCTGACGCTGGTTTTCAACTGCACCCTAGGACGAACGGATGTTGTACTGTTATTTATATGTATATATATACATATAGTGTGAATAATAATAAATAAATATAAACTCATAGAATTCAAACAAATATTTGGGGGATACCGATAAAATAAATATTCATTATATATGATACATATGATATATATTACATATTTATAAACAGAAATAGTATTGTTAGAGGCAGAAGAAAATATTATATTATATAAGAAAGATTAATATTGACATTTTCTAGCTTCCGTTGCTCATCTAAGAGGTAATTCTTCAAGTTCTTTCGAAAAGTAAAAGTCGAGTGATTTAATTGCCTTAATGGTGGTGGTATATTGTTCCATATCTTAGATGCAGCATAACGAAAGCTACCTCTAAAGCATGTCAATTTATGTAATTGGAACGCTAGTTGACGGGAGCATTGTCTACCTTTGACTACCCCTCCTCTGGCTACCCAGCTGAGCTTATTATACAAGTACTGAGGCTCTTTGTACTTAAGGACACCAAATAGAAGGCATACGTGAAGCAAAAACTTTGTACCCTTTTTACGAATATTGCGCGGACGGAGGAGTATGAAATTTCGCACACTCATAGTCTATATAGATGTGAAACGACGAATACCATTTTTTATTCTTATTAATTATGCATAAAAATTCATTAAATTAATAAAAAAAAATTACCTGTTTGGTTATTGTGAAAGAAGTCAAATGAACAGTGTAGCCTTGGCGAAATCTGTGATTATAGAAGTATAGTCTTTGACAACAGAACCTTAATAATGTTCGAACTTATAATTTAAACTAATTGTAGTCGAATTTCGACCAGTGGGCGACCACTAGTTCGTATTAAGAAACATATATTCTTCTCCTTTAACAGTAACTAAAATTGCTTTGGAAGCGGTGTAGAAATAAATACATTAATTTTCATTTCATTCATACATTTTGTGTCTTAGGGTTATCACTGTACCAATATAATTGTATATAAAGTGTCGTCAGGTCGATTTATACAAGATCACTCAGCGTTCGCACCACCTGCCAAAGACACTTCATCCAAACGTCACATATTGTTACGAGCTGTATGTAGGACTCGAATTAAAATGCCGTTAGAATTACTATAGAGCTTATAAGAACTATACAAACACGTATAAGATAGGTACAAATATAAACCGAACACACCAAGTCAAAACGTAATGCAGAAGGTCGTTATTTCATAAAAGGCGCAAAGTCCGTAACTAAATAGATCGCCGAATGTACACAAGCCTTGCTTCGCTCGACTGGCGATCTCTCCATTGGGGCATTGCTTTATACTGCACAGATGCAATATGTCTGCCCGATTGCGATCACCGAATTTCCTAGAATCAGTTTGTACTCTAAATTCGAAACACCTGGCTAATGATCACAAATATACAAAAATAGGCCGTAAAAGATTACAATACACAATGGGTTGTTTTTTTTTTCAACACAAATTTTAAACACAAAGTAAACAAAAGAAGTCCGAATAACGAAAGGTAATAAAATGTGTTTCTCCAGGTATGCAGGTGTGGATTTGTCCGCGTAACAATATTCGACCACTTAGTTATAACTGGATAAACCCATTTGCCGAGTACCAGCCCTGCCACTCCTCCGTGACATTCAAGCCGTTTACAAGTAAATGCCACGCGTCTATTTCACAGACGAAACCTTCGGAAGAAACTTAATAAAAGCATCAAACACATTAAACGTTCAAAGAGACGGGCCGATCACCGCCAATAAATAATAATTCGTATTTACAAAGAGACCTTTTCTACTCTCACATCAAAGCCGCGCGTTTCACTTGTTACACGCCATGTTTGTGAGGCGCTGCTTAAGAAAGTGCTAGGGCTGAGCGCAAACAACGCCCCGGTAGTCCGTGCCCTTTTGTAATAATACAAATATTATAAATAAAATTCTTTTCAAATACAATGTGAAATTTAGAACTAGTGTTACATTTATTAAGTAGTATAGTTGTTCTTGTCATGTTTCTTTTTAAGGTTATTAATTAATTTTGTTATGTACCCTCCTATTTCTAAACTTCTCGGCTTTGGTGTGTATTGCGCTTTACATCAACTTTGGTAAATGAATAGTTTTTACGGACATTGAAATATAACAAGATATTTTGAACAGAAACTGATCCCTAAAATAACATGAAAGTAATACTAAAATGTAAAGAGTGGCAAAAACGAAAAAATCAAATAAACACGTACGAACAATAATACATTGATATGTAGGTAACATTAATGTCACAGGTTGTGTTTGGTTATTTTTTAATTTCAATGTTGCTGGAACTTTGTACATATGTAGTGTCCATGCTGATAATGAATATGGGATGTTTTTATCTCAGTTAATTTCACTGTCCGCACTCTTATTCTGCAAAAGTGACCGCTTTAGACCCTCAGGAGTCATTCATTACACGTTGGCTTTACGTAAATCCATTTAATCACCCGTTACTGGTCATTATTACCCTATGGGGTAAATTAGCTGTCTCCGCGAATAAAAATGCGAGATCCGCGGATGATAGATGACCCGGCTAGCCCCGCTGTCCCCGCCACCCGCGTCCCACCAACTTTACGACGGGAAACTTCTTAGATGGGAAAATCGACGAATAAAGCTTGATTGCTTTTCACGGTGAATTACTTGTGTTATTACCCGTTAGACCGCGCCATTTTTGTTCATGAGTTTAAAAATATAAATGTAATGGGGGATTATGTCGAGCAATATTCTTTGAGAGGGTCTATTTCAAGTGACGGAGAATATTATGGTTGCATTGTCTTATGTTGAATTGCTACATAATAATACCCTGACTATTTTATTTATTATTACCATATATATCATTTTTTTGTTAATTTATGTTAATATTTCATATATTTATACAACGTCCTTTTTATTTTAAGTAATTAATACATATGTATATCTAATACTAATAAGTAACAGACTATATGTCTTATAAGGGTCTCACTGTAATGTCTATAGACTAAGAAAGAGGTAGGCACTGAAAATCAGTGCTGTATCGAATAAACTTTCGCTGATTGGGGCATACAACTTTTAAAATGTTATGATGCTCTATTAACCTTGTATATTTTGTGGGTATCGCCTTTGACAAATAAACGTTTCTTTCTTTCTTCGTTCTTTCTTTCATTGTCCTATGAACGAACGTAGTCAGTCTTTTGATTACAAAAAGAATGGATAACCATCTGAAATTCCAAAAACTGATGGTAGTTCATTAGCTGGCTACAAATCCAGCTGAGATGAAGAAAAAAAATGTTTATTTAGAGTTATTTAAAATGGAAGCTATGCATAAGCAGTTTAACAAAAGCTAAAGGTTAACTAACTCTAAACAGCCCCTAACTGCTGGTCTTCCGTTAGTGCCAGGCAGATTGTTAATGTACTTGTCTAATTTGAAAACCTGTCCGTAAAACATCGCGTTAAAGTTTTGTTGCGATTCGTTTTGCCACTTGTCCGTTGCCATTCGTTTTTACACTTGTTCGTTGAAGTTTCTATTTTACTATGTGTCCCGGCACATATTTCGATTTTTTAATATAATGTATTCTCTCTCATTCTCTCGCAGGCTTAGTCCTATAGATTTAGATAGATAGATAATATACTTTATTGCTCACCAAAATAAACTTCTTGGCAAAACAACCGACGGCTTTATCGCTAAAAGCGATCTCTTCCAGGCAACATAACTTAGACAAAATTCTTAACTAATTTGGCGATGTCGGTGGAGCAGGAAAAGATAGGACTATAGTTCAATTAAAATATATGAACACTAATTTATAAATTTAGTACATACATAAATCCAGACACATTTATAGAATATATAATGATAAATTTATTTTATCTTTTTTTTAGTTTCGCTTTTTCCTTTCATCGAATTTCAAAAGAAGTTTCACTTCAAAAATGCTGGCTCGTCATTGAGGTTCAACACTCTTTCATTACGCCCCCTGGTCGTCTGCTCGTCGCCTTTAAACAGCTGTCATCGGCATCCGGCGTTAACGTAAGGCTCGCGGCACACGACCGACTTGTCATCAATTAATGTTAATGCTCACTAACATAAATATGGAATATTTCTAAGTTTTAAAACCAACTCGAGGTGTTTTTCAACACCAAACCCATTTTTACCCCAAATTAATAAAAATACCACCAATCTGCAGACTCTAGTGTTGTAGTCAAAGATACAATAAGAGAAAAGAAGAATATTATGATTGTTATAATAACGACGAGACGTATCTAAACGTTTGTACTGCAACATATCTGCAGAAATTCTTTACATAGATTACCGATATCTTACTATTTTATTACTTGCTTTACTATTTGACTTCACCTGTATGGAGCTTATGTCTTTTAACGGATAGTAAGGTAGGTCAGTGAAATAGGTGCCTTTTAAATAAACTTGTGCCATCTGTTGAATTTTCCGACAATTCGCTCTTGTCGAACTTCAATAAAAGTGGGGATTAAATTCGGTTTTATTGCTTGCAAGGTGGTCGGTGTTTGGGCTCGTCAGGTGCTGACGCGGTGCCCCCCACCCTCACCCGTGGGCTTTATGAAATCATCTTCTTTATAGCCTCCTAAAACGTTATCGATGATCGCTTGATTTATATCCTCTGTTTACGTAATTTGAAAGAGGGGAGGTTTTGAAATAAAAAGAGTGTGGGGGCGAAGAGGCCAAAGGCCCTCAATAAAAAATGCGGAATGGCGGTGAAAGAGTGTAGCCACGTCGTTATTGTCCACGATTCAAAAATTAGCAGATCAAAACAGTACTCACGGTTGTCTCGTCGCCACGTTGCCTTTACCAGGCCTGGTATGATGATTCGAAGGTGCTGGATACCACTCGCGAATGAAGTCTGTGTGAATAAGGGCTGCGCACGCGACACAGGTTTTAGCGGGAACGTGAGAAATGCCACTGAACTCGTCGCGGGGGTGCAAGGTGCGTTTAACCTGCGCGTGCAGGCGTCCGCGGTGAAGTGCGGTGGGGGCGGGGGGTGAGAACATACCAGCGCACGTTTTTCTGCCTTTCCTTGAATAGGGGAGAATTACGAAGTGGCCCAAACATCTTCCCCCGCCTTGAAAGACCAGAAGGTCTTTCAATGAAAAATAAATAAAATATAGAGGGATGCAGGAACAAAATTTATATTAAAAGCAGTAATGATAAATATATAAATAGCAGGATAAATAAAATAAAATAAATATGCGGATAAACAAAGAGGTTAATAAATAGGAAGAGGGCATAAACGTACCACTGGACGTTTAAATATGGCGTTTTTAGTTTTGACTAGCGCGATCCTTACTTTGCCATCTGAACCGGCAAAGGTTTGGGTAATAATGCCTATCGGCCAGTGCAGTGGTGGTGTGTTGTCTTTCATAATTAAAACTACCATTCCCTCCTTAACTGGTCGAGAATCAGTGTTCCATTTTTCGCGAACCTGAAGAGTATGCAAATATTCCTCACTCCACCTTCGCCAACATGAATGCACGAGTCTGTCGAGCAACATATATCGCGATAGAAGATTTTGACTCATCTCGCGTACATTCACGGAAGGTAAACATGCTAGAGGCCTAGTATTTAGAAAGTGTGCGGGAGTAAGTTCTCGTGACAAACAATCACTTGGACTATCTTTTCCAAAGAGGTGGTGGGAGTGATACGGTTCAATTATTTCTTTAATCTTTGTAACCCGATTGGCTACAAAGGTTTTCAGGCGGTGCGGAATGGATTGGATCCAGTTAAGGGCAACAGTGGAGTCACAAAAAGTATAAAAAATATTAAATTTAAAACGATTTTCATAAGTTTTTATTACAGTGCGTATTAATTTTGTCATCAAATGAACACCCGTCAATTCTAGACTCGCGAGACTAATAGTTGGTACAGGCGCAACCTTAGATTTGGCACATAATAAATTTACAGACACTCCAGAATGTGTTTCTGAACGAATGTGCAGAGCGGCTCCATAGCTTTTTTCGGAAGCGTCAGAAAACGCAATAAGATGTGCGGTACATGAGGAAGTTATGCCAATGTGACGAGGTATAGTGAGGTTGGACAAAAGCGGTAATTCATTTGGAAATTGATTCCACTGTGAAATTATAGTTTGCGGAGGTGCGTCATCCCAATCAAATTGTAACCAAAGTGTTTTTATTAATAATTTTGCGTAAAATATCAAAGGCGCGGTGAAACCCATAACATCCCATAGACGGGCTACGATGGACAACATGTTACATTTTGTGCATGAAACGTTAACTGGAAGTGCAGTTACAAAATAGAAACAATCATTAGACGGGTCCCAGTTAACGCCTAACACCTTTTGTGTGTCAGTGTTATCAAAAATTATATTTTGTGGATGTAAATGATCGTTTGGCAAAGAGGAAAGTAATTCTGTACAATTACTTGACCATTTATGAAGTTTAAAACCACCCGCCGAAAACATATCTATTAACTGTAAAGCGGTGGTTTTAGCAGCTGTGACGTCATTGACGGAGAAACAAACGTCATCCATATAACAAAAACCATTATTAATTACATTAGAAACAAGAGGAAAATCATTTTTCTCATCTTCTGCAAGTTGACGCAATGTACGTAATGCCAGATATGGACTTGAAGTTAACCCGAAACAAACACGTTTAAATTCGAAAATTTGTAAAGGGTCTGAATCGTCAAAACGAAATAAAATGCGTTGATATTTATGAAATTCCGGCTTCACTTTTATTCTTAAATACATTTGTTCGACGTCAGCACAAAGCGCGACAGGAAATAAACGAAAGTTCAGTAAAATTAAGAATAAATCTGCCTGTAAATTAGGCCCCGAGTATAAAATATCATTAAGTGATAAGCCTGTATCTGTGGAAGCGCTTGCATCTAAGACCATGCGAATTTTGGTGGTTAACTTATCTTCGCGGATAACTCCATGATGTGGTATGACGTAACCTTCTGACTGCGATGGTAAATATTCTGAGCGTAGCGGAGCGATGAAGTCCTTTTCACAATAGTCTATTAAAATATCATTATAAGCGGAGCGAAAATTAGAAGATTTTTGGAATCGTTCATCATTTTTAGCATAAGCGAGAGAATTGCCTAAAGCGACCGGGTCAGTTTTAAACGGAAGCGCAACAACATAAGAACCTGAGGAGTCACGTGTAGTAGTAGCCTTATAAAGATTTTCACAAGCCTGCTGTTCTTGGCTTAGAAGTTCAGATCTCGGTGTCAAAATCTCCTCAGTTTCCCAGAAACTTCGCAGTAAAGTGTCAAGCGGCTGACCGGTAAAAGCGCATAAAGTATGAGATAATAAGCGAGAGGCGCGGGGAGGGGGATTTGCGACTGGAGCATCGCCCATTAAAATAAAACCAAATGACGTTTGAATAGCGTCAGGACATCCTGGTGGACCCCTAATGCGGCCAGGTAATAATAAACGGGCGAATAGTTTGGCACCAATCAAAAGTTCCACTTCGCTGGGATCGGAGAATGTATCATCAGCGAGCGGAGTGCGGGCGAGATAATTTAACATCGATTTATTTATTGGCAATGTAGGTAGGCGGTCAGTAATATTATCTACGATAAGCGGGTGAAGTTCAAAAGAAACGTTGCGGTTGAAGCGGGAAGAAATTGAAATATTTGTATAACCTTTAACAATGTTGGTAGAACCACCAAAACCATTTATAGTTATATCTTGAGGCAATGATTCTATATTTAAAGATAATTTTTTACAAAGTTGGAGCGTAATAAAATCATTCATCGACCCATTATCAATTAGTGCACGCGCAGTGTTTACCGAACCATCGGCACTCTTAATAATAATGCGTGCGGTAGCAAGTAAGACGGTATTATTTTGACAAATCGGTTGAATAAATGATTGTGAGTGAAGCGACAATTGTTTGTGTGATACAGCAGAACCGGTTTGCGAGTCGCTAGCATGCGAGCGAACGACGTTGTTCAAAACGGTCAAGGGTGAAGCGTTCTGTGCACTAGTGGTAGCGTGCGGCGTCGGCGCGCTCGTTGCGGATTCGACTGTCGTACTACATGCGGGAGGCGTATTATTAGGAAAATGTAAAAGCGTATGATGGGATTTAGATTGACAATTTGCACAACATTTTGTAGATTTACACAACATTGTTTTATGACTAAAGCTTAAGCAATTACAGCAACCGTTATTAATTTTTACAATATTATATCTTTCTTTTGGATTTAATTGCAGAAATTCTGGGCAACGATAAAATTGTTCATGTCCAGACTTAGAACAAAGCGGGCAGAGTTTAATATTTGAAGAATTAGAGGAAGTAACAAAAGATTTAGTAGGTTTTATATTATTATTAAATTTTGGAATAAAAGGTAATTTATTATTAATTTTTCTATTTGAGGATGTGGAAGGAAAATTATTTCCGTCTGTCCGTTCATTAATTTTGACTTGTTCTTTTATAAATTTAATAAGACTTTCATATGTAGGTACGGACTCTGATCTAACAGAGTTTTCAAACAGTCGAGCGGTATCTTTATCGATTGTTTGCAAAGCCAAAAATAAAAATATGAAGTCTACTTTGTCATCAATTTTTAATCTATTGAATGCACAAACTGATGCGGAGAATTTATCAATAAAATAATTTAAGTTATCCGCTGACGCTGATGTCAGCGGTTTCATGTTAACTATTTGTTGCAAATAAGTACTCGCCAACATACGGACATCTTGATATTTATCGACTAATGTGGTGTAAATTAAATTATAGTTATCTGCGGTTGGAGGAATATCGGCAATACAAGTTAACGCTGAATTTGACAAAACACCTTTTAAATAAAACACTTTGTCCGATGATGTCAAGTTGGAGTTATAATGAACGGCATTATTGTAACATTCAAAAAATGTAGGCCAATTCTTTATATCACCATCAAAAGTGGGCAAGTTAATAGCGGGTAGCTTCAACGAAGGGCGTTCATGTTTATTGGGTTGTACGTTTTCTTTAAAGTTTTGGACAGTATTTTTTATAGAAGAGTACAATTCTTCGAATGCAAGAAAACTATCATAGTCTGGCGTGAAATGCGGGTCATGTTCTATTTTTTGTAAGTTGAGTTCATCGCAGCAATTTAAAAAATCTGTTCTTAATTGTTCGATGTTTGCCGCGGAATTCATGAAACGGTTTAACAATTCTTCCGAAGAAACATTACGAGAAGAATCATAAATGTTCTGTAGGCGGTTAAAGAATGCCTGCGTACGAGCTTCTAACAGTTTAATCTTTGCGGGAACCACCTCCTTCTCAGCGGTATATTTGCCAGTTTTACTCATTTTTAATGAATACTTTTATGTTTAACTTTAATATAAAAATTAGAAAGAAGGTAGGTAATTAATTATGCAGTTGTACAAATGAAATATTAACTATGAGTGACCAGATTAGCGAAAATAGCGGTTTAAATTATAGGCAGTTAAAAGAAATATGCAGTTTGTCGAGTGGCACGAATAAAGATAAAGAGAAATATATATAATATGTATGCGGTTTAAAAGAAATGAGGTGCGGTAAGGTAGAAAATATACAAATAAAATATATAAAAATTATAAATATTATAGGATTGTAGTCCCTAGGGGGATCCTGGGTTCGAAGGACCAGCAAATGTGGGGGCGAAGAGGCCAAAGGCCCTCAATAAAAAATGCGGAATGGCGGTGAAAGAGTGTAGCCACGTCGTTATTGTCCACGATTCAAAAATTAGCAGATCAAAACAGTACTCACGGTTGTCTCGTCGCCACGTTGCCTTTACCAGGCCTGGTATGATGATTCGAAGGTGCTGGATACCACTCGCGAATGAAGTCTGTGTGAATAAGGGCTGCGCACGCGACACAGGTTTTAGCGGGAACGTGAGAAATGCCACTGAACTCGTCGCGGGGGTGCAAGGTGCGTTTAACCTGCGCGTGCAGGCGTCCGCGGTGAAGTGCGGTGGGGGCGGGGGGTGAGAACATACCAGCGCACGTTTTTCTGCCTTTCCTTGAATAGGGGAGAATTACGAAGTGGCCCAAACAAAGAGTAATAACAAAATTTATGATCCGTGCAGTAATAACCTCAGTTTAATGTCCGCTTCGATTGTTATAGAAATTCGAAAATAACGACAACTACTAAAATGTTATTATTGGTACTACAAGAATGCAATAAAATGTATAGCTTGTACTTAGTCAGTCAGTAATCAGTTTGAACGTCTCATAACCATGCTGAAATCAATATCTTGATAATAATATAAGTATAAGAGAATATCTAAGTGAAGCTTTGTAAAAATTTCCACAAATATTTTACTACTAATAATTAAATATAAACAAATAAGGAATTTATTTTATGATTAGAAATTATGATTATATATGAATAATAAATATAGCATAGATTTTAACATGTTGTTGTTATGTTTTCCTGAAGGTAGCACTTGTCAAACGTCAAAAGCCAAATGCCAAAGATTGACCTTGAACTTGATGAACTTGGTTTATGAGAGAATTATATTTAATTACTAGTTTTATTGCGAAAGTTTCCAATAGACTTGTATAAGCGAATAAGTGAGTTGGAGACCCGAACGCGTGGTAACCAGGATCCTGGTATATAAGCAAAGTAAAGAATACAAAATATCCACAACTATGAACGTGGTAAGTATATCCACCACACTAGTTGGTATTATGAAACAATTCTGTAAGATCCTTAACACAGGTGGTGAATGTTTTGCTTACTTATCCAACATAATTCCTGAGCTAAGTACAGAAAGTTAAAAGCGATGGCCGAAAATATTTAAATTATGTCGCACTTATGAAAGCGCTTAAAGAAAGAAAATGAAAATCATTCATTTTGGTAATTCAAAATTGTATTTTTTTGATCTTTGTCCCTTTTATTATATTTGAATTCGTGTCAAATGAAGAAAATTGTCTCACAGGCAACGCATCGTTAGTATGTGATCAAAGAGGTTCGGGGCTCATTTAACTATGATTGACATTCTCGAGTGGGACCAACGAGGGTCCGAAGGAGGACTCATCAAAATTCACGACCCATTAATGGCGAACAATCACAGAAGTCTTTGATGATTGTATTTTCAATTCGTTTCATGTTATTTTTGAAGTAGCTAATTAAGAAAAATTAGTTCTTCACATGACCTCTCGAGATGGATAGAGATATATGTCATGAAGAGAGGGAAAGCAATGATGCCCCTGCTCTGCCTGCGTTTGTGTTAGATATATACATACATATACATATTATCAGGCAGAGACTATAGATCTCTGCTTGCGACGATTTTGACAAACAACTTTCGCTTCATCTACTTTCATTAGCCTCTTCATACATGCACGTTTATTTGATATGCTTTTTACCTGACCTCGTTTTAAGAGTTCTGTTATTTGATCATTGTGTATACGTCGTGGTCTACCTGTACCAACTCTACCATTCACAATACTGTTATACACTTATTTTGTGGTTCTATTTTCACCTATCCTATCTACATACCCAAACCACCTGAACATTCCTTTTTCTACTCTTGTTATTACATCCTCTTGCAATCCACAATATTCCCTTATTACAGTATTCCGTATCTTACTTCACATATACTTCTCAAAGGTCTCATTTCAACTGCATTTATTCTACTTCATGCTTCTTCTGCCACACCCAACTTTCAGTGCTACATTAATGTTGGCACCAACACCCCTTGATGGACAGCCAAGCCTGCCTTTACAGACAGTAGTTTGATGTTAATTACTGCGACCGAATACGAGTTACTTATAACGATAAAAAATAACACTTTAACTATTACCTACTTTAGTTTATAACTATATACAATCATGTCTTTCTTTTGTTGTATGAGTTCAGCAGACAGGCAAACGGCTCACCTGATGGAAATCGGTTACCATCGTCTATCAACATCTGCAGCGCCAAAGGCGATGTAAATGCGCTGCTGCTCTCTTATGGGAGACTGAAACCTGGCCACTAATGCCGGAACACAAGTCAAGGTTTTATGGCGGCGTATTCTAGCCAGTTTCCGTACATTTTTACATTTACATTACATTTTTTTGATTATGTAAGAGAGATCCATTAGGATATCCCAGTAAATATCCCCTAGATAATCGAAAAATAATAAAATTACGGAAACTAGCGCCATCTAGTGGCGCAGGTATATCATAATTTTTAATATTATGCACTGTCGTTGAATAAATACATCTTAAGAGCATAAACGAAACCACAAATTGTGGTCATATTTTTCCTTTTGGCATAAAGTATAAAGTGTTTATTCATAATATAAGTTTCCTAAACTGTAGTTTTAGTCTGTCTCTCCCTTTGCTCCAATTTAGAACGAGTTATAACCTATAAGTACCATCTAATGGAATGTATAGAATTATCGATTGTAGCGCCATCTATCGGATCAGGTAAATGATATTTTCACAATTTATGCCAGAGAGGCTCATCTATTTTATATACGGTATGCCGCGGATTTTCGTTTAACACGCATGCATTACTACTCTCATGTGATTTCAATGTAAATTTAGGATTTATGAAGAAATTTGGCTTTTAAATAAAGCGTGACAGCGAGTGGAACATTATAAAAGTGTTGATCAAATGTAATTGTATCGAATACAATGGCGAGGCGGCCCCCGTAATATTTGCCTACGGTAAATAAGTTATATATTTCCTCTCAAGGGGCGCCCCTCCCTTATGGTACTGAAGGAATAGTGTTCCTCTTGTTCCCTTGCCCACCGCCAGCTGGAGTACCAGATAAGTACTAAAAATTACCTTGTGGGTATGTTCCGTTGGATTACCGATCCCACTGTGTACGGTACAAGAAAGATTTAGTAAATTGAGCCAACTTTGAACTTTGGTATGCAGTAACAGTGGAACAAGCGTGCGAGCGTGCATGATTCAAATTCGTCGAGGGACACAGCACTCGGCACTACAAAGGCAGGCCCTCCTTTGTGCCCTTCACCGAGACACCGCTGTCGCAACACATTATTTCCACGAAAACGCTTTGAACCACTCTCTTACAAAATTAAGATAGTTTCACTCATACTCTTTGGAATAATTCAACAGTTTAAGGCGGAGGTTTATAAATCCAAACCAGTGATGATTAAAACAAGAAATCGTTAATGTGGCTCTTAGACCGCCTCGGTCGGTGGCGATACCACGCTATCGGTGGCGATCGGCTTGAAACGGGTAGCCTGAGCTAATCGATATATTAAGATAAAATTTGTAGGACAAGAATGTGTATAGAATGTACATGTGTATAATAATTTTATATCGCAAACTATCATAACAAAATGACCAAATCGACCAAATAGACTTCACGTATGCAGCTCCCATGGTTTAAACATATAAATAGTAATAACTAAAGAGATAAATCTAATAGCGTTAAGGACAGCAGTTGTCAAAGAAATTAGTAATAATAAACAAGTGTATTAGATTTAAACAAGAATACGGTAGACATAAGCAAAAAATGTAAACTGGTGGACATAGAAGTTTGTACGAGTAGAAGTAATATAAGGACTACATGTGTATGTTTTTTAGAAAAGAAAAAAACATAAAGCTAAATAGAATAAAAGGAAAAAAAATAACAAAAAATATTGCAAACTCTAAAAAATAATTATATAAGGCAGGATAAGCCTGTAAGTCCGGTAAAAGGGACTGAACCAAATCAGTCAAGATATATCTATATTTTTTTAATATAATGAATAGGTTCTTGTTTGACTGACATTGCGCCTGATGTCAGGTGGAAATGCAGTCTAGGATTCAGCACGCTTACCTAGAAGATACCTGTTCACGCGAGACTTAAAGACACCTAGATTATGTTCTTCGGGAAAAACAGACTACGGTAAAGAGTTCCACTCTTCAGCGGTGCGTATGATAAAAGTGGAAGCATATACCTAGACCATGAAAGAAGATGTTCTTCCATGCCAACACACTGTTAGCTACACGCTATTTGCCATATTAAAGCTACTCCGCCATACATTAACGAGAGATCAAGACGTATCGATTTCTCAAACACATTTGAAAAGTTTCATTAAAATATGGGCGGGATTACCGCAGACACGAAAACACGAATGACACGCTCCGCGAACCAGAACGGAGTGATCTCCCAATCTATCAGGCGCCTTCAAAAGATCAAGGCATGAATACACGAGCAGCACAATTCATTACGATACAATTTTAAAACGAAATGATGTTATCAAAAAGCAATACTGAGAGCGTGATTGGGAATAAACACGCGAGATATTAATGGGAGCGCTCCCGCCATTTATCAAAAAACGCCCGTATTTGATGCTTTTGACGGCTGGAGTTGTCACGAACGGCGAACCCATCCACAAAGAAAGGCAATCTTTTATATCTATACAAACATCATAAGAGAATATCCATCGCGTCTATCTGTCCGTCCATATATATTTCACATCTATACATACATAATAAAACTATGTTTTAACGATTTTAAGCGCGGTAATTTATTTCATTTTTATTATTCCGACGTTTCGGCCACTTTTCAGTAGCCGTGACCACGGAAGACAAAGATAAGGGTGGTCAAAGACAAAGGTGTTAAATTAGATTAGGCTCCCATAGAGTAAATAATAATAAACAAAATTAAAATTAAATTATTAACATGAACAAGTTTGCGGTAGGCTAAATAAAACTTTAACAATACTTATTGACACGTGACATCTTGGCCTTCCGTGATCACGGCTACTGAAAAGTGGCCGAAACGTCGGAATAATAAAAATCAAATAAATTACCGCGCTCAAAACCGTTAGAACGTAGTTTTATTATTATACAAGTCGGGAAAATAAAATTAAAAAGTCTGTTTGTACTGATAAAATACCAGCTTTGTATTAAATACATATGAAAGTATATACAGTAAGTACTTAAAAAAAACAATTAAAAAGAAAATTGTGTTTGGATGTTCCGGCTAATGTCTGATAAGGCTGGATCGACTTTGAGGGGACTATCACTGGCAGATAGCTGATGTTATAAAGAGCTATCTTAGACTACTTTTTTTTAGAGTTCCACAAAAAAAATCACGTGGACGAAGTCGCGGCCACACCTAGTCTATAATATAATAAATCTGTTTGGTATGTCAAATTTGTACCAGTTGGATTCGGATTAGCAAATTCCAAAAATACAGTATCCAGAATTATTGTTTATCTATATATATATAATGAAAATGGTGTTCGTTTGAGGCTCAATCACGCTTAAACCACTGATCGTATCGACATGAAACTACCACCATTCGATGCGAAATTTTTCCTAGATGGTTTATGGCTATTTATATATCTATTATTATATATATATAATGAAAATGGTGTTCGTTTGAGGCTCAATCACGCTTAAACCACTGATCGTATCGACATGAAACTACCACCATTCGATGCGAAATTTTTCCTAGATGGTTTATGGCTATTTATATATCTATTATTATATATATATAATGAAAATGGTGTTCGTTTGAGGCTCAATCACGCTTAAACCACTGATCGTATCGACATGAAACTACCACCATTCGATGCGAAATTTTTCCTAGATGGTTTATGGCTATCTATCTATATATATATATATATAATCTATATATATATAATGAAAATGGTGTTCGTTTGAGGCTCAATCACGCTTAAACCACTGATCGTATCGACATGAAACTACCACCATTCGATGCGAAATTTTTCCTAGATGGTTTATGGCTATCTATCTATCTATCTATCTATATATATATATAAGCAAAGTTTGTTTTCTTTGTCCGAGGTAAACTCGAAAACTACTGGACCGATCAGCATGAAACCACAACCATTCGACGTGGAATTAATCGTAGATGGTTATAGGCTATATATATTTTTCAAATTCTATGAGCCCTTTGCCATGTTTTCTCGATTTGTTTGTTTATTAATCTATCTATCTTCTATCTTCTATATATCTTCTTATTTATATATATATAATGAAAATGGTGTTCGTTTGAGGCTCAATCACGCTTAAACCACTGATCGTATCGACATGAAACTACCACCATTCGATGCGAAATTTTTCCTAGATGGTTTATGGCTATCTATCTATCTATCTATCTATATATATATATAAGCAAAGTTTGTTTTCTTTGTCCGAGGTAAACTCGAAAACTACTGGACCGATCAGCATGAAACCACAACCATTCGACGTGGAATTAATCGTAGATGGTTATAGGCTATATATATTTTTCAAATTCTATGAGCCCTTTGCCATGTTTTCTCGATTTGTTTGTTTATTAATCTATCTATCTTCTATCTTCTATATATCTTCTTATTTATATATATATAATGAAAATGGTGTTCGTTTGAGGCTCAATCACGCTTAAACCACTGATCGTATCGACATGAAACTACCACCATTCGATGCGAAATTTTTCCTAGATGGTTTATGGCTATCTATCTATCTATATATATATATATATAAGCAAAGTTTGTTTTCTTTGTCCGAGGTAAACTCGAAAACTACTGGACCGATCAGCATGAAACCACAACCATTCGACGTGGAATTAATCGTAGATGGTTATAGGCTATATATATATTTTTCAAATTCTATGAGCCCTTTGCCATGTTTTCTCGATTTGTTTGTTTATTAATCTATCTATCTTCTATCTTCTATATATCTTCTTATTTATTATATATATATAATGAAAATGGTGTTCGTTTGAGGCTCAATCACGCTTAAACCACTGATCGTATCGACATGAAACTACCACCATTCGATGCGAAATTTTTCCTAGATGGTTTATGGCTATCTATCTATCTATATATATATATATATATATAAGCAAAGTTTGTTTTCTTTGTCCGAGGTAAACTCGAAAACTACTGGACCGATCAGCATGAAACCACAACCATTCGACGTGGAATTAATCGTAGATGGTTATAGGCTATATATATATTTTTCAAATTCTATGAGCCCTTTGCCATGTTTTCTCGATTTGTTTGTTTATTAATCTATCTATCTTCTATCTTCTATATATCTTCTTATTTATTATATATATATAATGAAAATGGTGTTCGTTTGAGGCTCAATCACGCTTAAACCACTGATCGTATCGACATGAAACTACCACCATTCGATGCGAAATTTTTCCTAGATGGTTTATGGCTATCTATCTATCTATATATATATAAGCAAAGTTTGTTTTCTTTGTCCGAGGAAAACTCGAAAACTACTGGACCGATCAGCATGAAACCACAACCATTCGACGTGGAATTAATCGTAGATGGTTATAGGCTATATATATTTTTCAAATTCTATGAGCCCTTTGCCATGTTTTCTCGATTTGTTTGTTTCTTAATTTATTTGAATAAGGCGGTACGAAGTTCGCCGAGTCAGCTAGTCTATTAATATAATGTTTTAACGATTTCAAGCGCGGAATTTTATTTGAGTTTCATTACGACGTTTTAGAACCGTCTATCTGTTAGTGTACATGAAAACTACTAAACGGATTTATATGAAATTCGACGCAGAGCTGGCTTATGTCCCATTTCAGCATTTAGGATACTTTTTATCCCGATAAATGACGCACTTTCCATGGTAGGGACGAATATAACCAAAAATATGAGCCACATGGTTTTGATGACGCCGTCACAACCCTAACAGATATCACCGTGACGACCCAAACGAAGCTTCGTTGCCACAACTAGTAGTGAATATAAATGATATTTAAATCTCTCACTTAATATCTGAGTCTCGCACACAGATTATAAATTAAGAATTTTAAAATCAAATCAGTCTACTATTTCATAAAGATTGCTTTAGAAATTCAAATTTTGGTTTAATTCAGAAAGTTCTTTGGCATTTGAGTACACTCTGCAAATTGCTTTTAGCTATTGTTCACAGTTTCAAGACTAGATTTTATAGGTAAATTTATATTATATATTATAAAATAAAGGCAGTGGAAATGAGAGCTTTGAGAAGTATATGTGAGGTAAGCATGAATGATATGATACGGAATAGTGTAATAAGGGAACGTTGTGGATTGAAAGAAGCTGTAATAAAAAGAGTTCAAAAAGGAATGTTAAGGTGGTTTGGGCGTGTAGAATGGATGGATGAAAATAGAACCTCAAAAAACAAGTGTACGACAGTATTGTAAATGGTAGAAGTTGCTACAGGTAAACTGCGATGTAAACAAACCAAATAGCAGAAGTGTTAAAACGGGGTCAGGTAAAAAGCATCACAAATAAACGTGCATGTACGTAGAGTTTAATGAAAGCAGATGAAGCCATGAGTATTTTAGAATACATTGTAATATGCGTCCACTTCCTGGTTAGACGTTGTATAAGGTACAAGGAAAGTCGAAGGCGGAAGCCAGTAGCTGATGGGGGTGTATTAAAATGTTCCCGGGCGAAATATTTGACAATTCCGCTTGGCGTTCTGTTTTCCGTGCAGATATTTTTAGACCAGTAATTGGGCTACAAAACCAATGTTCCTGTGATCTTTCAAAAATATTGCTATTTTCCTTTTACAATTTGTTCCGTCTTGAAATTGGGAAGACGGAGCTCTTTCTGTTTCTGGTGTGATTTGTTTTTTATTTTACCTTTTATTCCAATGTAGGAGTGGGCTGGGATTTCAATGGTACTTAACATAATTTGAAATTTATTACGAAGAATTAGGGTTTGTACATATTAGGTGCTTTGTTGGTCGAATGTATAGAATATAATGACATAATTACCTTGCAGATTATTTTATTATATCTTCACCACTCTAAAAGCAGATTGAAATGTAACTGTTGGTAAGTAATACTAACGTAAGTCGTGGTAGCGTAACGAGCGCAGGCGCCCTAACTTAAAGGACGCGGGTTCGATCCTGGCCGGAACGCATGCATCACTTAGTCAGTTTTCTGATCTAATGTGCATATTGTTACAACTACCACTTGCTAACAACTACGAAGGAAAACATCGTGATGCAACCTGCACATCGAGATAACCGATGTGTCAAACCTGCCAAGCCGCCTTGGACAAGCGTAGCGGGTATACTGTCCGTTCCCTCTATAATGGGAGGCTCGAGCCCAGCAGTGGGACATTTATGGGCTAATATTATAAGTGATATTCATCATTCATTCATTCATTCACGCGGAGCGCGTGCGGCGAACATTCGCTGCATCGCTTATATATTGACCTAATACCTCAACTAAATTCGAAAGTTAAAATTAGTGCATTATATTTATGTCATTACTCTAATTGTGATTCATATTAATTAACAGATTATTTTATTTGTATAGTATTTTTTAAACAGTGATCAAATAGTGCAAGATTACTTAACTATCTTAATATACTGCCGGTGTAATTTAACTACCTTCCTATTTACGGAACTAAATACGCAATGATGAATTTTCTACAATCATCGTCGCATGGATCGGGCTCACAACCTGATTTATCTAAATTGCGAGAGCAGGATAACTCCTCCGGAACTCGCCTTGGAAGAAAGAAAAAAAGAGAGGATGAAATTACAGAGGCGTTAGCTGATTTTCGTGCGGAGATTTTATCGTCTTTTAAAGAGTTTACTAAAACACAGTGCGAGGCTCTGTCATTCTTGTCTGTTGATCTAAAACACGTAATCGACCAGGTAGAAAGTATTAAATCTTCACACGAAAAACTGGAGCTTGAGCAAGGTAAATTAAAAAACGAACTGTCTGTGTTAAATAAAAATACAGAAATAAGGCTGACGGCCATTGAAGGTAAGCTTGATACGTTACAAAATTCAGTAAAATTTAGCTGTGATCAATACGAGGATATCAATATCAAGATTAACTCAATACACGAAAAATCCAACATTATTGAAAGTATGGAATCTAAATATAACACATTGTTAAACAATTACTCAACACTACAAAGGGAATTTAATTCCAATTATCAAAGGGACCGTCTTTTGAATATAGAAATTGTTGGCGTTCCTGAGCTGAAGAATGAAAATCTGGCAACACTTATCCTTAATATTGCTCAGGGGGCCGGCGTTAACCTCTCAGTAAATGATATATTGGATGCCAATCGTGTTACTCTTAGATCTAAATTACATGGACGCCCAAGGAACATAGTTGTCAGTTGAGAAACCGGATATTGAAAGAAAATATTATATCGGGCACCCGCAAGATCCGTATTACAACAAAGGATTTGAATCTACCTGAAGACTCTAAGCCTATTTTTATTAACGAGCATTTAACGCCATACAACAAACAACTGCTCAAGACTTGTAAGGATATTGCCAAGACCAAACTGTATCAATATGTCTGGACTAGAAATGGCAGAATCTTTGTTAGGAAAAACGATACTACACCGGCTTTCCAAATAGTAGATGAAAGCGACATAAATAAGTTTTTTTTATTAGTTTGTATTATAATTTGTTTACTTGCTATAGTTTATCTCGGGTTGTTTCAGAAATTGTATTATTTTTGGTAAACAAAACACATGTAATATAAATAGTATTTCTGCAGTCATTCCAATTTGTTATTTCTTTTCAAAATTAACCTACTTTGTTTGTTCAAATCCAAGGTCAAGTCATACCTCACTCGCGATCATTAAATTATGCTTACTTGTTCAACAAATTAGGGTGCACTTTTTAACAAAATTATTGTTACGTAGATACAACAAAATTAATTTATTTTTATAATTTTAAAACAACTAATTTCGTTTATAGTATGTACTTATAGGTTTAATTATAATATTCACGAGTATGCAATTATATTTATAAGGTTTCTAGTCAATCTAGAAGAACACTGGATGTACGTACTATAGTAGTGCTTTTCATCATAATAATATATACATATTCTTAAAGTTCAAAAAGATATATTGTCACACCGCTATATATGTCATCTGCAGTTTTAATGTCGCACATGTATTAGCTTACATTTACAATTATTACAAAATTAAAAGTTTAAAACAACGAAAATTATTAATAAAAAAATGAAAAATAAACATTTCCAAATTTTTCCAACGGGGTTCTATTCTAAAGCCTTTCAAGAATTGCTCCAAGAAAGGAAAAAATCTTAAATTTATAGTTTAACAATTATCACACTTGCAATGTTCATGTTCAAGCAAAAAAAATATCTTAATTAACTATTGAATAAACTAAATGAAAAATTGTTATAAAAAAAATTTTCAAGCAGATTATTGTTCATTCATCTATTCAGTTAGTGCCTGAATTTTTCCAATTTTTTATTTTCATATTTAATATGTTTAAATAATATTTATTCATTAAAGGGCCGATGTGGGTGTGGTTTCGACAGTTTCGGAAGTCGAGACTTTTTTTAGGAAATTTCCTCCTCTTTTCGAATCTTTTTTTAAATTTGAAAAATCTTTATTACTTTTTGAGATATTTGCAAAAAACTAATCCCCCCCCCTTTTTTTTAGTTAATTGTTAATAACTTTTACAATTTTTGCAAGCGGAACTTCATTTGTTTTCAAAAATCATCTAGATGCCATTCCGAATCGAATGACACCTCATTTACAATTTTCGGAGACTGCTGAAAAAAGTTGGTCCAAAAGGCACTTGTTTACTAGTCTAATTATGAACAAATTAATAAATATATTTCTTCTTTGAATTGGGAGGCTATGTTCAGTACAGACAATATTGATCAGGCTCTCGATATTTTTTATGATGTCATAGAAATCTGTAAAGATAAATATGTTCCTATATATCTACCTACTAACTGTTTTTTTTTTTTTTTTGTTATCAACAAACACATGTCATAGAATTTAAACTACTGTACGGTATACTAATATTTATATAACGCTATATCTGTATTTTAAATTTTCTGTATTCGCATGTCTAGGAATACGACTTAGATTCCAAAATTGTGTTAAAAATATATAGATGTATTTATGGTTGTATTCTGTTGTGTGAAATAAATAAATAAATAAATATCGAAAAGGCAATAAACGTTCATATCCACCATGGTACTCTTTAGCACTAATTAAAATTATTAAAGAAAAAACTAAAGTCCATTCAAGATGGAAAAGGTTCGGTAATCGCCTAGACTATGATGAATTTTCTCTATTGCGTGCAAGAGAACGCCGAATACAAAAACAATGTTTTAACAAGTTCACTGCTAATTGTGAGAAAAATATAAAATCACACCCAAAAGCTTTTTGGACTTATGTCAAAGCTCTTCGTGGTGGATCTAGTTATCCTGGAATTATGAGCTTGGGTCAGAAAACATTTTCAAAAGGAAAAGATATATGTGATGGGTTTAATTCATTTTTCAAAAGTGTATTTGGCGAGCCTAGTAGCTATCAACAGTGTATTCAGTCTGAACAGGTATCTGTGAATATTAGCATATTGTCTAGGATTCAAACTAATATCTCCACTGTAGAAGTATTCCTAAAGCAACTCGACAAAAACAAAGGGGCTGGCAGTGATGGCATTCCTCCGATATTTTGGAAATCATGTTATAAATCTATAACACCACCTTTATGTGCCATCTTTAATCGCTCTTTACGTGAAGGTGTATTTCCTAGTAAATGGAAATCTGCACATATCATACCAATTTATAAAAAGGGGTCTAAATCTCACATTGAAAATTATAGAGGTATTTCAATTCTCAATACATTTGCCAAAGTGTTTGAACGCATCGTTAATAAAGAATAAAATAAAGAATTATATCCCATCATCTCTTTCTCTTTGCCCGATCGACAACATGGTTTTCTAAAGAAACGTTCAACAATCACTAATTTGGCATGTTTCACTATGTATTAAAGAATATGGAGGGGGGTGGGCAAGTGGACGTAATATATACTGACTTTGAAAAGGCGTTTGACCGTGTTGATCATAATATTTTAATAGAGAAACTTAATAAACTGGGAATTCACGGCGACTTGTTGCGATGGGTGAAATCATATCTTTTCTGTCGATCTCAAGCAGTCGTATTTGGTGGATACAGATCAGACTTCATTAAAATTCTCTCTAGAGTACCACAGGGCTCCCATTTAGGCCCCCTGTTGTATAATGCATACATATACGATATTAATGATAGCTTAAAAAAATCTGAATTCCTTATGTATGCTGACGACAAAAAAATATTTTTTTTATTAATTCTGTAATTGACTTTTTAAAGATACAGTATGATCTCTACTGCTTGAGCGCCTATTATGCAGAAAATAATATTAACCTTAACATACAGAAATATGAATGTATATATTTTACTAGAAAACCTTAACCAATTTTTTATAATTATAACTTTAGTGGATCCCCTATAAAACGAGTGAGGCATGTACGCGATCTAGGCGTTTATTTTGATGACAAAATGACTATGTCTAATCATCTAGATATTATTGTAAATAAAGCTTTCAAAAATTTAGGATTCGTATTACGCATTTGCAAGTGCTTTACTGATATCTCAGTTATTAAATCTGTTTATTATTCTTTTGTTAGGAGTATTTTGGAATACGCAAGTCTCATATGGTCTCCACAATATATCATTTACAAAGAACGCTTAGAGAGAATACAAAGAATTTTTTGCAATCATATTAACTATCTTATTCGTATAAGTCCCAATTCCTTTAAAGACAGCTGTAGTTCACATAAGCTTCTATCTTTGAATGATAGACGTACAGTTTTAGATATGTCATTGCTTTTGATATAGTTCATAGCCGTGTTGACTGTCCTGAGCTCGTCTCGAAATTGGCATATAATGTACCTAGATACCGTACTCGTCACACATCAAACAAACAAGTGTTCTACAGTGGAACTTATTTTGAATAAAAACTTTTGAATTTGAATTTGAATTTGAATCTTTGCTGAATGTTCCTTGTAATTCTACCAACTACGCTCAAAATTCTTTGTTTTCTCGTATGACTCGTGCTTATAATACTAAATTTGGTAAAATTAATCTTTTTGCGTCATCAAAAATATTAATTTAAAAGTAACATTATTAATGACTTGCAGAATTTTACATAACACAACCCGACTTTACTTTACTCTGTTTGTTTAATTTCTACTTAACCTTTGTTTGTAAAATTATTACTAAAGTGGTAGTTTATAAGGAAAACCTGTTATTGGCCTTACTTTCTTATTGTAAACGATTTTATTTTATATTGGTGTGTTCGCTGTTGATTTTCTCAATAAATAAATAAATAGATATTAATTAATTATCAGTATAATAATCATGTACAAAGCTTATGTTTCTAGCAAATTGTATTTATTTGGTTGATGTATGATTGTCAATATAATGAAAAGGCTTTTCACTTGAACTATATTCATTGAATAAATATGATGTTACAATTCAACAGTTCAATAACAATCGACAATATTATTTTGTATAGAAGTTTGATGATCACGCACAAATATAAAATCACATGTCTATATGAAAAAACTGTTTATGACTAATGACGCTAATACATTCTACGCAATTTTGTCAGGAATCTTTTACAGTACAGGCTGTAAGGTTGTGGTATGCATTACCGATGAGCATCAGAAGTGCAAACTCACTTACATCTTTTAATAAACTCCTCAAAGATCCCTATCTAAATTTGTAAACAGTAATTTATGTATGTGTATGTAACTTTATGTACATATTTTGGTATATAAATATATATGTATATTTTTATCTACTATTAATATATAATCTTAATATATATAATTACGTGTCACGTTGTTTGTCCGCGATGAACTCCTAAACTACTTAACCGATTTTATCATATCAAATTTGCACACCGTGTGCAGTTTGATCCAACTTTAAAGATAGGATACTTTTTATACCGTTGGAACTGGTAGGTGGCGCTGGGATCGGGTTCTAGAATCCTCCTAACGACCGGATTTTGGTGATATTGTTTTTGTGTCATGAAACTGAACTGTGTGCTATGATGTTATTGTTGTGATGTAAGGCTCTTGAATAAATATAACTTCAATCTTAAGCTGGCTTTTTATTTTCACTTTTGACACTTCTTTTTCCTAACTCAATTCAAAAACGGTGTCTCCTTTCATTTTTGAATTCCCATTATTCCCATTGGTTAGTCAAATCCTTACGTCCTGGCTAACATAGGCATATAGCCATTGAGTAACAAAGTAGAACATTATGTAGTTTGATAAATTAAATTAAATAAATAAGAAAATTGAAATAGATATTTATATGTAATTTGTTTTATAATTAGAAATTATGATTTAAACATGAATGAAAAACATACCGTAGATTAAAAGAATGTTGTTGCTATGCTATGCTATATTTTATAAGAAAGCACTTGTCAAACGTCAAAAGTTAAATGCCAAAAGGCTGACTTTGAACTTGACTGGCTTTTGTTTACGAATGAGAATTAGGTTAAAATACAAGTTTTATTTATTACAAAAGCTTCTAATAGAAATAAATTGAAATACTATAAATGTAAGCAAATAATTGAGTTGAAAACCCGAGCGTGTGGTAACCAGGATCGTGGTACATTTTAAGCAAATATAATATAAAATTATCTACGACTAAACGTGGTAAGTGCATCCACTACAAAACAAAGTCTTTTAGGAATTCAGAAAATATGGCGATACGAAATTCGCCAGGTCAGCTAGTTGTATATATTTTAAACAAGGCGCACTGAATACCGACCCACTATTAGAGATGTGAAATTATCTTCAGAAGGTTGTCTGGAAGAAATCGCTGTTAGCGATAAAACCACCGGTTGTGCTAGTTATATGATTGTTTACTCGTGTGTATTATTCTCTTGTGTGCAATAAAGAATATTCTCTACTTTTGTGTGTTTGTGTACCTTATGAATAAATAATTTTATGTATTCAATTGAATAAACAATTATGACAATGCAACAGAATATACTTGTACTCAAATTCCAGCGATTATCAGCGTAATGATGACGTACAGACAAACTTGGCATAATTTCATCATTAGCTTCAAAGGGCTTTTAAAATTCGGCCGCTGTCGTACCTCCGCCGGAGTCATCAATCATGGTCACCTTTCTCAATATATTTTTGTGCTTTATTTGAAATGCTTCATCCCTCCATCATCGGATTCAGTTATCCATGATTAATGTTCCTCCAGGAGACGAGTTTATTACGTTTTTATTCATTTCAGTTCAAAGCTATATTATGTATAGTTTAAAAAAAATACTTTCTTTAGGTGCTAGCAGATTGTTTAATGCATGAGTTCAGCAGACAGGCATACATACTGGAGCCTGGTCACTAATGTCGTCAGAGCTGTCAATGTGTCAGTAGGATACGAAGGCAAAAATGCCAGTTCAAACAATTGATTGATTCGATCCGGTTGATCTCGAGTTAACTTTAAATATCATCTTTTGAAATGCTGCTTTTATTTATGTTGAACGTCTGTATGTCTGTGCAACATAAAGTGTGCCCCCTGTCGGGACAATACTGCAGAGTGATCTGGTGAGGACCCCCCGAGCCATATTCCGCCCGCGCTCGGCCCATAACCGGCCCCGCAGCGCTTTATGGCCGAGAGCACATTTGTCACTGGGTCCCTTCCTTCGCCAAAATGGACCTTAAGTGGGTCAACGCTATTTACTAACAAAAATATTGTATTTTCATCTCACTTATACAAGACAAGCTGTTACCCGCGACTTTGTCCGCGAGGAATTTAATTTCAATTTTTAGTTTGTTTTTTCTAAAAAAAAGTTCCGTAACAGCCAGCGGTTTCTAAGCTGACCGGGATTTTGAATTAGGGCCTGGTTCAGAGAATATATATTTTCTATTATTATAGACAACAAGAAACACTTTTTACAACCATGTGTTCTGCCCGCTACAATACTGTTTCGATTGTTTTGCGAGGCGTTCTACGTTTCTGTTTCAAATAATTATATTTTTTTAATATAAATGACGCCTAAAGAGGTTAGTCCTTACAGTAGTTTAAGTGGGCCTTTATAACATCAGCTATCTGCTAGTAAAAGTCCCTGGAACAAACAGACACACAGACAAGAAAATTGAAAACTATTTGTTTGATATAGGTACGGTTACTATATATACATTCACATGGATTTACTAAAAAGCTGTTATATTGACATTACAATGAGACATTTCAATTTTATTTATCTATAAAGATCAACCAATCCAGGAAGTTCGTACATTTTTACGGCCTTTTTTTATTTAATTAGACAACACTATCCGTGTAGGAACGGAGAAAGAATACAATTTCCTGCGGCCGGGCGGCCTGTCGTAAGAGGCGACAAAACAACCCACAGCCGGGTGGTAGAGTATTTGCCCGACTAGATGGCTACCACCCCTGGTTTAGAGCATGCCGCCATAACAACCTTGAGTTGTGTTCCGGCATTAGTGACCAGGTTCCAGTCTCCTTTAAGAGAGCAGCAGCGCATTTGTAGCACCTTTGGTGTTACAGATGACCATATACAATGGAAACCGCTTTCCATCAAGTGGGCCATCTGCCTGTCTGCTGAACTCATGCAATAAAAAAAGACAAACAAAAACTTATTATGAATAAGGTAATATTATGAGTCTTAAACTCGTACATGAGTAGTTTGAATTAATAAAACACCCACATAATTTACCGCATATTGAATAAGTTGAAAATATGCTAGCTACCGTAAGTGAAGTAAAAACAAAAAAGGAAAAAGAGTTTTGTTATATTTATTATGTACTAAAGATTAGTTTTGCCTGTTTTTTTTCATCGCCATTAATTAATCTAGGTATCTCCAGAATCTCACCCCTAACACTTTTTTGGGAACTAACGAAATAATGTTAAAGATATTATTAAAATATTTGATACAGTAGCAGTATTATTTGTACGTTATGTTACTTATTTCTTTCTTTTTTTTTGATGTTTAAATTAATATTTCTTTTCTCTTTGATTTTAGTTCTCTGATCTCTGCTTAATATCTTAATTTATTTCTATCTGTGGTGACTTGTTAATAGTTCACTATCACTAATGTGTTATTATTATAATTTTGAATAGCTGATAGTCATCCAAAAATTGTAAAATAAATAAATAGTGGTTGCCCAGTGGTCTAAATTCGATCATAATTAATTTAAATCACAAGTTTGAACATTATCAAGGTTCTGTTGACAAAGACTATACTATACTACACTATATATGCGTTTATGTCAAATACATGGTAGTATGTGTACTATGTACTATTTTTTTTATAGATTTCACTTATTTTTTTATGCATAATTTAAAATAAAATATTAGCATTCTGCCCTCCTCTGTATAAACAAGTGAGCGAAATTTCATACTCCTTCTTCAGCGCAATTTTCGTAAAAATGGGTACAAAGTTTTTGCTTTACATATTAATATAATCATTCAGGGAATTGTATATTAGCATTATCTATGTTAGAAACACAAGCGTCAAATAGCGGGGCCTGAAACCTAAATAAGTATTGACTTTACGAACAAATAAATAGTTATAATATAACAAACGAGCGTGCATGACAAGAGCTATGAATGTCAAAGAAGCAAGTGAGGTGTGTAAGAATAAGCCTGTATGGCGCTCTGTTGTTCGTGCCTACCCCGCAAGGGACCTGGCGTGAAGTTATGTATGTATGTATGTAAATAGTTTAGTAAGCAAACAGTTTGTTACTAGAGATTTGGCAATACAAAGAGAATGTATTGTGGAATAATTTACAATAGATATAAATATAATTTTTGTCAAAATTTACATAATGTAATATAGTGGTTTGTAATTTTTCTAACGATGTTATTAATTACAAGCTATTAACATTTGAAAATACGTAACTTAGCATATATTTCCCAGTCATTCTGTTGATAATAAATAGTTAAATATTTACTATTTTAAAATAGTTTACTTTAATTATATATGTATATATTTATTTCTAAGTCTTATATTTGGAGTTACACTAATGACTTTTATAGCTAAATCTACGAACTTTGACAGCGACTACTACACAAGTATCTAGCAGTTAACTGTAATAATAATTAAATTCTAGATGATAGTTTTACAGAAAATAATCATTTAAATAAGAAATAATAATTATCAAAAATATTAGCGGTGGCCCTACGCCAACACTGTTATAACAACGATAAATATCGGCTTCAAATCTTAATACGTCGTTTTCCTCCAAAACTTCTCCGTGACAATACATCGGGGCAAAGATGTGGAAGTTTCCCGAAACGGGGGAACTTCGGGCATATGCTTGCCCTTAGGCCGCGTGCAGACAGCAACACAGAAGGCCAACAAAAACTCGTTGGTATTTGCCAGTACCCCTCCGCGTGGTAGTATAATATATCTACCTATATGATAACAGCCCATAGTGTCCCACTGTTATCCTCGAGCCTCGCCATTGTGTTAGCGGACAGTATACTCACCACGCTTCTCCAAAGCGGATTAGCACATTTGAAATGTCGTTTTTATCTTGTTTTATAGGTTTCCCCACGATGTCTTCCTTCACTGTCAGCAGTCAGCACATGGTAATTGTGACATACACTTTAAGGTCTTATTAAGCAACTTCCTAAATGATGCAATGCTTCTCGAGTAGGATTCGAAACTATGTCGCTATTGATTGAATTGATGAGAACAAGAGTTTTGGACTACAGAGCATTACTAAGTAAGATACCACATCGTGGTGGCAATATCAACAACAAAAACAACAACAATACTCTTTATTGTACACCAACTTAAAACAGTGACACATTAACATATATTAAAATTAGTAGATAGTAGTACAATGGGCGGCCTTATTGCTTAAAGCAATCTCTTCCAGGCAACCTTTGGATGGACAAGGATCTCAATTAAAATAAATTGTTGGCGTGTAGCTTAAGACTAAACTAAAGATAATATATATAATATAATGTATAATAAAATACTTATATATTTACCATATACATTTAGAGACATACATATATATATATATATATATATATATATATATATATAGTAGTAATATATGTAGTATGTAAAGGAGTCCTCAGCCGCAACTTCTCTGATGATCTCAGGGATCTTGAATCAACAATATCGTTAGGATTTGATAGTTGGACCGCTAGTTTTGTACCATGGAGCCAATGAGGCCTGTTCGTTGGCTCTGTGTGTGCGCAGCCTTAAATAAATCCGCGTGCGTGTGCCCTATCAGCTCAATCTTAATGACGAATTACCACACGCTATTTAGGCAAAACTAACTTATACGCGCAATGGGCGTTTTGTTTTGTAATTCCTTGAATTATTTTCTTTGCATTGGTAAATTTCCCAGCGTTAGAAATAACTAACTTGAGAATATCATTACTCACTGTAATATAGTTAATAATACAGTCATAACATTTTTATAGCAAACATAATCTATATATTAATACGTGAGCAAAAACTTTGCACCCCTTTTTAGCGAAAATTGTGCAAACAGAGGAGTATGTAATTTCCTATAATTGTAGTTTATATAAATAAGAAGCGACGAATGCTAATATTTTTTCAAAATTATACGTAAATAATAAATTGAATCATAAAAAAAACATTACACACACTACCATGTATTTGACACACACGCATATATACTCTTTTGTTTATTGTTAGAGTCAAATTAACAGTGTAGCCTTGGCGAAATCTGTAATTATAGAAGTATAGTCTTTGACTTTAATGGAAACCGTGGGCTGAGACGCAAATTGTAAATGTTTTTAAGTCACAATCTCTTGAAGATGATTCATGAAAATGAAACTATGTTAACAAATACCTATAGGGGTTGTCGGAATGTAATTAGGAAGCTTAATTTAGAGCTTTCAAAGGGATTACTATTCAACGTCATGGCAACACAAATAAAGTTTCGCCAGTACTACTAAAAAAATACTGGAAATATAGATTCAGTAAAACTATAAAGAGTGTAAACTTAAAGTGAACAATTTTATTATGAATTTAAATTAAAACAATAATAATGTTACAACCTAGGCGCCGACAAAAACAGGTTCCACGTACAGAATTGTAGATGCACATTTATTACCCGTCGGCATTTGAACTAATAATATTAAAATGATTGTAAATCTTTTGTGATCGTTTGTTTACTTATTGATTGGCATACGTTTCTAGAGAACAGCCCGTCGTTTTATTGTGCTCTTTTATGGCCGTTTGCGGCCGAGTCATTATCCAGGTGTGGCGGATTAAGTCAACTACGATACGGGCACATTGCATTTGTGCAGTATAAAACGATGAGCTGATTGAGAGAGAGACAGTCGAGCGAGAACCACGATCAATGCGAGAACCTAATAGTGACTGACTTTGCGCGTTTTATTGAATTACGACCTTCTGCGTTTGGACTTGTTGTGTTCGGTTATATTTGTACCTGTGTTATACGTGTTTGTATATATATATATCCCACCGCTGTCACCATGTTGTGAATAAAACGTTCGACCAAGACTGCCTTTATTAGAAACTACCCTCATTACAATATATTAATATACTACAGTTCTAATAAACTCTATAATAATTCCAATGGCATTTTAATTTCGAAACAATAATTTGACAGTAAGTCAGTATTGCTAATATTAGACGGGTTAACCAAAGTGAATCAGTTTGGTTAAAGACTACACTAAATACGAAAAGGCAAAAGATAATATTCAACGACATTGAATAAACCAATGGTATCTTTTTATGGAACACTTTGGTTCATTTACTCAAATTGAAACGCAGAAATGCACAGTTTCATATCGGGCTAGAGTAGTTTAAGTCCACGTTAGTTTGTTTGAAATTTAAAAGCGCCTTTGAATAACAATGCTGAGTCGAGAATACAAATCTGTCGAGATTAAGAAACTGCTCTTGAAACTTTAATACTTATTGCATTCTCCTGGTCCGCGTCGCGAACTCCGTCTGCTATTTACAAGTTCTTGCTGGTTCAACACAGTTCGCCCCGCTCTCCCCTGTTGCGACTCTTGTTTTTAATTAAATCACTGTTATTCCCGCATTTCTCGCTGATATTTCCTAACTCGTATTTTATGTTTGTTTTTTATCCTTCAGCATAATAATACTATTTGAGAATCTATTATGTTAACATTTTTATGAAGACGGTGAAGAAAAAAATCATTACAGTAATCGGGCTTTCCCTGCCTTCGTGAATTCGTGAACTTTTGCTGTTTCAAAATATAAACCGAATCTCAACAAGGTCTATACGTAAAGTTGTGAAGAACAAACTTAATTTTACATTTGTGTATTAATAGATATTAACCTTTTTACGAACCGGATACAATAATACTAATGCTATACAGGTTTTTAAACAGTACCAATTATGAATACCAGCCAACTTTTTAATGTAAATTCAATAGATCAAATTGAAACAACCCGTTCATTTCAATGTAATATTGAAGATATACATAAATACATTAAAATAAAAGAGAATGACCTCAAGATTTTAAGTCAAAACATTAGAAGCATATATAGTAATATTGATGACTTAGACATAACCCTAACTAATTTCAATTTCATGCCAGATGTTTTAATTTTGACTGAGTGCCGCTTAAACGTGGATAAACCTTTACCTCTGATAAATAACTTTAACGCTTACCGTACCTCACAACATCTCAATCAGAACGATGGTGTAGTAGCCTATGTCAATAAGTCTGTTAAAATTAACGTTACAGAAGTGAACTTAGTGCACGCAAGCTGTTTGCAAATAGAAATTGGACAAACTAGTGTTTTAGGTATATACCGCTCCCCATCTAACAATGACGCTGGACAGTTTATAGACTCCTTATGTACTCATTTACATACACTTACAACACATAGAAATATAATTATAACTGGTGACATAAATATAAATCTTATTACGAAAACAACTGACAATATATATGAGCGTAATAATAGAACAAAATATCTAAATATGCTTGTGATACATGGATTATTACCGGGTCATGTACTTCCAACTAGAGGGGATAACTGTTTAGATCATTTTATGCTAAAACTACAATATAACAACACTGTAAGTAACATAGCTGTTCTAAATACATCTGTAACGGACCATCTTATGATATTCTTAAACTTGACCGATGTAAAACCAAAAAATCTCAGTTCTAAAACCAAATCAGTAATCGACTATACATCTGCATTAAAATCTCTATCTACAAAGAACTTAACTAGTTTACTTAGTAGTGAGAACCCTGAATTTATAATTATGCAGTTTAAGGATAAAATACAAGAGTCCATACATGAAAACACTAAAATTGTAAATATTCCAAAGCAGAAACGAAATATTAAGCCATGGATTACACCCGGAATAATGCGATGTATAAAAAATAGAAACAGTATGCAAAAAAAAGTAAAAACTGACCCACATAATGAAACCGCGGTTATCACATATAAACGTTACCGGAATTATTGTAATAACTTAATTAAAAAATTAAAAAGAGATTATCAAAGGAAATTACTTGTAGAATCTGGTAATAACCCCAAATGCTTATGGAAGGCTATAAAAGATATTACTAATTTAACTAAACACAAAACTGACAATACAGAGCTACTGAATTTGAAAGATACAACTAGCTGCTCTATCAATTACTTAAACAATTACTTTGCCAATATAGGAAAAAACTTAGCTGAAAACATTTTAAACAGCAACTCTATGTGTCATGAAAAAACGGTTTCTGCGCAACCTTTACTTACTTCCTTTGTATTACTTGACACTGACCCAGAAGAAGTTCACAGCATCCTAATGAGCCTTAAATCTAGTAGTTCCCCGGGTTATGATAATATTAATAACAGTTTCTTAAAATTGGCAAATACTCATGTTGTGCCTATCATCACTCATCTGGCGAACTTATGTTTCAATAAAGGTGTTTTTCCGGTTCCTTTAAAACAAGCTATTATTACCCCAGTGCACAAGAATGGCGATAGAAAAGATATTAATAATTACCGGCCGATTTCCGTTTTACCAGCAATTTCAAAAATAATCGAGAAATTACTTAATAAGAGAATCTTAAAATACTTAGAAACATTTTCTATTATATCTCGATCACAATTTGGGTTTAGAAGTGGTATATCTACACAAGACGCAGTAACATCTCTAACATCTTTAATAGTCAACCAGCTTGACAAAAGCAAAAAGTGTCTTACGGTTTTTCTTGACTTAAAAAAAGCATTTGATACCGTTTCTATACCCATTCTTGAGCAAAAACTGGAGCAGATTGGTATACGAGGTGTCCCACTAGATTTATTAAAAGATTATCTAAATAATAGGTCACAGTATGTTAAAATTGGATCACATATAAGTTCTAACACTAGTATTTCTTACGGAATTCCACAAGGAAGTGTGCTTGGCCCAACGCTTTTCTTGGTGTACATAAATAGCTTATGTAACATGGAATTAAGAAACGGTCATGTTTTTTCTTACGCAGATGACACAGCGTTGGTGTTTACCGGTAATTCTTGGGAGGACGTAAGAAATACTACAGAACGCGGACTTTCTGAAGTAGCTAACTGGCTTAAAGCTAATCTTCTCACGCTAAATGCTCAAAAAACTAACTACATATGTTTTTCCATCTATAATAATCTTCAACCGTAAGTAATACGTAACCGAAAGTAAGTAGCAATAAAAATTCACAACTGTGGTGGCATTGATAATACTAACTGTGCATGTTCTACCATTGAGAAGGTTACCAGTTGTAAGTATTTAGGGGTTACGATTGACCAACGTCTGTCTTGGCATTCACAAGTGGACATTTTAGCAAATTGCATTCGAAAACTAACTTGGACTTTTAGAATGTTGAGACATATTACTACAAAAGATCTTTTATTTAAAATATATATCGCTCTTTGCCAATCTGTCATCACCTACTGTATTCCAGTGTGGGGTGGTGCCATTAAGTCAAAATTTATTGATATCGAAAGAGCTCAACGCTCCCTTCTTAAAGTGATGCTCTTTAAACATTACAGATTTTCAACAGAAATGTTATATTCTATTTGTAACGTTCTCAGTGTTAGAAAGTTATATGTTTTATATATTACCTTGGAAGAACATAAAAAGAGCAATTATTACGAATCTGTCAGTATAGGTAGAAGAAATCTTAGAACCTTAACACATATTACAAAAACTACATTTGCTTCCCGTCAGTACGAACGGCAATCTAAACTTATATATAAAAGAATACACAATAAACTAAATATACATCCCATGAACCACTATGATTGTAAAGCGGCTGTTATAAAATGGTTAAAATTGAAAACATTTGATGAAATAGAAATATTGATTAATTCCTCTCTAATACTCGATGCACATATTTAAAAATTATATACTGAGTCACACTCTCTCTCTCACACACACATACACACACCCACTTTCACACACCCAAACACACACAAACTCACTCACATACACAGACAACGCGCAAATACATATATTTTTCTCTTTTTGTTGTAATAGATGTATAAATTTCTAATAGCAGTGTTAGTCATAAGTGAAGAGTGGAATCTTCTGATACAGGTATTTCATACTTACAAGAAGATTCCCACCACCACTGTATCTAAAGTTAAGGCAGAAACTTAATAAAGAAATTTATTATTATTATTATATTATTATTAGATATAAATTGAAGACGTTTTCATAATATTTTCTTAAGTTTTCGCGACTTGTATACAAAGTAAAACTACGCTTTAACAGTTTTAAGCTGGATAATTTATCTTATTTTTAATATTTCGACGTTGCGACCATTTTTCAGTAGCCGTGTTCACGGAAGACAAGTGAAGGGTCATTTGAGTATTGTTAAAGTTTTATTTAGCCTACCGCCAACTTGTTCATTTTGTTGTTTTACAAATGCGCTGCTGCTCTCTTAAGGGAGACTGGAACCTGGTCACTGATGCCGGAACACAACTCAAGGTTGTTATGGCGGCATACTCTAGACCACGGGTGGTAGCCATTCAGTCAGGCAAATGCCCTACCGCCTGGCTGTGGGTTGTTTTGTCGCCTCTTAAGACATGCCGCCCGGCCGCAGGAAATTGTGTTCTTTCTCCGTTCCTGGGCGGATGAGTCACATTCACGTTTACTTGATGGTACTTAGCCCGTATGTTTTAATCCCTAGTCGTTAGAGCCCTAGTCACAGCAAAGCATTGAAAGCGAGCCGATAAAGTTAAGAGCCTGTATACTACTAATTCAAATCGGTGTTTCACCTAGTTTACCCCCGCGCAACCAATGTTTACTTCGATGGGACAGCGCCAATTTAAGGCGTGCGTGCGTGTGGTAAAATATTGTATATCACCGAACATACGCTACATAACATAAATAGGTGTATACGTAGCTAACGAACATTGCACGGCACCGATATCACACTATTCATGCGGCTGAGAACAAGAGGAAGCGAGACTAAACATGATAAAGTGAGAGAAGTTCACGTGGATAATAGGTATTGAAAATTCGACACGAGGTACTAAACATGTTTGGCCTAGTGGTTTTCTAATACTAAGTTAGTGAGGAGGTTGAAGACTCGATCCCGCACACAGGTGGTTTTTTTTTCTCTTTTTGTAACTAATTTTGATACGTTAAACTTTATTCTAATGATATTAGTTTTTAGATGTAAATGTTATAAAAAATCATTTCATTGTATTATGGAACAACAATGAATTCATATTATCCCTATTGATATTATAAATGCGAAAGTAACTGTCTGTCTGTTTGTTCCGTTTTCACGGAAAAACTACTGGACCGATTTGGCTGAAATTCATTTGATATATATTTTCGATGCTGAGAATGAACATAGGATGCTTTTATCCCGAAATATGGAATAGTTTCCGGGATAAAAATATATTTGTCTTTTTTTGTTTGTTATCCTTTTACGGAAAAACTACCGAACCGATTTAGTTAAAATTCGGTATAATGGATTTATGTAATCAATATTATGGGTTATCCCAAAAAATGGGGTAGGTTTTTTGTGATTTTCCATTTTGGTCATTGCAGCCATTTCAGTCATTTCAACCATTTGGGCCATTCCAGTCATTTAGCCATTTCGGTCATTTGAGCGATTTGGGCCATTTCAGTCATTTCGGTCATTTGGGCCATTTTGGTCATTTCGGCCATTTCAGCCATTTCGGTCATTTCAGCCATTTAGGCCATTTCAGTCATTTTGGCCATTTAGGCCATTTCGGTAATTTCGGCCATTTCAGCCATTTCAGTCATTTCAACCATTTGGGCCATTTCAGCCATTTGGGCCATTTTGGTCATTTCGGCCATTAGGGCCATTTCAGCCATTTCGGCCATTTCAGCCATTTGGGCCATTTCAGTCATTTTGGCCATTTAGGCCATTTGGGCCATTTCGGTCATTTTGGTCATTTCGGCCATTTGGGCCATTTCAGCCATTTCAGTCATTTCAGTCATTTCAGTCATTTTGGCCATTTCGGCCATTTTGGTCATTTCGGCCATTTCAGCCATTTCGGCCATTTTGGTCATTTCAGCCATTTCGGCCATTTGGGGCATTTCAGTCATTTTGGCCATTTGGGCCATTTCAGTAATTTCACCCATTTGGGCCATTTCGGTCATTTGGGCCATTTGAACCATTTCGGCCATTTTAGCCATTTCAGTCAATTCAGCTATATCGGCCATTTGGGCAGTTTCAACCATTTCATTCATTTCAGCCATTTCGGTCATTAGGGCCATTTCAGTCATTTCGTCCATTTCGGTCATTTGGGCCATTTTGGTCATTTGGGCCATTTGGGCCATTTCAGCCATTTCGGTCATTTCAGCCATTTGGGCCATTTCAGTCATTTTGGCCATTTAGGCCATTTCGGTCATTTCGGCCATTTGGGCCATTTCGGTCAGTTCAGCCATTTGGGCCAATTAGGCCATTTCGGTCATTTCGGCCATTTGGGCCTTTTAGGCCATTTAGGCCATTTTAGTCATTTCGGCCATTTGGGCCATTTCAGCCATTTCGGTCATTTCAGCCATTTGGGCCTTTTCAGTCATTTTGGCCATTTAGGCCATTTCGGTAATTTCGGCCATTTCAGCCATTTCAGTCATTTCAACCATTTGGGCCATTTCAGCCATTTTGGCCATTTCGGCCATTTTGGTCATTTCGGCCATTTTGGTCATTTCGGCCATTTCAGCCATTTCAGTCATTTCGCCCATTTGGGCCATTTCAGTAATTTCACCCATTTGGGCCATTTCAGCCATTTCAGTCATTTCGGCCATTTGGGCCATATCAGCCATTTCGGTCATTTGGGCCATTTTGGTCATTTCGGCCATTAGGGACATTTGGGCCATTTCGGTCATTTCAGCCATTTGGGCCATTTCAGTCATTTTGGCCATTTAGGCCATTGCAGTAATTTTGGCCATTTAGGCCATTTCAGCCATTTCAGTCATTTCAACCATTTGGGCCATTTCAGCCATTTCGGCCATTTTGGTCATTTCGGCCATTTGGGCCATTTCAGCCACTTCGGTCATTTCAGCCATTTCAGTCATTTTGGCCATTTAGGCCATTTCGGTCATTTCGGCCATTTGGGCCTTTTAGGCCATTTAGGCCATTTCGGCCATTTTAGTCATTTCAGCCATTTCGGTCATTTCAGCCATTTGGGCTATTTCAGTCATTTTGGCCATTTAAGCCATTTCGGTAATTTCGGCCATTTCAGCCATTTCAGTCATTTCAACCATTTAGGCCATTTCAGCCATTTAGGCCATTTCGGCCATTTTGGTCATTTCGGCCATTTTGGTCATTTCGGCCATTTCAGCCATTTCAGCTATTTCAGCCATTTGGGCCATTTCCGTCATTTTGGCCATTTAGGCCATTTCGGTCATTTCAGCCATTTGGGCCTTTTAGGCCATTTCGGCCATTTTAGTCATTTCGGCCATTTCGGTCATTTGGGCCATTTAAACCATTTCGGCCATTTCAGCCATTTCAGGCGATTCAGCTATTTCGGCCATTTGGGCAATTTCAGCCATTTCATTCATTTCAGCCATTTCGGTCATTAGGGCCATTTCAGCCATTTCAGTCATTTCAGCCATTTCGGCCATTTCAGCCATTTCAGTCGTTTCGGTCAATTCGACCATTTGTGTCATTCAGCCGTTTGATCATTTAGGCCCGTTCGGCCAAATATATTTTCATATTGGAAACTATCTCATTTTTCGGGATGAAAAGTAGTTCTTGGCCACCCTCGATATTAAAATAACATAATTATGTACCCAGTTTCATCCAAATCGGTTCAATAGTCTGTCCATAAAAGGATAACAAACAGAAAGACAAATATGCTTTTGGATTTTATTTTGCGGAACCCTAAAAACGTAGCCTAAGGTACTTCTTATAACATCAGCTATCTGCCATTTAAAATTACGTCAAAATCGATCCAGCTGTGTCCGAGATTATCCGGAACATCCAGACACACAGACAGACTGACAAAAATTCTATAAATAGCATTTTCGGAATCTCCTGGTCCGATTTTTTTTAATTTATTTTGAGATTTCAAACAGGCACTTCACTTTGCGTTTTTGGAATCTCCTGGTCCAATTTTTTAGTTTTTATTTTGACATTACTAACAAACCATTTGTTTATCTGTATAGATAAGAACTTTAAAATAAATTATAACAGATAAAAGATAAAACATAAAAAAATTAGACAGAAAAATGAAATGAGCACTCGAACCATGAACTCTAATCGTACGTGTACTAGTATCAACTCACTCTACCACAATAACATTGGAGAAAGTATTGAAAGTTTTGTAATATTTATAACTCTACTTATCCACGTGTCAACGTAATTTTCTATGAAGAATCATAGATGGCGCTTTCGAATTTTAATGTTACCGGTAAGATTGATTTAAATACGTTTTATTGTCAATAGTATAAAAGTCCAGATGAAATGAAATATAAAAATTTAGAAAAGTATTTTTATTGCATTTTATAAAATTATTTAGGAAGAGAAAAAGAGCATTTTATCAACTTTCATATCAAAATAAAAAAATCTTCTAGATCAAGTGAAACTAGTAGGGTTCGAACCCACACAGCTAGTGATTTAGACCAGACCTCTACCGTATACGCCAAACAAGTATAGCGCGACCGTTTCAAAATTCTTGTTATTATTGCTCCTTCGTTTATTTAAAATTATTTTTCAATGGCGGTCGCGGAGCAGAGCAGCGCGTGCAGTTTAGACGAAAGCCTCGGGCGTTATGATAAATTCCATACATTGGGACCGGCAGGCGGGATTTTTGCAGTCATTTTTAATAAAATAATTAATTACTTCCAAATTAAGTTAAGTAACCCAATAAAAGATCTATAATTGAATTTGTTATAATATTATATGTTACTGTTATTTATTTTAGCGATGTACGATTAACAGTAATAACAATAACCAAGATTGAATAACTCGTTTAGAGGTTACTTTGCAATTATTTTCTATCGAGAAAATTTATCGTAAATGCGTTCTGAGTACAAAGTTTACGTCAGAAATATGATCAAGATTGACATTTTTTTTTTTCACCGCAATAAAGTGTGTATAACTACTGTAAAAATGGTTGAGAAAATGATCTAAAAACGCATTCTGTCAGTTATCACCTTGTTAATAATATTAGTTTATTTTGTAACTCTCATAAATTCATAACTGCCTCCATTCCGATTTATTCCCCTTTAAATATGTCGGTCGTTTATCATTTAGGCATTTAACTTGACAGAACAAGCCTTTGCCATGAAATATTACTCTATAACTGTAATTATCCCGAAACAATATTTATTGTATTTATTATACTATATAATATTACCAAATGGTTTCGGTGTCTTACGGCATGTTTGTGTAAGAGTCAAGATAACACAACAAGCATCCTGTTCTCAGTAAAGGAACGATATAGATTCCCGACCACAGATTCATTAGTGTCTTACTTACTTACAACTTAAATCTTAGTTTGGAAGCCAGGTAATATAAAAATGATTTTAAAGTTGGATATTTATGAATGAATTTTATTTAAGAGTAGCTGACCCGGCAAACTTCGTACCGCCTCAGAATCAATCATTTAAAAAAAAACGTTAATTTCTGAACGACGGGACGAACATTAAATGTTTGACAGGTAAGAATAGTTTCTAAGGGAAGGCGAAAAATGATGTTTTGACTATATCCCAAGCCTTTTTTCTCATATTTACTCCCCTTGTAAACCTTCCCTGGACTTTCACAAATAATTCAAAACCAAAATTAGCCAAATCAGTCCAGCCGTTCTCGAGTTTTAGCGAGACTAACGAACAGTAATTGATTTATATATATATATAGAAGTCGTCTATACAACAAGATAAGTTATGTCATATTTATGACTTACCCAAAAAGAGACAAAACATTTAATTTGTAAATTCCTTGAGTCTCAAAACTACTCAGAAAGTGAGAATTTGATAACAGTTGTTTTTACTTACTCTCGCACTTTACATTGATACTCCCACACCCTTGTTACCATAATTACACACTCACCCACACACATCTCTTTATTTTTCTTTGATTGCTCTTTGGTGGCGGTTATTATAGAAATTATGCTTATTGGGTGGCGAGGGCCAGGAGTACCATCATACAGGGTTTACCTAGTTAGGGCTCTGTCTTTCCCATTTTTTTAAGTTTCTCAAATTTTTCTACTCAATTAATTTTGTTCTTCCTTTTATGGAAAAATAATAAAAAAATCATTCTTATTATATATTTCATGTCTCAATTTTTATACCCATATTTTTTTTCGATTTTTAATACCATAAGAACTTAACGGGTAATCTTAAATAATCTAGCGATGTAGACAGTGCAGGAAATACGATAGGGGCTTTAAATTGGAATTTACCTACCGACATTTACTAATTTTTAAATTCATTAAATAAAATTTTATTAAGGTTGCTAGAATAATAGTATAACCAACGTTAAAATATGTAATAATATATAATATCAGATAGATAGTATACCCGCCACGCTTGTCCAAGGCGGCTTGGCAGGTTTGACACATCGGTTATCTCGATGTGCAAGGTGCATCACGATGTTTTCCTTCACCGTTGTTAGCACGTGGTAATAATAATATTATTATAATCGACAGACAAACACATATATTGTATGTCCCCAAATTGAGCAAATTACACTTGTGTTATGGGTGATATACCACAGACTACCCTGGGGCCGGTTCCAGACACTCAGACCATAGTAAATAACGTAGAAAATATGTTTCCGAAATTTACTATACCAGGAATCGAACCCGGAGCCTCGGCGTTGCAGTTAGGTAGGCCGCCAAAGGCTTAGGCCGCTCAACCACAGAGGTCGACATATAATTAATAGCAACGGTAATTGTAACAAAATGCACATTAGGTCAGTAAACAGACTAAGCGGTGCATGCGTTGGTAGATTTCTTGCTATTTCACAATATTAATGTCAACATGTCAAAGGAGAGCATTAATGAAACAAATGGATGTTTTGTTAGCTTATAACGATTCAGCCAGCGTCGAAGAACTAAGTTGTGAGACGAATCCGAAATGGGCGCGATGTCTCACAGACGACAGCTTAGCTGCGGCCAACAACAACACTAGAATAGTAAACTACGGGCTTGTCTAGTCTATGGCTTTTATACGTCTATGTACGTGTGGAACATGGTATTAGATTATCTAAGACTAGCTATCTCGGCAGACGTAGTCCTGCCCTGAAAAAATAAAAATCTAGAACCGGATTCCAGTGACAAGTATTTTACTTAGATTGATGGGTTACATTATTGAAGTTTTAGTATGGATCCCTAACTTTTATACAGCATATAATAATCAGCAATAATGTAGCATTCGAATGGTGATAAAAAAATGTGAACTCGGTCGTCGTATTTGGGCTTCGTTACAAACATTTTTTTATTATTGCCTGTAAGTAATCACATTCCTTATACATTATAATACACAGAGCATTGTTTGAGAATTTGTACGCCGCATTTTCAACAAACAACGTTTGCACCCCGCATATTGCTGTGCCGGAATTATATCTGAAACAACGCCGATTTTCAGTGCAAATCTTCCTTTTGGCGTATAACCAAAACTGAATTTTGTTAAATAATAATAATAAATACTCACGTAACAACTTGTATCTCATTCAAACTCTCATTCTCACTCGCTCTCATTCATACATTCTGTGTGCCACTTCACTGGCATGAGGCAACAAATGACATTTTACTTCCATACATAACATAACCTACTAATATTTATTGTAATTTTACTGTAACAACTAAATAGTGCCGCCAACCTTAGCTGTAATTGTGTAGTCGTTTTCCTCATGAAATGAATTCGTTGTGTACGAACTAATTGGTGAAGATTTGACAACCGACGTCTGTTAATTGAATTACAGCCGGTGGGCTGACGACCTGGTTCCTTCATTATTTAACACCACTCGCCAAAGTCGCCGATTTGGGGATTTGTAACGACGGATTTAAATCAATACTGACTTAGATGTCCCCACAACTTGTTGTGAGCTTAGTATTGGCAGCCGGGTCTCACGTATAAATTTATTTAGGTGCTTTACAAATGTATTAGACAAAACGACACTTATAAGCCTGTGGGGCGCTGTAGCTCATGGATAGGAAGCGGATTCAATTTGTGATGGACTGTGTGAGAGAGATATGACCTAGATCCTTGCACTAGAGAAGCAGAAGCCTACCAACCTGGCTCGAGTCAGGTTGGTAGGTAGCTAACACTTGTACAAAGTTTTGAGGATAGCAAATGTTCTTGGCAGGGCCTGTAATCACAACAAGTTGATAAGTTGCGGTTTGGTTCTCGTGAAACGTTGACAGTGAATGTCTGAAATGACTACCCCTACCCTGCTATGCATTGGTCGTCGCCTCACACAGAAAGAGGGTAGACAGCAAAATTCATGGAGCGATGTTCTACCTACTTCACTAGGCAAGGACCGAACAAAGACTAAGAAAATAAGATTAAACTTAAATATTTTAGTATTAATATAAATTAAAAGGTAAAAAGATATATATAATTATTACATACATTTGAATATTTCTAGGACCACAGGTCCGAGACGGTGATGCTAATCACACTGTTTTAGCAACTATTGTCGACGTACAACCTGTATCTCTGCAAATAAAGATTCCTTTCGTCTTTCAACTTATCGGGACCCTATAGCGGATATCACTCATCACAGCGTCCAATGTTCTGAGTAGACGAGCGTATCCCCCAGCGATGAGAACGAATGCTTGATGCATGCGTGGTCAGCAGCAGTAGGACGGCGGCAGCTGGGCTGCCAATCGACGAAGAGGAGCACAAATATGGCACTCGCAGAGTCCATAGCAAGCCTTGTGGCTCGGGGTACCTCTCAGGACATAAAGAAACTCCGTAACCAGTTTTTATTTTATTGTTGGATTCCAAATATGTGTACCTAACCATCTCAAAAACCTATAAAATAATATTATATTTCCTTTGAGACTAAGTAAAATAAGCGGTTTATGTTCAATTGAAAACGTAAGCTTAAGTTCTGTATCTACTTTAAGACTTTCCAGAAATATCTCTTTGAAATAAAAATCTTTGACAACGTATAGTTTATAAGTAGCATTAAGGGTAGTTTTAATTATAACTCTGTATTTAGCTGCAGCTCAGGCTTACCCTATATCTTGGTGAACTGATGATAGCTGGGCTGTTTGCATTACGATTATAACACCACCGTGAGCTTGAGCTAGTCAACCATGATGTCCATTCACATTTACCATAAACCCGTGAATGTCGAATTCATATCCCACAGAAACAAACATATTGTCACATGTAGTGGAACACTTACAAGCCAATAGATGGCGCTGTGCAATAATTGAGGTTGCAGAATATACCTATACAAATTTTGAACAATAACAGATGGGCTTGGGCCTGCAAATAACAACATTGGCCTCGCTGGAAGATCTTCTTTTCACACGGAGAAGCATTAAATACTTCACTTTTAAAAATAATTTGATTTCCGAATGACTTCTAAATTTAATTGATTTCTAAATGACGGGACGAACATCAAATGTTTGACTGGTAGGAATAGTTTCCAAGGGAAAGCAAAATTGTTGTTTTTATACTATATTCCAAGCACCTACATAAATAGATTTATGTATATATATATATATATATATATATATATATATATATGTCGCAGAACGGCCTCGTTCTCACGACATCTTTAGTTATTGCAGGTTTAGTGGGCGTCATCAAGATAAAATGCGAGCATAAAACACAATAGCCACGGTTTATACACTTTTAATTTAGATTTGATCAACATTATGACATAGTTTAGACCGAGCAACGGGTTCAGGGCACTGCTCATATTTCCAACTTAACAATTTCTTTACAATTCTCAATGGTCCAACTCGACCTATTGCCATCAACCAAATGTCACAAAAACTCCTCAGTCTACCCAAGTAGATATTACTCAAAGTATAGAGGGCGCTGACCCCGCTCCGCCATATGCTCTGCTCTGATTGTTCGTTTATTAAATTACAATATTCATAACTTTTATTAGGTTAGAACGATCTTTAAGTTATAGAAACATTCAACAAATCAAATTAAATTACATTAAGAATTTTAGAAGTAATTAAAATGTAAACAAATGATATTGTGCGTTATACATCCAGTCAACGATACGTCCAATTAAAGCTTCCCTCCGACATATATATATATATATATATATATATATATGTCGCAGAACGGCCTCGTTCTCACGACATCTTTAGTTATTTCAGGTTTAGTGGGCGTCATCAGGATGAAATGCGAGCATAAAACACAATAACCACGGTTTATACACTTTTAATTTAGATTTGATCAACATTATGACATAGTTTAGACCGAGCAGCGGGTTCAGGGCACCCGCTCATACTTCTAACTTAAAACACTTTCTTTAAAATACTCTAACGTCCAACTCGACCTGCTGCCATCAACCGAATGTGTCACAAAAACTCCTCAGTCTACCGAAGTAGATACTACTCAAAGTATAGAGGGCGTCCGACCCCGCTCCGCCATAAGCTCTGCTCTGATTGGTCGTTTATTAAATTACAATATTCATAACTTTTATTAGGTTAGAACGATCTTGAAGTTATACAAACATTAACAAATCTAATTAAATTACATTAAGAATTTTAGAAGTGATTATAATGTAAACAAATGATATTGTGCGTTATACATCCTGTCAACAATACATCGTCATGTCGTATGAAGTCATAGCTTCCCTCCGACACGGCCTTCCTGACGTATTACACGCCCTCGTGTAATAGGCCGCCCATTATGGATTATCTGCAAAAAGAAAGAGATATTATAGTTCGGCCACTCCTGACCAAGGACATCGTGTACATTTTCATTCTGGATTTTTTTTTCTGAGATCTGAGTCCTAACAGACTCCAGACTACACACCAAATCAAGTCAGCAGTATCGAAACTGCCACCTCGTCGCCCATCGAGCTACGCATTTTGGGTCAAACATCAAAACACAAATCAAAACATCAAACACAAAAATATCCAAATAGTATACAGTCTCTCATTCTATCGATACCACTTTTCAATCGATACGTCGCCTCTCATTCCACCGATTTCACTTTTCAATAGCCACCCCGCCTTTTATTCCACTTTGTAATGGCCACCTCGCACCCATTTCACTGGCCACCTCGCCTCTATTTCACTGGCCACCTCGCCTCTATTTCACTGGCCACCTCGCCTCTATTTCACTGGCCACTAATGACTACTTCAACATCCAAGTAAAAATAAACTTTCAAAATTTCCAACGACTATTATTTCAATAATAATATCACAAATTCACAATCTTTGACTATCAGACTAAAATCTTTCACTCTATATGTACGATCGGCACAACTGATTTATGACCCACTTTGCTAATAATTCCTTTAAAACCGTCAAAATAGTAAGGTTTATTGTGTGTGTTGCACTTAGGACGTTATAAACATTAATAAAAATGCGTCACTAGCCTCAGAACTACGCAATTTTAAACTTTGTTATCATTGTACTAGATATGTTTTAGATAAAACAGTAATGATTTGAAATAATTTGAATCTCGAACTGAAATCTGCCTTATAATTGTAACTCTTTTCATTATAGAAAAATTATTATAATTTTAAAAATAAAATGTCATTCTGAAAGTATATGAGAAGTCAAGTAAAGTCAATAAGAAAAAAATTAGAACTCAATATCTAAAAATTAAATTGTATAATGGGTAGTCTCGCAGAACAAAGAGCTCGGACTGCAGTGCTCAGCGAGGAAGGCTATGGCATTCGAGAAACATCACGTGTGCCAAATATAAGTCGGAACACAGTGAGAACATGGACCAGACGGCACGCCGAAGAGGGCATTCTTGAAGATAGACGAAAACATAATCATGGCGTTCGTCGAATAACAAACCAACAAAGTATAGATATGCAGCACCATTATGAAGGACATCCCCCTTCTCGCACCCAAGATTTCGCGGCACGTCACGACGCCCGTTTACAAACCATAAGAAATCATTTACACCGTATTGGACCGCATCACCGGCACTATGATAAGAAAGTACACTTAACGAATGCACACAAAACTGCAAGATCAAATTTTGCACGCAATAATTTAGAATTTGACCGGACGAATACCATACTTTCAGATGAAAAATCATCTAGATCTTCTCAACATGGTCGCTCAACCTTGTGGCGTTACAACAATACGCGATACACAGAGGATCACGTAGCACCCAATCAACTATCTGGCCGAATTTCAGCCAACATGTGGGCCCGGATGGGTACCGGGGGTATAGGTGAACTTGTCCAAATTTCTCCTCGTCAAAACGCACCAAAGTATGTCGATTTGTTGGAAGAATCAATGCTACCGACAGTGCGAACAGTGCACCCACTCGAAGAAGTCCCTGTATTCTCCCACGCTCACGACAACCGTCGAGTACATACCGCCAGAACTGTCTCGAACTGGTTCACCCAGCATGAAGACGAAATTAATCCAATTCCATGGCCATCTAGGTCACCAGACCTCAACCCAATAGAAAATTTATGGGGTTTGATGGTTCAAATGTGGGACCACAGAAACGAGAGGACAAAGGAAGCAACCGAGCAGCACTGTAACGAAATTTGGAATTACATGAGGGGAACCGACATCCGCAATCGTCCAATCGGGTCGATGCGTAATCGACTATTACACGTCATTGAAAACAATGGTGCTTATACCCGGTTTTAGGTTTAAATAAAGTAAAATGAGTGTCATTTCTAACTTTGAAATACAACCAATTAATAAAATTAACAAAAATTTTTTTTTTTTTTTCTTCCACATTAATGTTGTTAATGTTTTATTTTCTTGTGTATTTCTGCCACCTAACGTATAACGATAACCCTAACATCCAATGTTGCATATACAAAAGGTTTGGCCTGTGTCACCTTTGGCTTGTCGATTCATGACCGGCTCCGATATCCCACCATTCACTCCACTTCACTTCCCCTGCTCCACCGCAGGTTGAATTCTGACATTGCTTGTATAGAGATTACTTCAAATTCTAATCGTTAGTAAGGCAAATAAACGGTCGGTAAGATACAGGAAACGGCACTTGATCCAACATACTTAATGACAGCGATAGTAATAGCACGTAATAGCATTTGTCAGATGCCACACGAGTACAGACGAGTCTCTCCGATCTGTTTAATACAACGTAGTCAGTAACTGTCAATGTCTAATAACATGATAACAAGTTCGTTACCAAGGAAATGTATGTTCAGGCGAATTTCAACCCAATTGTATTTCACGACTGCAAGAAAATGACCCTATGGTGGGTCATGTTTCAATTTGTTTGATTGTACCTCTAAATTTAAAAACTACCTATTATAATAGTCAACTGCCATTACCACGTTTAATAATTATTGAAATTCCATTATTTTAACTTCAAACAAAAACCGTGTGAACGCATCAGTCATCCGATTCGCTAACAACAGTTCTCAATCAGTCAAACAAACCAATACATCTAAATGAGTGATGTACTCTCAACCAACCCCCGCTGAGCGTGGCTCGGATGACACTTTTTGACCAAAGTAGGCAATCAGAGCAACGAAGGTTGTCACTCTACGGGCTCCAGGGTCGACAACTTATGAAAACTCATTATAATAGAGGAACAAACAAACTCAAAATAATTTTCCAATTTACAATGCGTTCAATAACTAGGGTATTCACCCTAATTCGAATTTGAGACTATCACAAAAATAATCTTAAATAAAAAAATCAACTTACCAAAGTGTCTACTAACGTAAATACCCCCTGAGTACCTTATAGTGGCTTTCAAACTTCTTCATAGCCACACTTTCTTCACGGTAAAATTCTAATCATCTGAATCTAAAATGTCTTTCATATAATGCCTGTAAACTTACTTTTACAAGAAAGATAACATAGCGTAGCAATAATGTGTCATAACCACTTTCCACTATACGTTATCTAAGTAAAAAAAAACTCAAAAACTAGATCCGATTTTCACATAAAAATTATTTGAAGGTAAACTTGAAAAGACAATGAATTTCATGCCCATCGTTTATAACATACAGTAGTTTTCTTATCTTAATCAGAAAACCAAGGAAAACGTCGCATAGGAATAATATGTCAAAGGCAACTGTCTACCATACATAATCCAAGTAAAATAATTTAAAAATCTAGACCCGATTTTCACATTATAAAAACTCTTGGAAGGTAGACTTGAAAAGACAATGAATATACGCACATCGTTTATAACGAACACAAGTTTTCTTACCTTAATCAGAAAACCAAGGAAAACGTCGCATAGGAATAATATGTCAAAGGCAACTGTCTACCATACATAATCCAAGCAAAATAATTTAAAAATCTAGACCCGATTTTCACATACTCTTGGAAGGTAGACTTGAAAAGACAATGAATACACGCATATAGTTTACAACAAACACAAATTTTCTTGCAAGTAACCAATTCCCAAAAATAATGATGAAAAAGTAAACTACCTACGTAATTTGTTCGTTTTCCGTTCGTTGATTTTTTTGCAACCATATCGTAATTTTTCGTACACGAAAAATATCACTCAAATATGAGGGTAGTAAAATTGTCTACCACAAACGATGAACTATAATTATTTACATTAAAATTCTTAATTTTCAGAATTCACACTAAAATAATAATTAAAAATTACCATACCTCCTGTGCCAGGTAGAATAGGCACGTAATTTTTATCTTACCCTGCACGATCAATAAAATTGCACTTCCACTCGCTGTACTAACGTGAATTTGAACCATGCCGGCACATAGTAAGCCCAACGGTGACCAAACCATGCATAGGCCGACACACCGCCGCTCCACAGGCACATTCAGGACGTCACCACTACGTCGCCGCTATTTCCGCCGACGGCCCCGACATGTCAATCGTCCTCAAATGCTTTTGCTTCCACTGCCAGCGCTTCCGGGAGCATCCTTCAATCCATCAGCACGCCTTCTCATACTGGCAAGGCTTCGCAGTCATTGCTTTCATTGTGGGCACAGGCTGAGATCCCACTTCTGATGTCGCAGAACGGCCTCGTTCTCACGACATCTTTAGTTATTTCAGGTTTAGTGGGCGTCATCAGGATGAAATGCGAGCATAAAACACAATAACCACGGTTTATACACTATTAATTTAGATTTGATCAACATTATGACATAGTTTAGACCGAGCAGCGGGTTCAGGGCACCCGCTCATACTTCTAACTTAAAACACTTTCTTTAAAATACTCTAACGTCCAACTCGACCTGCTGCCATCAACCGAATGTGTCACAAAAACTCCTCAGTCTACCGAAGTAGATACTACTCAAAGTATAGAGGGCGTCCGACCCCGCTCCGCCATAAGCTCTGCTCTGATTGGTCGTTTATTAAATTACAATATTCATAACTTTTATTAGGTTAGAACGATCTTGAAGTTATACAAACATTAACAAATCTAATTAAATTACATTAAGAATTTTAGAAGTGATTATAATGTAAACAAATGATATTGTGCGTTATACATCCTGTCAACAATACATCGTCATGTCGTATGAAGTCATAGCTTCCCTCCGACATATATATATATATATATATATATATATAGAGTAGAGTTAGGCATGTTTGCTGAAGAGTTTCTTGCGCCGCTCCTTCTCTTCAAGCCATTACGTGTTGCGAAGCGGTGGTAAATTAGATTAGGATCCCATAGAGTAAATAATAACCATAAACAAAATTAAAACTAAATAATTAAAATGAACAACTTGGCGGTAGGCTAAATAAGACTTTAACAATACTCACTGACACTTGCCATCTCTGTCTTCCGTGATCACGGCTACTAAAAAGTGGCCGAAATGTCGGAAAAATAAAAATCAAATAAATGACCGCCCTTAAAACCGTCAAAACGTAGTTTTATTATGAAATAACTAATTCTATTCGATGCCTGAGTGGGGCATAGCTATTTGCCACGAGTCTGTCATAATTTAAGATTTAAAATACCCCTGAATTTTTATCCACCCAGCTGTAAGTGTTAGGCCCCTTGAGAGTATAGTCTTGTAAGTGAAACGCACTTTGAATATATTAGATGACAAGCCGGGGACATTATGGCGAGGTCCGTGTTATGGCTTAAATCCACTTATGGGGTTTCAGGACCTATCTCATATACATAATTCGGCCAGTGATAAGGCACTATGATATCATTCATTTGTGTAATCCTTAGTTTTGTGCGCGACTTCCTTCGCATTGGAAAAGGATATGTATGTCATGAAGTGATAAATACTCGTACCGCCATCTAGCATACTGAAGGTGGAACTAACCACCAGAGCAATACGAAAGTTATCGCTGTCATGTCATTCTCGTTGCCATGGTGACGTATTTGTTAGTGAATTAGGACGGTGACGCCAATAAAACGCAGTTGCAGCGCCATCTTTTCGGGTATATTCGTCTATCCCTCGGGAATAGTACTTCTGGATGAAACGTATGTTATGTCCCTTTTCATACCCCTAAAAACTTATATGCAAATTTTCGTGACGATCTGTTGTGTAATTAAGATGTGAAGACGTCACAAACGAACATACTCACATTCGCATCCAAAATATTACTAGCGGCACAGGCAGGCGTTTCCCTACTCTGAAAAATAAAAATCTAGGTCCCGATTCCAGCGCCACCTTTTGGGTCCAACTGTAGATCTAAATCATCAAGAGACCCACACAAATAAACCCAAAAAATCGAAAAGTCCTGGAGCCGATTCCAACGCAACCTACCGAGTGACATTGCAAATCTAAAACATTCTCGAATCCACTTGAACGCACACATTTTTTTTTATCAAAATCAGTCCAACCGTTTAGGAGTTCAGTCACATACACACGTATGAATAAATATATATTATATAAAGGCAAAAAGACATGTTACATGAAATAAATGGTGGTATCAGAAAACTTATCTTACTTACTTACTTCTCGAACTCTCGGTTTAAAAAAATCTCTTTTATTATACATTAAAATGAAACCTATCCTGTAACCTAAATAGGTACAATTCCAATAAAATTTAAAAAAAAACATCAAAATATGGGTAAAGTAGTTTCGCAGTTCATCGCGGTCAAACACTGTGACATGGAATTTATATACTATATATTGTGGGCGCGATGCGATGCGATGCGATGCGATAGCCAACACAAGGCAAAGGGACGTGGAAGAAAAAACAAGGGAAGAGTGACTTACCTCGCCACTGCTCCACGGCCATACTACAATCGTTCTCCGGGGGTTCCGCACTCACTCAGATTTGCTTAGGTTGATTAAATTAGAATGGTTTACTTCTATATTGTGTTCCAACAATCATTTCACCCTATTGCGGTGACAGCTAACTTGAACGTCTGCCTTGTATTACTCATTCTTCATCTAAAAGTTTATTCTTTTCTTGATGGCGAGGATGAGGGGGAACAATTTATAAGGTGTTTCTCGGCGCCACCTCCACGTACATTATAAACATAAAAAATTATACCACTAATGAGTTAAAGTGCAATATATCTGAGAATACATCATATAAGTAATTAGGTCTATAAGACTTTTTTGTAGGAAATTAAATTTTCAACAAATTTGCTATTTACTTTATTTTTTAAAGTCCATTGCTCCGTAGATAACAGGAAAAATATTACATTTTTAGAACTCATCAGGATTACACAGTTTGTAATCCTGATGAGTTCTAAAAATTTAATATAAATGTAGAATAAATGACTGATTATAACTCGTACCAATTGAGCACATAAACTGTGAAATGATTTATGTTATTCAGATGTTTGACAAAGATTTAGTGAAAAATGAGGGTAGCGTTGAAACGCGACCCGCCGCGGGGCGCCAAAAAGCCAACAACTTGACTAATTAGTTAATTATAACGAGCCCAAAGTGTACAAGATAATAAACTTTCATGGCGTGACTGCAATCGTAAAAATTGATTTTAAGCCGCCTTCCTCTTTGCGGGTGCTCGTAGTACTCGACAAGTGTGTCGTTTGAGGTAATCGTTTTGTAAAATGAAGGAGCGATTCTGCAAATGGTCTTTAGGTATATTTTTATATAATCCTTGATTAATTTTGGTGGATAAATCCACATTGAATCTTATAAGCAGAGGTAAATGTAGTGAATTCTATGAATTTTAAATCATTATATTAATACGAGAAGCAAAACAATTTACCCCTTGGACTGGACTCTTTATACTATGTATAACAAAACATAATATAATATTATATTAATATGAAAATGCAACGGAAAACAAACCACCTTCCACCCATTTTAATATTATATAAATTTATCAGAGCTAGGCATGTTTTCAGAAGAGCGTTTGCGCCGCTTCTTCTCTTCAAGCCACAACATGTTGTGAAGCGGTGGTAAATTAGATTAGGCTCCCATAGAGTAAATAATAACCAAGTTGGCGGTAGGCTAAATAAAACTTTTACAATACTCGTTGACACTTGACAACTTTGTCTTCCGTGATACTGAAAAGTGGCCGAAACGTCGGAATAACAAAAGTCAAATAAATCACCACGCTTAAAATCGTTAAAAACGTAGTTTTATTATGTATACAAGTCGCGAAAACTTAAGAAAAGATTAAAACATAATATTTTACCAATTTAAATATTTTCAAATAAATATTTAACTAAAGTTAATCGTAGCTTATCTTGTTGGATGGGAATAAATAGCTTTTGGAAAAATCTCGAGATTAATTAACAACAAAACAGAAAAATAAGTTGAAGATGGTAACAAGATTCCTATTAAATCTTTATTGTTTAACAAAATTGATTTAAGATTTTCGAAGAGCGGCATCATAACTCGACTCGGGAAACTTTCACATTATACTTTTCACTTTTAATTTTTCATTGAAAACGTTTCAAGTTTTAATGAAGGGAAATAAGATGGGGGAAAGTTGTGAAATTAAGACAAGCCAGGTCAGCGCAGTCCGCCCCTGCCGCCCCGCGCGCGCTTCTTAATTAAAGTTGAGAGACTCTTAACTATTTGCTTGCGATTGTTTTTCTTTTTATTTGGCAAACAGTCGAGTGGGAAAGGGGAGGCAGGGGAATATACGCCGCCGCTGCCTATACAACCTAATTATTCCATACTACGTGAACTCTTTCGTTATTGTTTTATTACACTAAATTAGTACACTGTTACATAGGCTTAACTCTAGTTTAGTGTATTTCTTTGAATATAAAATTTAATTAATCAAAAGCTTAGTCTTAGTTCACATTTTATTGAAATGCGCCTTCAAAGGAATTCGTAACAAACACGCATTTACGAAAGCTGTTTTAGTTTTATTATTTACAAGAACAAAAGTCTATGCTAAGCCATATTTAAATTTTCTTAGTATTTCGCGTCTTTTACAAGCAATTAGCAATTTATAGAAGTACAGGGGGCAACAATAGCATAGTGTCCTCTATATGCTTCTTAAAATAAATAAAATATACTTCTTTATGGAAAATCCACTCTTACAATGACATCTCTGAATTTATTAAACTTCAAAAGAAAATGTACATACGACAGCTAATATTTTCGTAAATAAATAATAAATAAATAAAAATGTATCAAAATATATCTAAATTTTGTCATTAATAGCAAAATCGTTCGCCATTTACAAAAGCCGCAACTTTGAGTATCAGTGTCGAAATCCCGAATATTGTTTGAAAGCGCGGTTGCAAAAGCTTTAAGCTGGTTATCAAACATGCCCTAATCCCGATGGCTGATCCTCGAAACAGGTGGGCGAGCACTGCACCCCAAGCCGCAACAAACGGGGATAAACAGACGCGTTCTTCATTAATCTGTTATAAATGAGTAAAGTAGCAACATTTTTGAAATTCTATATAATAATAAATCTGTAGTTTGTACAATTCAGTTATAAAAGAGAAATAATCAGGAGGACTTTTTCCGACCAGAGGTTATAAAGGTCGTTTTTTGCAAATTCATATGACATGTCAAGTATCCACTGTGAGAAATTATAACTTTTAGAATGCCTGTCTGTCTGTTAGAGGATCACGTGAAAACTACTCAAAAGATTTAAATGAAACTCTACTCCATGAATGACGTCTTTACAGATGAATATAGTGAAAAAGATGACGCTACAGTCGCGTTTGTTACTATGATCAAAAAAAAAACAAATCAAACAATTAAGATTACTCATAAATAAAGTTAAATATATTCATATTTTAGAATTATTCAATAATTTTATATATACGGCTATACAAATTATTAAGTGTGTAAGCTAAAAAATTTACACATTTGGACCAGGCGACTATATAAATTCAGTGCGAATTTGAATTGAAAACATGTGACAAAAATAAATGTGCTTTTCATATTGAGGATATAATTGAAACAAGAAGGGGGCCAAAACGGAGTGCTAACGAGTGCTTTCGCTCGATTTGGCCCCGATTTATTTGCAGCGCTGCGCTGTTTGCTCGTCGGATCAACATTGACACGGCGCCGCGCCGTTGCTGCCACCTCTCGACCTGGCTATTTGGCCCACGCTGCTATTTTTCGAGTGTTTGCTGACTTAGAGCCTTCTCGAGCCTGAGAATAGGTGGGATATTTTACTCTCTGAACAATATTTGAGTTTAAAAGATAACAGACGAGCGCTTGAAGATGATTCGTTTATTGAATTATTTTCGATTTAAACTTATCAAATAAATGCGTGTGGCATGTATTTATGTGCCTATAGCTAGCGCAAAATTGACATGACAGTGGGGTCTGTCCTGGAGGAGGGGGACCCCCTGCACATCCGCACAGCGCCCAACTTTAACGTTGCACGAGCCCGCATCAGCCGCGTTTATCGTTTTCAATCTTGGTTATATAATAGTAATGTTTGGAAATGACTTCAGTTGTCTTTCATCACAAGTTAAAATAAAAACGAATAATTTGTCATGTCATTATCAAGGACGATAATTACCCAAAAATATAATAGAAATTTGTGCAAATTGAACGGAAAAATAATTGTCATAAATATCTTGTTATACATACACTATATATATTTGAAAATGTTACTTGAATAGAAATTATAATGGTGGTACTTAATTTGTTCTCATTTTGTTGGGTAACCAAAAAAATATCGATTTCGACTAAGTGGTTGATTCACATTACTAGAAAACTGCCACGTCGACCCGTGGCGAACTAGAATTAAACTTATTTACGGTATATCATTATTACTTTATATTTAAAATAAATAGGTTAAAATCAAGATTTAATGGCCAAATAACGAAAATAGTTAACGTTTGTATTTCTACGGGACCCTTCATAATTCGTGGACTGCCACCTTGCCAATTTTCATTTATTATACAAAAAATATAGTACTAAGTATTTTGTTATGAATTATAATAAAAGTTAGTTTTATCGCGCATCCGCACTTAGCACCGTTACAACATAATTTTATTATAATTATCGTACTTACCCCTATTCACTCTCCTATGATAATTAACTGTAGATATATTTTTAATATACTCAAGCAGCCGTGACAATAGAATGCACCAAGAAAACTTTCTATAAAAAAAATGTAATCAAAATTAAATTAAAGACTAAATTTTTTTTAAAAACACAGTGTAACGAACATGAGTACGTAAAAGTTGTGACAGTTTCAAGGAGGAACTATTAAATAAACCCTTCCGCGTGGGCAGGAGTCCTCGTGGACAAATAAATCCTTCGCCAGACGAGGGGTCAAGACGGCTGTTCTCGGTAATCCCGGTGCGTTAAGTAGCCTCTGTCAGCGCGGGGCCTTATCTAAGCCACGGCCGCTGCTGACTTAATTTATTGATGCTTTTGAGATCAAGTTGACTTTAACTATTGTTAACTTGCCATTTTTCATCTCAAAATATGGCTTTATAAGTTTCATTAATTTTAAAAGCATGGAAAAAGTATATATATATATATATATATATATATATATATATATATATATATATATATATGTATATATATAATGACTAATCCGCTCAGTAAAAAAGTAACTAGTTACTTTGGAGATATGTGTCACCGTCAGTTCATTTTTTGGTGGATAAAAATATATTAAAATTTTATACCAATGCTTTATTATTTAAATAGATTTTAATATTATCTTAAGTTTTTGCGATTTGTATACATAATAAAACTACATTTTAACGCTTTTAAGCGGGGTAACTTATTTGATTTTTATCTGCCTCCCGCCCATATTAATATAATATAAAATTATTAAAGTTAGGCATGTTTGGTGAAGAGTTTCTTGCGCCGCTTCTTCTCTTCAAGCCACAACACGTTGCGAAGTGGTGGTAAATTAAATTAGGCACCCATACAGTAAATAATAAACATAAACAAACATTAAAACTCAATAGTAAAAATGACCGAGTTGGCGGTAGGTTAAATAAAACTATTTGTAACACTCACTTCCACTTGACATCTTTACTTCCGTGATCACGGCTACTGAAAACTGACCAAAACGTCGGAATAATAAAAATCAAATAAATTATCGCGCTTAAAACCGTTAAAACGTAGATTTATTATAGCATGTAACTTTATTTAGAGCACATCTGTCTTATTGCATTTAGCTTATTATCAAATTTAAATCAATTAAGTAATTAAATATAATATAGAACAGTATGATAGTATAAATTCAAGTCTAACGAACCCCCATACTTATACCATTTGTTAGTGATAAAACGAACGCGCCAATCTCCATTTCAAACACTTATCATGGGGACAGAAGTATTCCTTGGCAATACGCTGATTAATCCCGGACTGAGTTATGCGAGTTACGACTGGGCAAAGTTGAGATATCGGCGCGGTTAGGCTGTTAACACGCGGCGTCTTGTATCAGGGTGCGACGGGGCTTAAATATATTTCTAGCTAAACAGCCTATTTGAACAAGGTCTGTTATGTTTATTAAAACTAGAAAAGTTATTTTCCCCTGGACTGTATTCAACGTCGAGCCGTTCACGTTGTTAATGATCCCATACTCACAGACGGTCTAGATACGTTTGGCCTTAGGAGAGACTTTGCTTCTCTCTGCCTATTCCACCGACTCTATAACGGGGAGTGTTCGGAAGAACTGTTTAGAATGGTGCCTTCGTCTGTTGGGAGTTCATCCCCACTTCCTCGATTTAGAATGACCTCCCAGCCGAGGTTTTCACACAGCGCTACGATATGTAGTTTTTCAAAATTTCCTAAAATTTCTTTGAACCCGGCAGCGAGTTGGTAACATCTTTGGTGTTGCAAACGTCGATAGGCGACAGTGACCGCTTTCCATCAGGTGGACCGCCAGCCTGTCCAAAAACTAGAACTGTTTAGCTCCCCTCATGTTGGACAGTTGGAATTTTACCACTGGTTACGTTTCCTGTGAAATATAATTAAGAATTAAACTGAAAAGATTTATTTTTTTAATCTAAATATTTTTGATTGTTTAACTCATTTTACGAAAAACAGTCCGACATCCCAGGTGGTATAGTAATTTTATTTTCTAGAAACTAAGGAAACTAGATCCAAAACAATATATGATATAGATGTACTCGTAGTAGTGTAGAGGAAAAAAACAGATATATTAATATCAAAATAAATTCAGTCAAAAGTCAGGAGCTTAGATTGAGCAACAACGCAGCAAATTATGAGATTGAATCTTAAACGGATGAATTAGTGATCTCCTATTGTTTAAACATTAATAAGCAATGTTTTTTGACGACATTTTTACTTGTATGTTTATAATAGTATTTACTTTGTAACTTTTATATTATATATCAATATTTTTTATTAAAAAATAATGTTTTTATCTTGAAAGCATGACGATAGTATAATATTTTAAAACCAATTTATTGTTTTATTTATCTGTGATATAAAAGATCTTCAGAGGGGTCGAATTGTACAATAAACTTAAAATAGAGACGCAAGTCGGAGTTCGACACAGAGCTATCTTATATCTCGTGTCACTTGAGACACGTTATACCTCGACAGACAATTACGGTTCTGTGGGAAAGACGAATATAGCTAAATGAAGAGGTCTGTGGTCGCATTTTCGGTGCTGCCATTCCAATTCATTTAGAAATTAGAATGTCCCGCGCAGCTCCGTTGTGGATCAAACCCTAGAACACTGTCACTGGGACTATTTTGCTTATATAAAAACATAATTAAATATTTATGTATATAAACCATCAGTGAAAAATTACCTAACTCATGGTGAAAACCGCTTAAAAACTCCTTGCGTTAGGAAGAGTTAGCGGACGGACAGATGCGGAAAGCGAATTTGTTTTTGAGGCGAATCTTTAGAATCGATGTGATTTGAAACTCGATGACACAAAAAGCGACACAAAAAGAAATAAACGCATAAATCTATAGAGCCGGAGAAAATGAGATATAATATTAGTACAAAATTTAATCATTATACTTGTTCGGTCCTTGCCCAGTGAAGTAGGTAGAATACCGCTCCATGAATTTTGCTGTCTACCCTCTTTCTGTGTAAGGTGACGGCCAATGCACAGCAGGGTAGGGGCAGCCATTTTGGATCACTTCGAGTCAACGTTTGACGAGAACAACATCGCGCTGTGCGCTGATACTTTTCAAAACTGCAACTTGTGACCATACTGGCCGTGCCAAGAACTTTTGCTATCCCTAAGGCTTTGCACAAGTGTTAGCTATAAAGTGGAATATACTGCCGTGTGCTGTTCCTGTGTGCAACCTGAACCGAGCCAGGAGGGGGCGGATCTCAAGGTTGGTGGAGCTTCTGCTTTTCTAGTGCAAGGATCTAGGGCATATCTTCGCTATACAGTCCATAGAAATCGAACCAGCATTTTATCCGTGGGCTACAGCACCCCACAATACTCATTCTTCTATCTTACTTATTCTGCTGTGTCAATACTTCAAATTTCGTGTTTTGAGCTTAAATATAAATATTATAACAATATAATATATGAAATTTAGATTCCCTCCCACCCCTTGTCACACTTTGTTAGACGAAGATACGTCGTCATCATGGAAATGCGAGCGAAGTTTCACTGGAACATACTAGTGTGTGGGTAGTTCTAGAATGTACACAATTCTAGAGGTTGTTTACTGTAGAAGAGCGTCTGCCACGCACGTCGGCTGCGAGGGTATTTATTTTTGTGCTCGTGGAAGTCGGGGCCAATCAATCTCGCTCCATTTCCAGCGCCTCCCCAGCGCCCGATTTGTAACCGACTCCACTCCGTCGGTTTTTGTCGCTTTGTTAAACCGGCTACGATTGTTATACTATTCCTGCTCCAACCATTTAGTTTGAGGAGGGCCTCGAAGTTTTCCCAGAGGAATTTATAAATCTATATATACAAAATAATAAATTTTAGTCTTCTAAACTTTCTTTAATTTTTCTTGTATTTGTCTGTTTGTTCAGAATTCATGTAAAATCTACTGGGCCGATTTCGATGCAGTTTTCGCCAATCGATAGTAAATTCCCGGACTTAAAATATGCAATATTTTATATTGCGAAAATCCCACGGGAATTTTCTTGACACGGGTTTAAAGGATATTTACTATAAGCCTACTGGTTCGGCACATTGTATTCCTTCTCCTACTTGTCTCCTTCTAGCACATCTAGACGCTGGATTGAGGAAGGCGGTGCCACCGGACGGCGAACCAAGATTCGTGCCGGCGGCAGTAAAATAAAGTTATATTTCGGCATTAGTGGCCAGGTTCCAGTCTCTTCAAAAAAAGCAACTGTGCATTTGTAGCACTTTTGGTGTTTGAAATGTCCATAGGCGATGGTAACCGCTTTCCATCAGGTGGACCGTCTGTTTCATAGCTCACATCCTTCCATATATAAAACGTAGCTTAGTTGTATCAGTTTCTAATGACTAATGAAAATGATTGGTGGATATCAATCGCATCCATCGCAACGTTGCATAGCACATCTCCGGTGGGAAGGCACCCACCCTATTCTAGCCAGCCGTAGATTTTCCTTTCTTCCACCACTGACATGATTAACCTTCGCCATCCTTACCACCACATACGATCCTACGACCATAGCATAAAAATAATGCTTTTTATACAGACTCTATGAGTTCATTTCTTACTTATATTATCTATGATAAAAAACTGCACTGTTGTTTTGAATGAAACACTGCTTTTTAGAGTCCCGTAATAATTTTGACAAAAACTGAACAAGATGGATTCGCGGTGCAAATTATATTACTAAGTTTCCATTTACCGTCAAAATGAGGTAATTATTACAATATAATATTTTCTTAAGTTTTCGCGACTTGTATCCATAACATAACAAAACTTCGTTTTAACGGTTTAAGCGAGATAATAGTCACCGCTACTTTTCAATGGCCGAGATCAAGGTAGATATGGCTACTGAAAAGTGGCCGAAAAGTCGGAATAAGAAAAATCAGATAAATTACGGCGTTTAAAACGGTTAAAACTTAGTTTTATTATAAAACTAGCGGCCCGGCGCGGTTTCATATGCGCTCTGTCCCTTTCCCATGGTATATAGCATCATGTTATATAACCTGTGACACTCCCTGTTAACGTAGCTTTCCAACAATAAAAGAATGTTTAAAATCGGTTTAGTAGATCCAGAGATTACCCCCTACAACGTCACAAACTTCATCTCTTTCTAATATTAGTATAGATAATATGCTTTAGAAAGGACAGAAAAATACCAAAGCAATTGAACCAATGAGATATGACGCCAGGAAATTAGCTAGTCATAGTAAGCTACCACGAGTCGCTCTTATGTTATATTCTTTGAATAAATATGGCTGAAGTGAGTCGTTCGTAAAGTGACAACTTGAGATTCTTGTACCGTCTGCCTTAACCGTACGGAGCTGATCTAATTTATTCAATCTCGGGCTCAGCCTCTAAAACGTTGGATAGGCGCAGACGTCTGCGGGGTGCGGAGAGGGGGGGGGCTGGGGGGGGGGGGGGGTTGCAGGCAGATTTAAGGGCGATAAGTTGGCAATAAAGCCGCTCTACGCGCACAATAAAGAACGCCAATGGCGACGGACGCGCTGTCTCTGTGAATCACTGCGATTTATGGAGAACTTTCCAGACGCATCTGTCTTCAGAGTTGATGGGGAAATTCAGTATGGCACGCTTCTGTATCTTACCAACCGTTCATTTACCTTGTGGCCTTACCATCAGTTGAATTTTGACATAAGCTCCATACAAGTCATATCCGATAGTGGTGTAAGTGAATGAATAATAAGACATAGTATAGGAACCGGCCATCATACAAGTAGAAAGGACTGATTCGGCAAACATTTTATGCTTATCTATACATATAATAAAATTGTTAGCGGTAAAATTTCTGTACAATGAAAAAAAAATGCTAAATACCGACTCAGGGGGATGTAAGAAGTGAAATAGAACTGGTTTAGTTTTTTTTTAATTTTTTTGTTTCTCTGTTTGTACCGGCTAATCTCCGAAACAACTGGACCGATTTAAATGAAATTTTGTATGATGGTAGCTTATATCCCTGGTCAACATAAAGGATACTTTTGATCCCGAAAAGTTAAAGATTTCCCGTGGGATAGTTAAAAAACCGCACCACGCGGACAGAGTCCCCGGCAGAAGCTAGTCTAAAATATTAATACAGACCATCAACTCTATAATATATTAGTAGTACGAGCGAAACTTCGTTCGCGTTTGCCTTGACGACGTGTTTGTTACTGAACTGCAAGGTTGGCACTCTTTAGCTATATTCGTCTAACAGAGAGACAAAAAGTAGCATTTTCTACATTTGCTGGTCTAAAATTGCCACCCATGTATTTTTCAGTTTTAATTAGACTGTACTACAAACTCGACGTGCTTTACAAATTTATTATGTTCATGATCTACTTTATAAAACAACTTTGAATAATTACGTATCGAAATTGTTTACGATAAAACAGACTAAAATGTATATTAGACTAATTATATTCTGTGAACAAAGAGAAAACGAATTCAAGGTTATTAGGACTAGGAGTGCTCAAACAAATAGCAGCAAGAAATTAATTTCATAATATTTTATTAGAAGACTTCGTCTAACTGTTATTTAAGAATTTAATAGGTGTTATAATTAAGACGTAGGCTAACGTGATAATGAATTCGTTAACGTAAGATAATTCTATCATAAGAACTAACAGCGGTAATAAAACTTCGTTGGCGTTGCCATGATGACGACGTCCTCTCGTAGTTAAAGAAGCGCACTATAATTGTGTCTCTCGTGTTTTCACGTGATGATTAGATAAGTTGACATTTCTAAAAGTTGCATTTCGAAATGTACTAGTCTGGATCAGACACGCTGACTTTTGTCATTTTTTTAAATTCATTGTACAAATAAAAAATAACAAATTGAGGAGGGGGGGATGTCTGTAAAGGTATACAATATATTTATAGAAAATGGCATATCAACAGAAAAAATATATAATTCTCCTATAATGAGGTACATCAGTAAGGCCCACTACTTTAAAGTATTAAAACGAATTGCTAATTTGGACTGTTTTAAGGCTTACATTCTTAGACGAAAAAAGGAAATAGACGAAGAAAACGAATAAAAATATGAAAAAATTGCGATGAACTTACACTAAAATTACAAATGATAGTAAAAATAAACAACCTTTTGAGAACATGTAACATACGCCGCATTTTTAGCAAATGAGATTTGCTTTGCTTTGGCATAAAACTGATTTTCAGTGCACACCTCCCCTTCTACTGCGGTGCCAAAAACAACCCAGCTATAAACAAATTAATTAAAAATTTACTATAATGCCCACATATTATCTAGACAAATAAATATTATGATGCTTTGATCAATATAATGAATGAATAGGCTCTTATTCATATTGAGTTAGAGTAAGTTTGTAGGCTTCTTTAGGAATTTTACAAATAATTTTAACTCAATATGAATAAGACCGATAGTATTCAGCTAGAATCATCGTTATAAACTTTATTTAAAATGTTATTATTTACAATAATGACATAAACAAAATTAAAATTTAAAATATTCCTAATTAAAAATAAAGTAAATTATAAATAAATTAAACTAAAAATAAACTATATATACAAACTAAAATTAAACCATAAAATCTAGTTCCAGACCGCTGTCAGTCGGAAACGTGCCCAAAAGACTGGCCACATTGCCTCGCTGAATGGCAATGCTGATGCCTTGCCCGAGGTACAAACCAGTCTTTTGGTCACGTGAGACATCCACCAGACGTTTGGCTATGTCTCGATAAAGCTTGTGCGCCTCAGGCCCCCATGGCCTAGGGTCTCGACCCCAAAAGCCGCAAATATGTAGCCATTAGTTATAAACTTAAATCTTGTGCATGTTACTAGCATCAGGAACATTCCAGTATTAGGTATGTAGTGGACTGCCAGGGCACGCGGGGTTGGGAAAACCGCATACACGTAGCCCTGGCGACTTAGCCTGACGGAACACCCAGGGGTTTTAGTGGGTATCCCTAACTGGGGAGTGGCAATAGCGTGGCTCCGGTGCTGACCGGGCACACTAGTGCCACCCCCGATCTGGCGAAACCCACACTGTCACCGGGTCGCGAACATCCTCCCAGGCTTCTGCGCCTGTCGTGGCTTAGTCCTCAAACGGATTTCACCTGGCCAAAAAAGCTATTGATTTAAATATACATTTTCTGCCATGCTTCAAGACAATAACATCGTTTATATGGAAATGCAAGACCTACTAGTATTTCAATCAAACCTCATTGCATAGCCAAATGACGATTTCAAAATAAATCCCATCTTGGAATGCATGCGTCTTCCTTGCCTTTATCTATCCCGAAGGCCCCAACCCCATAAAGCTGAATAACTAACAAATACCCGCAAGGTAAATTAGGAATATCTTATATTATGAAAATTAATGCATGTGTAAGGCAAATGCAATTAGTTATGTTGTACTTTAGTTGATTTAATTACTCAGACGCATCATTTGTATATGTATACTGAATAGTGTACAAAACCTTGTGATGATTTGGACATTTGCCGCTTGTAGGTTATTCAAATTTCGCCACCCCTACCGACCTCTAGAAGTCAATTAATTCACAGTCATATTAATTACATTGTTTTGACAATAACATTGTAATTTTATAATTTGTCAACTTGTATACTTTGTATGTTCTCTATAATTTATCATAATTTTATGTAACAATATTTATCTCTAATATGATGAGATTGTATATAGATGGTATTCATTACATTTTATTTGAATGTTGGCAGACGTGATAGATTTAAACTGTTCAATTTACTTTATTACGCGTAAAACTTTTAATATAGTATGTTATACAAAATATTATTATCTAAAATTTCCAAATAATAATGTATCAAATTCTTGTCCTTCATAGGCCTTTTATTTAAAATGGTTTATCAATGACTTCATTCCGCTATCGGTTGTGCCAATTTGCTAAGTTTCATATACTGTAAAATTGTTGGAACGATGGCGAGATGTTCTAAAAATGTTTGTGTAGATTGAGTGTATGAAATGTATTAAAGCAGTAAGATGCTCAGATTATAAGCATAGTGACCAGTTGCTGTTCTTTTATTACCATAAACCCTTCTGAGTTGTTGCAAGTATTATAAAATAATAGATTTGATGTATGAAAAACATAACAATAATATGTATAAAAGAATACAAAACCAACTAAATATAAGGTTGGGGAAAAAGTTTCTTCGCATTTTATATAAAAATTCAAAAGGTTTTTTTTTATAAAGTTTATTTACATTTGACTAAAGTATGTAGGTGCCATTTTGTTGGATAACTTTTTGCCATCTTGTAGGTAGGGACGTGATCTCATTGCTATAAAAATTTTGGGGCTTCTGATCAAAAAACTGCGAGAAGTAGTTTTGGCAGTCCTCTCGTGATGTTAACCTGACACTACCTAAGTTATTCTGCAGAGACCGAAACAAGTGAAAATCTGAAGGTGCAAGGTCAGGACTATACAGCGGAAGGCTTAACACCTCCCAGCCAAACTCTCGTAATTTTTGCTGAGTGGCTAAAGATGTGTGAGGTCTAGCGTTATCATGGTGAAAAACCACACCCCTTCTGTTGATTAATTCCGGCCGCTTTCTCTCAACTTTTTGCTTTAGTCTCATCAGTGGTTCGCAGTACAGTTCAGAATCGATGGTCCTGCCTGGCGGTAACATCTCATAATGAATAATGCCCTTCCAATCCCACCATACACACAGCATCACCTTGTTGCGAGTTAACCCGGGTTTCGCCACAGTCTGTAAAGCCTGACCGGCCTTTGACCACGATCTTTTTCGCACGTTCTTATCGTACGTGATCCACTTTTCATCACCAGTTATCAGCTTCTTCAAAAATGGTTCGGTTTCATTACGTCGTAATAAAGAATCACAAATGAGTACACGGTTCATTAGGTTTCTTTCAGTGAGCTTATGAAGCACCCAAATATCGAGCTTTTTTGTGCACCCAAATATCGAGCTTTTTGGTGTACCCAGCTTTTCTCAAATGCGCCAAAACCGTTTTGTGGTCAATTCCCAGTTCTCCAGCTATATCGTAACTACTAATATGCCGATCTTGCTCCACTTTTTCAAAAATGGCATCAATTTTGTCCGTAACAGGGCGACCAGAGCGACGTTCATCTTTGATATCAAAATTTCCGGATTGAAAACGTTTAAACCAAATTTGGGCTACTCTCACAGATACTACATTAGGTCCATAAACATCACTTTTTTTTTCACGGCTTGTCTTGCATTTTTACCTTTTTTGTAGTAAAATTTTAAAATGTATCGAATTTCTTCATTAGATTCACTAATTTTAACAATAAGAAAAACAAATGAAAATCACACATTTTCCTAATTTGAATTAGGAATTGTCTTCTTTAAAATTAAAACTTTTTAATAATACCAAAACCAGACAGATACAAAGGTATAGCCAAAGAGATCTCATTACAAGTTCATACATACTATATACAAAAAGACTTTTTCCCCAACCTATTATCATGAACTGTAAAGAAAGTGTAATTGTGTGGCTGTTTGAAAATGGTAAAAATTTAAAACAAATAATGAAATAGAAATGTTGATAAATTCCTGTCTAATACTCAATGCACATATTTAAAAATAGATACAGATAGCAGGGAAACCGGGCTCATTCGCCACAGAACCAAGAAGGACCATTAATGAATAGAGAATTTCAATCAAAACACGCGAGTGTAACGGACATATTCCTAACTTAATAAACCTACATCATAAGTTACGTCAAGTTGTCATTGTTTCGCTACACAGCGAGAAATGAAGGAAAATAAATTGTAACAATTTCTAGGTATTTTGCGCACAAAAGGTAATTTGAGGGTCTACGCGACGGCTAAAAATTCAAATGTATTTTCGCTTTGAGAATTCTTAGAACTCGAAGTGACGTAAAGAGATTTGCAAATTTTTCTTTGACATCCCAAAATTGTTCATAAAAGCTCTTGACTGTTTACTATTGTATATTTAAACGAATCGCCGGTAATGTACGCTTTGGCAAAATAAATAGTACTTATGAAATTGGCTTTGTATAAATAATAAAATATAATTGCCGAGATATATTATGTTGATTTCATTTTTGTGAAGGTAAATTCGCTTCGAGATGTTTTTGCGTTGGTAGTATTTGAATATTTACAGGACTTCTCAACTGAAATTTAGTATTAAACATTATGTTTAATATTGATGTTTATTACTTTAATATATAAAAAGTATTAGTTTTTTTATGTGCTGACAGTGCGTTACTACAAACGCAAAAGCGTCTCGAAGGTAATTTATCTGTACTAGATGTACCCGCGATTTCGTCCGCATGGTTTTTTTTCGCGGAACTTTAAAAACAAAGTAGTATCTGCCAATTAAAGTCTCGTGAAAATCAGTCCAGCCGTTTCAAATTAGCCGGAACATCTAGACTAACAAAATTTTTTTTTTTAATAAAGTACCGTATATACATAGTACATGTGAATTTAGTAAAAAGTTATTATTTTAACTTTACAAACAGACACTTCAATTTTATTTACCTATATAGATATTAACAGGTTCCTTTTCTTATCATAAGGATATGCGTATTAAGAATTTTGCACAGATTATGTCCTTGATATTTTTTTATTATTTTCACATACATGGGTAAGATAAAACCATATGAAGCGATATTATTACAACCTTTACGAAGTGAGCTGTGCCCGTCACTTCGTTTGCGTAGCCTATTCGAGACAAACTTTCAGATAGACGGACTGACTAAAGAATACTATTATTTATGATTGGTCATCATAATTATAAATAGCAGGTTCTAATTTAATATCTATTACTGGTCTTCATTAAACATTGCCTTTTATTTTGTTAACACAATCAGACATTTAAATCTCATACACTGTCCTCAAAAAATTTTCGATTTACAAAAATCTTCATCTAAATGTAAAAAAGTTGTGATAGCGTTATGGCTAGCGCACGCGTTCCAAACTCAGAGGGCGCGGGTTCGATCCCGGCCGGAACGCATGCGCCACTTAGGCAGTTTTCTCACCTAATGTGCATATTGCCACGTGCTAACAACGGTGAAGGAAAACATCGTGATGCAACCTGCACATCGAGATGACCGACGTGTCAAACCTGCCAAGCCACCTTGGTTAAGCGTGGCCGGTATACTGTCCGTGTCCCTATAATTGGAGGCCAGAGCCCAGCAGTGGGCCATTTATGAGCTGATATTATATTATTATATAATATTATATACACTGATCTAAATAATATTAATGTAATTTTAATCAACAACTGTCTTTGTTGCTTCACCCGGTATATTTACTCCTGTATGCATTTCCGACACAAAAACAGCTTATGTCCATGTACTGTTATTAAGCAACTTACTTAAGTTTATTAAATCAGACTAAAGTAATATAAAAACATATTTTTCTGCTAAAATAATGGCGAAACCAACATTCGTTTCTCATATATAGCATCTGCAACTCGAATAGCACATCATGCCTTTTGTCAGACTGTCGATATTTGCTAGAGGAGACAACAAAACCTCATAACGCACGTTCCGCACGCGTTGCGGTCGGGGTGAACGTGTCGCGGAGTTCTCGCGCCCACATTTCTCACGGTGAAAACTCAATTCACTATATTGTCTACGAGTGGTTGTAGTGGCCTTATTGTGACAAAACTTTACCTCGAAATTTTACATGGAATAATATCTAACTAAGCTGCTGCCCAGCAAAACATAGAGGCGAGTCGAAGCCAAACTGATTTGAAGTAATACAACGTACGTCACGTTGTTTATGACAACGTAGGTATTCTACTCCGTCTATTCTATGGAAACGACATCATTTATCAGGACAAAAAGCAACGCAAGTTAAGCCCTAGAATATAGGCTAGATCTTTGTCGAGTTTCATTAAAATTTGTTTAGTAGTTTTCACGTAATGCTCTAATAGGCACACAAAATACTAAAAATTGTATTTTCGAAATCGGCTGGTCGGAATTAGCCGCCCTGAATTTTGAGTGAAGTTTTTAAAAGCCTTGTACAAATTCGAATCATTTATAAATTGAAGTGTCTGTTTGTAATGCACAAAATAACACATATTTACTAAATGCATATGAAAGTATATACGGTACTTATATCAAGAAAACAATTTTTGAAATTTTGTCATTCTGTCTGTGTGTTCCGGCTAATCTCTGAAACGGCTGAACCGATTTTAAGGGAACTTTCACTGACAGATAGCTGGTGTTATAAAGAGCAACTTAGGCTACTTTTAAAGTTACAGTTTCACGATGAAAACGTGGACAAAAGTAGTTTGAAATAAATAGCGTAGATTTAGCCCCTCTAACGTCGTTAATGTAGCCAAGCGTCGGTCACGTAAGAGATGAAAGTAGGCCGAGTGGAAGGCGTTTTCCCGAAGAAGCCGTCACACAACACGTTGCCCAGATCTCGGCAGATAAACGGACTATAAAGCTGGTTTACGCCCCTCGTAAAAGCGAACGGGGTGCGCGATTCACCCCTCGTCATTGCCCCCGGACGCCGTCAGATGCTCCGCACGATGGCCACTAGTAAAGGCGACTTTCATATCTGCCACGGTATGGAGGCTTACGACTCATTACAGCAAACATGTTTCAATATGATGCTATCGAACGAATTCTGAATCATCCTAAAAACGTTTTAAGACATTCTGAGACGCAAGTTTTAAAATCTTTAAAGAAAGAAAGAAAAATATTTATTTTTAATAGCGACACATAACATAAAATAATACTAACATAACCAAGTATATATAAAATTATACTGAAATTGTATGCCACAATTTGGAAATTAGGTTGGCACTCAGCATTTTTCTGTCATTCTAATGGTGAACTGCAGGGGCCCTCTAGCATCTAGGGAGGAGAAGAGTCTTCACCCCTGTTGACGAAGTGAGTTTGCCTTTCCCGGGGCATTCTCAAGCACCGATGCGCTAGGATCGGCGTGGTCGTAACCACGTTCTAAGTCTCACGGTCTTCCTGCCATAAGCGCGGGGCACGTGGGAGGAGGGTGGTTTTAGTGGAGTATTGAGTGTCTCCGAGTCAAGCCAGCGATTTGACTTTGGTGCTTCATTCGTGGATGTCACCACTCGTCGCTTTGGTCTAACCCTAGTAAAGGACAGAGTAGTGTGCGAAATGGTGAAAGAATTTTTGAAATCGGTCCCGTAGTTTTTTAGTTCATTCGTTACAAAAGACAAATCTTCCCTGTTTATAATACTAGTATAGATACAAATCTACGTAAGTAGTATAAATTCTTTTATCGAGAATTGATAACATTGTAGCGAATTCGTTATAGACGTAAATTGAAATAAATCCAGTTGTATGTTTCACATACATGATATGTCTGTACATATTTGAGCCGTTTGGGGTGGAGACTTTAGGTCCAAGGAGGCCAAGTGCCCACAAATTATTTCAAAATATGAAAAATCGTCTGGTCGATACAATAGGAGATCGGAAGGATGGAACTTAACTCTTAGCCTCTGTACCCACCGAGGTTAAGGCTGCCAACCTTCTAGGTACAATGCCTAGCGATTCTGGTCTGGTGGGGTTGGACGGGCTTTTATGTAGGTTTTTATTTATTATTGTGTATATTTTTTAAGATACGTTTATTTATAGGATAGTTCAAAGTAAATTGGTATATTAATTATATAAAAATATATTTAAATTTCCAAATTATAAATCCAGTTGTACATAATTATAAGAGCCCTTTTGCAAAATAGCGGACACCTATCCGGACATATTGGTAGGTGGTTTTGTGTCACATTGTTGTCTGGCAGATTTGTGATAAAATTCAAGTTAAGATACCTAAAGCATTGATAAAAGTACAGTAGAAGAAAAACAAACAGTCCGAAGCAAAATGGGGAAAAATCTAGATTTAATACTAGAATGCAACATAAATAAAGTGGCGAGAATTATAAAATTCTTTGTCGCTTTTGTTTCTTTCTTACTCGAAAGAAGTATTTACTAATTAAATTTGACGTTTCATGATATTAATAAGAAGAAATTGAAGATGTCTTTAAAATATCTACATTCTAAAAGCTCTGAACAGTAATCCTAAATTACAGTGCCTCGTTTAGATAATGGCGGATAAATCAGAGAGAGTGGCGACGCACCAGCCGAGTTAATTGTTATTAATTAACGGACACGCATTGTGCGAGCACTAATAGCCTGTTACAATATACCTCTAGTTCTTCAAATAGCTATAGCCTAGAGAAAGATAACACTTCATTGCACACCAAAATATACAATTACAAAACCAGACGATATTTATAACATTTTCCAGGCAATAGAATAGGCCAAAGCGATCTCTTTCAGGCAACCTAAATGAAAGAAATTTGAATCAAGCGTTATAGGTGATGCAGGAAAAAGGCAATATAGATATACATTAAATATATTGCAGGTAACTCACTAACTCCAATTTGTAATCCGTATAATATTAGATCAATTATGTTCAATTAAGGAGCTTAACGTCTTTATTTCTAACAAAATGGGCGGTATATTTTTCACATTAGACTAAGATTTGCTCACAACGTTTCTCTTCACATTGTAGTTGTATCAACCAAGTAAAACTATTTAAGCGACGTGTATCTTAGAGGATTAGAATTTAAATCTATGTTCCTGAAATAAGTCACAGCTGCTTTAGTCACTGAGGTAACGACTATAACTTACTTCTTAATAGGCAACCCAATTCCATTTTAAGTTTTCAAAGATTGTTCATCAGTCAGTCATGAACATTATAATCAGTGTGTTTGCTTCTAAATTAAGAATGCTAATCTTTTTTTTAACTGCAGTACAGCAGCACAAAACCCGACTAAGGTCTGGAAAAATCGGTACTGAAATTTACGCACTAGGTTCGCGAAGCCTAAAAACCAGCTACGTAGGATTCGTGAAACCATTCTCTCAATGATCTGTGCAAAACCCGTTCCCAGCTGAATATTTGAAGAGTGGTGCCAGAGGGCTGTCTGTTAGCGGTGTCGCCCTAACACAGCAATTAAACAGTTTAACTGTTTAATCTAAGAAACGTGCTAATTGTATCGAATCGGCACTGTTTCCAATTAGCGAAGTGGTCGTCTCAGATGGATTTAGTTCGGGCGGGCTTATTGGATCGAGCGCTGCGAACGCGGCTAATGTTGTTTGTCTTAACAATCCAAGATTGGATGAAACCTACTGTTTTGTATTAGTTCGCAAATAAAGGGGGTAATGGCCTTTTTATGTCCGAATATTGTTAGCTCCGCTTTATTATGGCGTCTTATAGATTTCACCTTCTGTTTCCTACACTAGTAGGAAACTATTGATTAAATTATTTTATGTTGCTGATATAATAGGGTATCACTCTGCCTGTCTACATTGAATTTTACACTTTAGCTCAATGTAGAAGAATGATTCATCGTCAAGTAGAAGAAGTACTTTGACCTCATAACCCAAAAGAACTCAAACACGGAGAGGCTTATTGTCACTGAAAAGTTTAAAGTAAGACCCTTCGCGGTAGATATTTAAATAGGTGGATTAACCAGGTCGAAATCAAAGCCACAATCTTCAGCAGTCAGGAACATAGTTAGAAGAAGAATGTTTACTTACGGAAAAGAAAAATTAAATACTATTAGTTATAGCTGGATCACAGCAAACAACTTGACGAACCACTCCATGGCAAGTAGTCACTGTTACAAAACCAAAGGGTGTTTGAAACTAATAGGTCACGCAACAGGACAAACAGTCTCACTTACGCAATTAATATTGGTGAGGATTTACTAAATCAAACGAGATACAATAAGAAACTAATTCGTTTATAAATTGTAATATTCTGTAGTAATTCTATTGATGATCTAATTTTGGCAATAATTGAATGAAATGTTTTCGCAAAGGAATCCATTAGAGAGGCGGCGTTGCCGCAAGTGGTTTTCTCCGTCCGTGAAATTCGTCATAAAAAATACTTCACACATAATTTAATAAGGACAAAGGAGAAAGTTGTTTCCCCCGAATATGATTATCTCTGTTCAAAGTTAACGAACTCGAGTTAAGTAAACGATGGAATTTGCTGAAAAAACAAGTTTATCTCGTCCGTGTATAATTGACTTCGCTAGAAGGCTTTCGCTTCGTCAATGCCCGCCTTATGTCAACAAAAGCTAAGTAGCAAGTCAAAATTAACATAGAATCCTATACTTTGAATAATTTAGATGATATTAGTTGAAAATTATTATCCTAATTCCGAAACTCACGCGAAAATATCAATGATGGTACTGCGCTTTAACCTTTTGCATGTTCCCTAAATTTTAGTTTTTGTCTTAACTCTGTCGTTTTAACTATTTTAATTTATCCATATTAACAGAACGACTAATCCAACTGATGTTAGTTAATTTGCTGGCAAATAAATTTAAACATGAAATCCGTCATAACGTATATGTATAATTTGAAAAACCTAGGAAAATATTTGAAAGTGCAAAGATAAACCTTTTTGTAAAACTGTAGAACCTAATTAAGACAGAAATTAAAACTAGCCCTCTCCTCTGAATGCCTGAAGCTGCGCATATCTTGTTACTGTCAGCAATAAAACAGCGTAACGAGGTCAACAACTTCAATCTGCTTCCAGAGAAACCTTAAGGCGTTAACTGAGAACTACCATTAATATAATTCAACGAAAATATAAGAGAACATTAAAAAGTTAAATAACGTGTCGCACCCGCAAGTCTTAACTACGAGTAATAATGCAATCAAACCTTAAGCTGGTCAAATCTCTCCACGAGTTGGTTTGGTCACCACAAACTCACTGAACCATCACAACACTGCACGGAACACGCTTTAAGCAGGTTAGTATTTCGTTAGGCGCAACGGCGTATCAGGCTATCGTGCGCTAAGCTCCCGATAGGAGGAGGATGGCGATTCAGGGGATGAAGTCCGCGTGGGGCGGCTCGGGCCGCGCGACTGCCGCGGCCGCCGGCGCCTCGCCTCGAGCGGCGCGCGCTCCCCTATACTTCGGCGGAATGTAGGTGGTCGCAACTCGGGATTTCGCGTTTGGTTCACTTTAAAACCAAGTTTGTATGCAGATGGGTGAATTCGACCAGATAGAACGATGTGAGACAACATTTCCATTCAAAGTATTTTTCTATAGAGTAACACAAACAGAAATAAATATTACGTACAGTCTTAAAAACTATAATCCACATTTTCAAACTTTATTATTACAAATATGAATGTTTTGTTTGTTATGCTTTCACGTCTTAAATACTCAACCTATCATGACGAAATTTTGCATACAAGCTGTCAGGGATACAGAAAAGGATAAGAGTATGTTTCATCCAGAAAAAAGATAATGTTCCCGAAGAATAGTAAAATATTGTTATATACCGACAAAGAGATGCGTACAGGTGTGCGCATTTCTTTGTACACTTTGTACAGCCAGGTGGCTGTCGTAAAAACGCACTTTATGGCCTTCTATGATTTAGGAATTCTTTTGTTTACTTTGTGTTTACAATTTGTAACTCAGAAACCATGCTGTTGTTATCATACTTATTTTATGGCCGCCATTAGAAGGACTAATCCTTGTTTTTATTGCATTGCGTCGAAGCTTGCCAGATGTACGGATTAACGCGGCCCCTTTGTCGGTATTGTACAGTTTAGTATACATATAACACAATGCCCGAACAGAGGAGTGGGGTCAAGTCAAGCGACGACTACAATACTAGCAAGACGTGTGTAGTACTTTTGATTAGCGATATAGTGACGGACTTTTCGCGTGTAATTGAATCGTGCAGTTTGCACTAGTAGTGTCTAGTTATATTTGTACCTGTTTTATACGTGTATGTACAGTTCTAATAAACTCTATAGTAATTCCAACGGCATTTATTTTAATTGGCGTCCTGTAGCTCGTAACAATATGTTACAGACCATCGTTGTACAAAAAGCTGTAGTTATTTAATTTTAATTCTTTAACAAAATTACATTAAACAAAAACTTGTAAAATAAAATACTAAGGGCAATTTAATTGATTAAAAGCAACATCTTCCATGCAAATATTGCAGCGACGTACCTTAAGGCATTTACATGTAGTATATTCTTCTTTTTCCATATAATCTCTATTTCATTTTGCAGTCTACCTACCACATGATCGTAAATCAATGACATTCACCCTAATGTTACTAATTAACTTATCCTATACGGTTTTCTCAAAACCAAACTACAGTCATGACCTCCTTTACATACAATACTATATTACTGTTAATGAGCCGAGCTATAAAATACAGCTGCTTGGGCTCTCTTAATAACCGTAAGCACGCATCGCTGGAAATAAGCAAAGTGAATAGGGCGCAGTCTTGACTGTTATCGCAAACATTTAAATCGTTTCAAGGAATCGATGACATAGTTAAAGTGTAAAGCTCAGCGGCGTTGGATTTTCTGAACACAATTATGGACTGTATCAACATTAGATTAAACTGTATGGGATCATTTGGGCAGGACATTATAGGGAAAAGGGCAAGCACGTACCTGTTTGATGACGTAAAATTATGTGTGACTCCTTTGCTCCTTCCAAGTTTTACTTCGATGCACTATTTATTGACAATGCGATACACAAATTTAATATTGTTCGAAGTGCGGCGCAGGTGTCATTATTATTCTATGTTAGTGATATTTGATAAAGATAGTATTGGAATTTCTTGAGCAGAGCAATTTTTCTTTGTCATATGACATGAATTAATTGACGTGCATGCGCAAAGGGAACACGCCATCAGTTTAACATTATTCAAAACTCAAATGCAGAACAACAATATCATGCCAAAAAAGGTTATATAGCGTAACCACTCAGACGAATAAAAATATTCCTCACAGGTATAAAGGCAGGCAGACAATATGATTAATTAGACAGAGAGAAAAAAATAATTTTTAATCTTATAATAATACTAGAGTTAACCTCTAGTTCCTGCTTCTTGTTTAAAGAGCAGGCATTAAATACAGGTTACATTGTACAACATTTTTATGTTAGTGCCATTTGCACCCCAAAAGTCGTTTTATATCGCAAACTATCCGATCTCCTGGCATGAGTATATATGTCCATTTTCGGCATTAAAACTACAATTAAACAAAATTACAATAAAAACGATCCAGTGTTCCCAGTGTTTTTTCGAAAACTTATCAGAAAGACATAACGAGTCACTATCGCACTTTTATAGACGATGAATTTTTATATCTATGAACTTGAGAAATGATTGGTCTCATTCATACTCTCAACCTCTATTTCATGCCGTCCTAGTTTTATTTATCTATGAAAACTACAAAAATGACAAAAAGGACAAAAAAACAAAAATGACAAAAAGAGCTAAAAGGACAAAAAGGGGAAAAAGAGTAAAAGGAGCAAAGGAGAAAAAAGATCGAAATGGACAAAAAGGGCAAAAAAACGAAATTGTCAAAAAGGACAAAAAGATCAAAATGGACAAAAAGAGCAATAAAAGCAAAAGAGCATAAAGAGCAAAATGGACAAAAACAGCAAAAACAGCAAAATGGTCAAAAAGAGCAAGAAGGACAGAAAGAGCAAAAAGGTCAAAAAAACAACAAAAAGGACAAAAAGAGCAAAACATACAAAAAGGACAAAATAACCAAAATGATGAAAATGGCAAATCACAAAACCAATCAAAACCTATCCCACTTTTGGCATAACCTTTACATAAATCTATCCCAAAATCTATCCCATTATCCGGGAAAAAAATATTCCTTGTCCACCCTTGGTATGAAAATTACATATATACCGATTTTCAGACAAATCGGTCCAGTAGTTTTTCCGTAAAAGCATAACAAACAAACAGACAAATATATTTTTATCCCGGAAACTATCCCACTTTTCGGGATAAAAAGTATCCTATGTTCATCCTCGGTATCGAAAATATAAATATACTGAGTTTCAGCCAAATCGGTCCAGTAGTTTTTCCGTGAAAACGGAACAGACAGACAGACAGAGTTACTTTCGCATTTATAATATTAATAGGGATAATTAATATAATTCTGGAATATTATTAAACACCAGATTTTTAAACATAACTTGTTTACTGCTAAAGTACAGCTGAACCTAGTTACGGAAGTTCAGCTCTCCTGATGAAAAGTGGAAGCGTCGCCTATATTCTTCATTTTTATAATGCGGTTATTTATTCCTCTTTTTTCAAACTTACATTGATTTTTTTGTATGTAGAAATCAAATATATGGAGCCTAAGGAAGGGAGGAAGGAAGGTTACATATTTGTGTCGTTTGGAGTTGAAACATTAGGCCCGTGGGGTCCGTCGGCAAAGAGTTTCTTTAAAGACATATGTAAGAAACTCTTTGGCACTACCCGTTGATCAGAAGGCTGGCTCATATTTCGCACAACAGATAAGTATTGCCATACAGCGTGGCAGTGCAGCCAGCCTTCTGGCCATGCTCCCCTTTGGCAGTGATCTGCTACATAATGTATTTTAGTTTCAGTGACTCCCTATTAGCAATCTCAACATTTACTTGACAGATCTTATGATACCAATTTTATTGCAATTATTAATTAAGCCGAATTGTTGCAGAATTTTATAAAAATCGACTTTATTTATAAATAAGTTTTAATCAATATATTTAGAGTACACGTAATGAACTTGTAAGCAACATTAATTTCTGGGCACTTTAGTGAAAAACATTAACAGGCAAAATGTTACAATACTACCTTTTACGAGGTTTATTAGGCTCACTAAAACCTAATAAAGCTCACGGAACAAGTGAATATAAACCCCTGAATGTGTACGAGTAAATGAAGATTGACTTCATTCGATGGGATTTGCCGCGCATAGTGGTATTATCTATGTATATCAAATAGTCACTTGTAGATTGTAGTATTAGATTGTTACACGACAGGTGAAAGTGATCTTTTTAGGTACGAGATGGTTTGGCGCATTAATAGTAGAGAGGGCGCTACTAGTTTGAGAGCCTAAATTGGCCTTTCGCTTGAGGTTAACACTCTGCTTTTCATTTCAAATATGTGCAAAGTAAATAATAACTGATAAGTAAAACAAAAAACAATTTTATTAATGAAATCAGGCGTTAAATCCATACATAAATCGAAAAAACGTCATCACGTCACATCACGTATATTAAACATCAAGTAAATTTCTTTTTCTGTGGCATTCTACTAGCCAGTATTTATTGTCACTAATGTGTAGTGGATGCACTTACCACGTTTAGTCGTAGCTAATTTTATATTATATTTGCGTAAAATATACTATGATCCTGGTTACCATACGCTCGGGTTTCCAATTCAATTATTTGCTCTTACATTTATGGTATTCTATTTTATTTCTATTGGAAACTTTCATAATAAATAAAACTAGTATTGTTTAACCTACTTCGCATACGTAAACAGAAGTCGGTCATTTTCAAGGTCAATCTCTTGACATTTGACGTTTGACAAGTGCTACTAATAAATAACATAGCAACAAGTTTCTTTAATCTACGGTATGTTTTCCATTCATGTTTAAATCATAATTTCTAATCATAAAACAAATTACATATAAATATCCATTTCAATTTTCTTATTTATCTAATTTAATTTAATTTATCAACTACATTAATTATCTACTCTGTAATTCAATGCCTATATGCCTATGTTAGCCAGGACGTAAGGATATGTCCAACCAATGAGAGGTGTGTATAAAAGTAGCTCTCATTGGTGGGAATTCAAAAATGAAAGCAGACACCGTTTTTGAATAGAGTGAAGAAGAGACCATTTTGTACGACAAAAAAGATACTTAGAAAAGTGAAAATAAAAAGCCAGTTTAAGATTGAAGTTATATTTATTCAAGAACCTTACATCACAACAATAATATCATAGCACACTCTTCATTGGTGACCCCGACTTTAAGAACAAGGCAAACAAATACAATGGATGGTAAAGTTGCAACTACGCGCGCCCCAGGAACGTCCGCGGAAACAGATGAAACAGTGTGCAGGATTGGGGTAAGATTGCCACCTTTTTGGCCAGAAGAGCCAGCTTTATGGTTCGCCCAAGTGGAGGCACAATTCGTTTTATCCGGTATAACGGCGGATGCTACCAAATTTTACCATGTTATATCTCAGCTTGAACACAGGTATGCAGCAGAAATTAAGGATATTATTACATCCCCTCCAGCAGAGAACAAGTTTGGGAAATTAAAAACCGAACTTGTTAAGCGTCTCTCCGCCTCACAAGGGAAGAGAGTGCAACAACTCCTTATGCATGAGGAATTGGGCGACCGGAAACCGTCCCAGTTTCTTCGCCACTTACAAGCGTTGGCAGGACAGAGTCTACCAGAGTCATTCATGGCCACACTATGGTCAAGCCGCCTCCCGGTAAACATTCAGACTGCAATAGCATCACAACCAAACTTACCACTCGAATCTGTTGCAGATTTAGCAGACAGGGTCCACGAAATAGCCCCACCCTCACCTATGGTGGCTAGCACTAGTTCCAGCAGCGAAATAAGAGAGCTCACTCAGCAAATGGCAGAGCTGTCGCGACAGGTATCTTCCCTCCAGAGTCAGGTACGCTCAAGGTCTCGATCTCGCTCATCTGAGAGATATCAGCGAAAGCTGACTGCACGTAGATGGTCATCAGATCGGTTCAATAAGAATTATTGCTATTTCCACAATCGTTTTGGGAGTAAAGCTCGCAGATGCCAATCTCCCTGTACTTACTCGGGAAACGCCTACGGCAGCCGAAATTAGCGGCTAACGACTGCCTTACAAGCCCTCGCCGCCTCTTTGTGACAGACCACGACACTAAATTTCAATTTCTTGTGGATACAGGCTCTGACGTTTGCGTGTTTCCTCGATCTGCCATCAAGCAGCAACGCAGCAAGACAGACTACCAGCTCTTCGCAGCCAACAGCAGTACAATAAACACATACGGTTGGATGGAGCTGAAGCTAAACCTGGGCCTGCGACGCGCTTATACATGGAAGTTCGTCGTTGCCGATGTCAGTAAGCCAATAATAGGGGCAGATTTCTTAAGTTTTTATAATTTATTAATAGATCTTAAGAATTATCGACTTATTGACGGCCTTACTCAGCTTTCCACAACAGCGACATCTGCCGCGAAGACTTCGGCTATTGCTTCTATAAAGGCAGTAGGTGGAGGTTCAGTATACCATGAGCTGCTGCGTGAGTACCCAGACATAACTAGACCTGCAGGTACAAGAAGACATAGTAACCATAACACGGTACACCATATCCGCACTACTCCAGGTCCACCTATATCTGGTCGCCCACGCCGTCTACCACCAGATAGGCTCCAAATTGCCAAAAAGGAGTTCGAAGCAATGCTGGCAGACGGTACAGCACGCCCATCAGAAAGCCCTTGGGCATCTCCCCTCCACCTTGCTCCAAAGAAGGATAATGGTTGGCGTCCTTGTGGTGATTATCGGGCACTGAATGCCAGGACTATACCCGACCGTTACCCAATCCGACATATACAGGATTTTGCCCATCAACTGGCCGGCAGTAGGATATATAGTAAGGTAGACTTAGTTAAGGCATACAACCAAATCCCTGTACACCCAGACGACATACAGAAGACAGCGATTACAACCCCATTTGGGTTATTCGAATTTCCATACATGACCTTTGGGCTCAGGAATGCTGCACAAACCTTTCAAAGGTTCATGGACGAAGTGCTCAGAGGCCTGCCATTTTGCTATGGCTACCTCGACGACATCCTTTGCTTTTCACAATCTGAAGACCAGCATGTTGACCACTTAAATAAATTGTTCCAGAGGCTGTCTGAATATGGCATACTAATCAATTCAGCTAAGTGCGAGTTTGGCCAGTCGAAAATTAACTTCTTGGGGCATGAAGTCTCGGCAGAAGGTGTACGTCCCCTACAGGAGAAGGTTCACGCAATTAAAGAGTACCCACCACCCAAAACTGTCAAGGGCATGCGTCGGTTCTTAGGTATGTTCAATTTCTACCGCCGTTTCATACCTAATGCAGCCAAAATACAGGAACCTCTAAATGCTGCACTGTCAGGTCCGAAACGAAAAGGGTCTAAAGACCTGCTAATGACATCCGAGATGATAGCAGCCTTCAACCTCTGTAAAACTAGCTTATCGAGGGCAGCTCTGCTAGCACATCCGAATCCAGAAGCTGAATTAGCCATTCACACCGATGCTTCAGACTCAGCGATGGGGGCAGTACTTCAACAGAAGACTTCAGGCAACACCTAGAGGCCATTAGCCTTCTTTTCCCGCCGCTTGTCCGCAGCGCAAAGGAAATACAGCCCATATGACCGTGAATTACTCTCCATCTACAAAGCTATCCGCTACTTCAGGCACATGGTCGAAGGTAAACACTTCACAATATTCACAGACCACAAACCCTTATCATATGCTTTCCAACAAAATAAAGATAAGTGTTCGCCCAGACAATTTAGATATTTGGACTTCATTGGCCAGTTTACAACAGATGTCCGTTATGTACGTGGAAAAGACAACATAGTGGCTGATTGTCTGTCACGAGTCGAACTATTAACAGAGAATATTGATTTTAATGCACTTGCACATTCTCAGAATGAAGATTCTGAACTGCAAGAGCTCCTTGGCTCTTCCAGCCTCAAATTAAGAAGAGTGAAAGTGGAAGGCACACAGAACACACTATTTTGTGATGTATCCACGCCAAACCCTCGGCCTTATATTACAGCACCATTTAGGAGACAAGTATTTAACACACTTCACAACTTGAGCCACCCAGGGTCGAGGGCAACTGTCAAGTTAATCACTCAGCGCTTTGTATGGCATGGGATAAAGAAAGACTGTAGAAACTGGACTAGAGAATGTATTGAATGTCAGAAAAATAAAATTTCCAGGCACACTGTTTCACCAATACCCTCTTTCCCGGTTCCGACTGAACGCTTCGCACATGTCCACATGGACATAGTAGGACCATTACCTGTTTCATCTGATTACAGATTCTGCCTTACAGTCATCGACAGGTTTACACGTTGGCCTGAGGCATATCCTTTATCAGATATCTCAGCTGAGACATGTGCCCGCAGCTTCATAGCAGGCTGGGTATCTCGCTTTGGTTGTCCGCAGCGCATCACTACAGACAGAGGTAAACAGTTTGAGAGTAGCCTCTTCCACTCCTTGGCTGCTACGCTCGGCAGTCAGCACCGTCCGACGACTGCATATCGCCCCACTTGCAACGGTATCGTTGAACGCCTACACCGTCAGCTAAAAGCGGCTATCAGGTGTCATACCGACACCAACTGGAGTGAAGCCCTTCCTCTAGTGCTCCTGGGCATACGCAGCGCTTGGAAGGAGGACATAAAGTCTTCGGCAGCAGAGCTTGTATATGGAGAACCGCTTCGTCTACCCGGTGAATTTTTCAACCCATCTGCCTGTCACTCAATGGATTACTCCAACTTCACCATTCGCCTGCGGCGACATATGGCGAGACTAGCTCCAACACCAACCAGTCGTCATGGGGAGAAGACATTTTATATCCCAAACACCTTGGCTACATGCAATTTTGTATTCCTCCGCCATGACGGTGTGAGACACCCACTCGAGCCACCATATACTGGGCCATATAAAGTCTTGGAGCGCGGCAAGAAGATCTTTAAAATCCAGGTCAAAGGCAAAGAGACCACAGTCTCCATTGACAGAGTGAAGCCAGCCTATATGACCAAGGATGACATCAGCACGCCGTCGAATGACACACAGGATGCTAGCACAACCTTGCCCGATTCTTGGACGCAACCGAGCGTAGAAAAACGAACCAAATCTGGAAGAAGAGTAAAGTTTACGGATCACTATCGACCTTAGCTTGCAGCATCAGTCTCAGGGGGGGAATAGTGTAGTGGATGCACTTACCACGTTTAGTCGTAGCTAATTTTATATTATATTTGCGTAAAATATACTATGATCCTGGTTACCATACGCTCGGGTTTCCAATTCAATTATTTGCTCTTACATTTATGGTATTCTATTTTATTTCTATTGGAAACTTTCATAATAAATAAAACTAGTATTGTTTAACCTACTTCGCATACGTAAACAGAAGTCGGTCATTTTCAAGGTCAATCTCTTGACATTTGACGTTTGACAAGTGCTACTAATAAATAACATAGCAACAAGTTTCTTTAATCTACGGTATGTTTTCCATTCATGTTTAAATCATAATTTCTAATCATAAAACAAATTACATATAAATATCCATTTCAATTTTCTTATTTATCTAATTTAATTTAATTTATCAACTACATTAATTATCTACTCTGTAATTCAATGCCTATATGCCTATGTTAGCCAGGACGTAAGGATATGTCCAACCAATGAGAGGTGTGTATAAAAGTAGCTCTCATTGGTGGGAATTCAAAAATGAAAGCAGACACCGTTTTTGAATAGAGTAAAGAAGAGACCATTTTGTACGACAAAAAAGATACTTAGAAAAGTGAAAATAAAAAGCCAGTTTAAGATTGAAGTTATATTTATTCAAGAACCTTACATCACAACAATAATATCATAGCACACTCTTCAAATGATAATTTAGAAAAAATAATGAATATGTAATAATGTTACAAAATTGTTGATATTTTTTATTACAATTTACGCAGCGATTTAATAGTGGCTGTAAAAAAAATTGGGACATGAGTTGCATGTATTATCTATTGTTCGTATAGTTTTCAAACAAATTTGACAGCAGAGAGAATCGTTTCCCAGGGACGAAAAGTGCAGTTTTCATCCCTGTGATCAGGCAACTCCAAGCATACTTTCAGAATATGAGTAATGAAGTGTTATTTTAAAAACAGTGTACATCGTATTGTGTTAATAAAAAACTTAATCACCTTTCAGAGCAACCGTTAGTTTTTTTTTCTATTACAAAGCACACATAATTTAGAAAAATCACATTATAGGTATAATATGTATTTATTATATAAAAAGTATTTCCATACGAACTGGGAACCTCTTCCATTTTTCATGGTTAAGAAGTATATTGTAAATCTCTTTTTAACAAGTCTATAACCCTCTTAACGGACTACTTTTAAAGTGTGTTTAGAGCAGAGAAAATAACACGTCCATCGTGGGTACAGCGCTTTAGTTGCGAGCAAAGTGGTGGCCAAATTATTAAGACAGCACTAAATTATGAAAGAAGCGCGCCGCGACCAACTTGGCCCCTTGACAAGTTTTCTGCGTTCCTAATAATGCATGTGAGTGGGGTCTAAGCCCATGGCTTCTGAAAGCTAACTTAATATTAATAGCCCCCTTTCACTGTCTACTCCTTATTAGTTTCAAACTATTTAAAAACGTCATTTTTAGGATGATATTACCCCCGCGGCGTCGCCGCGTATCAAACCCTATTCGATATCCCTTGGTTATTTAGAGAGGAAGCCTGTATGTTTCATTGTGAGTATTGTCTGATTCATACTGAGAAAGTAAAGCTGTATAAAGTGAGGGATTTATTTTAATCCGTGCAGGAAAGGAGAAGGCGACAAAACAACCCACAACCAGGTGGTAGGGCATTTGTCCGACTAGATGGTTACCACCCCTGGTCTAATGTATGCCGCCATAACAACCTTGAGTTGTGTTCCAGCATTCGTGACCAGGTTCCAGTCTCCCTTAAGCGAGCAGCAGCGCATTTGTAGCACCTTTGGTATTGCAAATGTACATAGGCGATGGTAACCGCTTTCATCAATTGGACTGTCTGCTTGTCTGCTGAACTCATGCAATAGAAAAAGGGATGTTGTATTCGTTGAAAACCAGAAGGCAAACAATTAGGTTCAGACAGACAAAGTACAAGTTGATTTTGAAGAAGCATCACCACTTGTAGGGAATATCTATACATATCATAAAATTATAGAGGTCAAATTTCTGTACAATGAAAAAAAATGATAAAAAGCGAGTCAGGGGGATGTAAGAAGTGAAATAAAACTAATTTAGATTTTTTCAAATTTTTTGTTTCTCTGTTTGTCTGTTTGTCTGTCTGTTTGTACCGGCTAATCTCCGAAACGACTGGACCGATTTACATGAAATTTGGTATGGTGATAGCTTATATCCCTGGTCAACATAAAGGATACTTTTGATCCCGAAAAAGCAAAGAGTTCCCGTGGGATAGTTAAAAACCTTTAACTACTTAAACAGCTTATAACAGACTGAATGTAATTTCTCTGCAACGTAACATAATAGAAGCGGAGATTTTGACAGGGTGTGTGTCGGTGAGAGAGTTTTATATTATATATATAATATATGAAGCTGATAAGTTTGTTTCTTTGTTTGTTTGCTTGAACGCGCTAATCTCAGGAACTACTGGTCTGATTTGATTTTTTTTTCAATATTAGATAGCCCAGTTATCGAGGAAGGTTATAGGTTATAAACCATCACGCCAAGAGCAATAGGAGCGGAGCACCAATGAAGAATGTTTCAAAATTGCGGGATATTTTTAACTTACTTTTTTTTAACTATTCCACGCGAACGAAGTCACGGGCAGAAGCTATTTATATATAAAAATCAATGCAACTTTTTGTTGTAATTTTATAACCTGAAAACGACTTTACCGATTTTGCTGAAATTTTGTGTGTGTGTTTTTTGAGTGGGTCCCGGGATGGTTTAGATCCACAATTGGAACCGGTAGATGGCGCTGAGATCGGGTTCTACAATCCTCCTAATCACCTGGAGCGATTTTGATGATTCTGTTTTTGTGTGTTTGATTGGGTTCCCGGATGGTTTAGATTCGCAGTTAGAACCGGTAGGTGGCGCTGAGATCGGGTTCTAGAATCCTCCTAATCACCGGGAGCGATTTTGGTCATTTGGTTTTTGTGTGTTTGAGTGGGTTCCCGGATGGTTTAGATTCGCAATTAGAACCGGTAGGTGGCGCTGAGATCGGGTTCTAGAATCCTCCTAATCACCGGGAGCGATTTTGGTGATTATGTTTTTGTGTCATGAAACAAATTCTTTTAGGAATTCAGAAAATATGGCGGTACGAAGTTCGCCGGGTCAGCTAGTACCTACTATAGAGATAGATTCAGTTAAAGAAATGTAAACGGCAGATGTTCTAGAGGGACATGAAGAAACTATTCCTGATGATGATACAGCTATAGGAAGAGAGTTTGCTAGAGTAGAAAGAGATAATCTTCTTCAAGGTGTAATGACGAAAACTGTATTAATAATAAAACTATATTTTAACGGTTTTAGCCCGGTAATTTATATGATTTTCATTATTCCGACGTTTCGGTCACTTGTCAGTAACCGTGATCACGAAAGACAAAAATGTCAAATGGAAATAAGTAAAGTTTTTATTTAGCCTACCGCCAACTTGTTCAATATTGTGGTTATTATTCACTCTATGGGAGTCTAATCTAATTTATTTTGTAGTTAAAGCTTAAGATAATAGTGCAGTGTATCAAATTTTCATCTAGGCTCTATACACCCTCTAATGATTTACTTAATTTTATATCTTAAACATATTATTTGAAATCCACTCTCGCTATTGAAACTATAAATACTAGCTCACCCGGCAAATATTGTTTTGCCATGTAAATTATTTCTAGTGAATATTTTATATTATTAATATTTTATATTATTAATATTTTATATTATTATTTTATAAGTTAAATAAACAATAACGAACTTATTGTTCATACGACTACTCCGTGCTGTTTACTGGGTGAGAGGTGACACCGGCAGACGCCTGGCGGGAACAACTGATCGAGTGGTAACAGATCAATTATCGACCGCCGAGAGTCGAAGATTATTACAGTAATATCGCTATTGCAAAATAGGGATTGGTGGTAGAAGAGTGAAAGTTTAGAGTTGTATATATTTTTAATGCTAAATCTTAAAAAATTAAAAGAAATCTTTTTGTCCTACAAAATTTCATAAGAAACGATCAAGCCGATTCGGAGGAGTTTGGTTACAAACACTGTGACACGAGAATTTTATATATAAAAGAAACATTTTTAAGCGTATCTAAAAAATCGAAATGTGTGCTGGGACACATATTAGAAGTGAAACTTCAACGGACAAGTGGAAAAACGAATCGCAACGGACAAGTGGAAAAACGAATAGCAACGGATAAGTGGCAAAACGAATCGCAACGGACAAGTGGAAAAACGAATGGCAACGGATAAGTGGAAAAACGAATCGCAACGGACAAGTGGAAAATCTTCAACTGACAAGTGATAAAATGAATCGCAACAAAATTTTAACTTGAAGTTTTACGGGCAGGTTTTCAAATTAGTAAGTACATTAACAATCTGCCCGTAAAACTTCAAGTTAAAATTTTGTTGCGATTCATTTTATCACTTGTCAGTTGAAGATTTTCCACTTGTCCGTTGCGATTCGTTTTCCACTTGTACGTTGCGATTCGTTTTTCCACTTGTCCGTTGCGATTCGTTTTTCCACTTATCCGTTGCCATTCGTTTTTCCACTTGTCCGTTGCGATTCGTTTTGCCACTTATCCGTTGCTATTCGTTTTTCCACTTGTCCGTTGCGATTCGTTTTTCCACTTGTCCGTTGAAGTTTCACTTCTAATATGTGTCCCAGCACACATTTCGATTTTTCGCAGGTTTACTGCAAATTATGATTTGGTTAGGTTAAGTACATTTTAATGGTGTATGTAATACGCTACCCACGCACCGAGCATTTTTTACGTCAACACTTTTGTTGTTCGTTGTCGTTCACTTTTGTTATGACTTTCGAAAAACTGAACAGTTGGCAAAGTTTTCTTGTTGTTATTTTTGTTTACTCAACAAACTCTATTTATTTATTTATATTTTTTTACACATACCACAAATAGAGGCAGTGATGCCTTGTCACGTGGAGAGCAGAGCTATAGTTCGATGCAAACTTAAGTTTGCCTCCATTAATAGCGGCTCGGAACATCGCACTTTTCGATGCGCAGAACGCAATTTTAGGTATTAGAGGGATGAGGTAGTCTGAGGACGCGGTATATCCTCGCTCGCTCTCTCGCTAGCTTTCTCGTTTACGAGACTTTCCCGGCGCTCGGCTCACCAGAGCTGCCAATTTAGCGCTTTAGGAGCTAGATATAGCGCTTTTTAGGGCAATCCAGCTCCCAATTTTATTAAACAACTTCCAGCGCAAAATCTTGCGCTTTTTATAATATGCAAATATCTAATTAATTTTATAATAAATATATATGAATATCTATACTAATATTATAAAGAGAAAAGATTAAATTCTTTGTTTGCATTGAAGAGGCTCCAAAACTGCTTAACCGATTTGAAAAATTCTTTCACTGTTGGCAAGCTTCACAATCCCCGTGTGACATAGGCTATATTATGTTTACAAAAAAATTAGGGATCCTTACTAAAACTCCAATAACGTAACCCAAGGTGTAAAAAATACCTAAAATCGCGAGCACTGCGAAAACTATTGATGATAGAATGAAATAATGTACTACGACTTTGCAGAACACATCATTATCTACAAAAAGTGTCGCGACAGCATATGTCTAACTATTATAGTTATGCCACAATAAGTGTCCTTTTATTTCAATAAATTAATTAAAATGCCGCCGCTAGAACAGGCACTTTATTTGTATCTTGATATTAATCCTTATCAAAATAAATTACTTCATATTCAAGACTGCTTCAATATCTTTATTATAACTTTTTGAATTATTCAATTCGGACATTCCATTCGAAAGATATCACGAGTTTAAAAAGTATTAGAACACGCGGCTTTGATGATTTATATTGACAGAAAAAAAGTATTTCAAAAAATATTTCAAATATACTTACACACCGCGGAGAATACCAACAGAGCAGATGTAACTCCTATAATATATTATTATATTTTGTCTGTATAGTGTAATACACTACACACGCACTGACAATTTTTTTCTGTCAACACTTGTCGTTCACCTCGTTGTGACTTTCGAAAAACTGAACCGTTGGCAAAGTTTTCTAGTTGTTAATTTGTTTTCTTATTGGAACATCCCACTTTCCGATGCGCAGAATGCGATTTTAGGTATTAGAGGGACGAGGTCGTCGGAGAACGAGGTATATCCTCGCTCGCTCTCTCGCTCGCTTTCTCGTTTGCGGGACTTCCCCGGCGCTCGGCTCGGCTCACCAAGTCTGCCACTTTAGCGCTTTCGAAGCTAGATATAGCGCTTTTTAGGGCAACCCAGCTCCCAATTTTATTAAGCAACTTCCAGCGCAAAATCTTGCGCTTTTTATAATATGCAAATATCTAATTAATTTTATAATAAATATATTTATGAATATCTAGACTAATATTATAAAGAGGAAAGATAAGATTGGTTTTTGCTTGCATGAAGAGGCTCCGAAATTACTGAACCGATTTGAAAAATTCTTTCACTGTTGGCAAGCTACGCTATCCCCGGCTGACATAGGGTATATTATATTTACAAAAAAAATAGGGATCATTACTAAAACTCCAATAATGTAGTCCAAGGTATAAAAAAAATACCTAAAATCGCGTGCGCTGCGAAAACTATTGATGATAAAATAACAAATAAAATAAATTACTGAACCGATTTGAAAAATTCTTTCACTGTTGGCAAGCTACGCTATCCCCGGATGACATAGGCTATATTATATTTACAAAAAAATTAGGGATCATTACTAAAACTCCAAAAATTTAATCCAAGGTATAAAAAAAAATACCTAAAATCGCGTGCGCTGCGAAAACTATTGATGATAAAATAAAATAATGTACTACGACTTTGTAGAACACATCATTATTTACAAAAAGTATCGCGACAACATATATCTAACTATTATTGTTATGCCACAATAAGCGTTTTTTTATTATAAAAATTTTATTAAAATGCCGCCGCTAGAAAAGGCTTTTTATTTGTATCTTGATATTAATCCTTATCAAAATAAATTACTTCATATTCAAGACTGCTTCAATACCTTTATATAACTTTTTGAATTATTCAATTCGGACATTCCATTCGAAAGATATCACGAGTTTAAAAATGTAAGAATTAGTGACGGTGATCACGTGACTGTGACATCTTTTCGTGAGTCAAAACTCCATAAGACCCCCTCTATATAGAAGTTTCACTTCAAAAATAATTAATATTTATTTTAAGGCGAATCGTTCCAGTAGTTTATGGAGGTATCGTTTGTGGACGTATTGGTCAAAAGTATAAGGTAGTTCAACGAAGTGCTTCATTGCTATTTGGAAATAGTCATGACAAATTGTTTATCTAGTTTATCTCTCGTTTACTTAAGATCGACGGGTCCTACGTAGACTAATGCAACCGACAAAATGACGAAAATAGTTTTTTTGCATGAACAGCCCTAAAATAACTTATATTTTCATATCCTGAAACAAAAAAATATAAATATCAATTAATTTCGAAGATACAAACTTGTATCCTGGTGCAAGTGACGCTGTTTTAAGCCAAACGACTGTCAACGCTGGTGTAAGTGCTTTGCACCAGTGTAGATAGTCGCGAGCCGCGCGGCGCGCGAGTGCAAGTGGTATTTGCACCAGCACGCGCGCGGCGACGTTACCGGGTGCACGTGCGACACTAGTACAAGTGCAAAAAGTTTTTGTTTATGTTCTGAAAAAATAAAAGAGACTGCAAGATATCAGACATTTAAAAACTTCTGGGAGCTAGGCGATCATACTCAACAGTGGATTTTATTACGAAATATGTTTTGAGTCTAGAAAAGAAGAGGGTAGTTACTGAAAATTCCTAAAGAAAATGCACTCTGCGACATTCAATTCCGGTATCAGAAGGAAGTAGTAACATCGAAATAGTTTATGTCTGTAAGAATATGTTTTTTAACACATTGTCTATAAGTTATATTTTTTTAAAAAGCGGCATTAGACTAATTCGATCTAGGTTTTGGGGTAGTAGCAGAAGATCGTAGGGGAAAACATACAAACCACTCAGTAAAGATACCTCAAACTGCCAAAGAAATTGTGTGTTCTCATGTAAATATGTTCCAACCCGTAGAGTCTCACTATATAAGAAAGGAAACGAGTAAAATTTACCTAGACAAGTCATTGAGTTTTTTCCGAATGTTTAATTTTTACAAAGAATGATGTAATTAAGAAGAGATTCCCCAAAATTGCAGGGTTGAAACGTTGCGACACAATATAGAGACATTGTTAATAAAAACTTCAACCTCTCGTTTCATATACCGAAAAAGGAAAAATGCGAGTTTTGTCACGCATTTGAAAACTTACAAAATCCTACAGACAAACAAAAATCCAAACACGATTGGCATCTGGCAAGAAAATTTCGGCAGTTGAAAGAAATGGATAAACAATTATCAAAAGAGGATAAAACTCTAGTGGCTGTTACTTTCGACTTGCAAAAAACACAAAACTTACCACACGGAAACGTTAGTACTTTTTAATACAAAAGAAAATTGCATTTTCACAACTTTACTCAATTTGAAATGGCTGATCTCCAAGGATATTGTTATTGTTGGGATGAACAGACTGCAAAAAAGGAGCAAATCAAATAGCCAGCTGTGTTTATGATTTTATTTGTATGAAGGTAAAGGAAGGAGTTAAATCCTTTATATTCTGGTCGGACAATTGTGGAGGACAGAATAGAAACAGAATTATTTTTCTTATGTATATGTACTGCTCTTGGAAATTTAACATGGATATTACTCATAGATTTCTTGTTGTTGGTCACACCCAAAACAGGGGTGACAGCATTCACTCTGTGATTGAAAGAAAAACTAGAAATGTTTTGATTTATACTCCAGATCTACAACATCTACAGATAGACTTTGGCTATCAAAATGGCAACGACTAATGCAAAATCATACATTGTAAAAGAAATTACTCAATCTCACGTCTTCGATTTTAAATTTTGCCTTGCCTTTTTTGATAATTGGAAAAAAAAACCACCGGGGAACTTGTCATATGGAATAAAATTTGCGAAGTTAATGTTCAAGCCAAAGATTTATTCTTGATTAAGTATAAAAATGCTTTTGAAGAAAGCGCCTACAAAACAATACAATGTCTGAGAAGTAACATACGGACCAGTATACAAAACTTGGCGAAAAAATTTGATGGCTTAAGTGTAGCTTACAGTAGCTTCTTACCCATAGATAAAAACAAGTTCAAAGATCTACAAGATCTTTGCAAATCCAACGTGATTCCTGAACAATACCATTCATATTACAATAATTTGAAAGCTATCTCAAAGAATACTACTGGAGATGTATCTGACTGAAGCATTTTATTTAATTGTGCAATCCTTACTCTTTAATTTCGAATGTGATACTTAATTAAGAAATACTTTCTTTTTTAGATTTTGATTATTATGAAAAAAAATAAGAAGATATAATTTTTTTTTGGTGGAAATGCCATTTTATTTTAATTTAGAATAAATCGTTGTGTTTGATTTATTTTAATATATTTGTTTTATTAAACCGCAAATTTAGTTTAATCTTTTACTAGAGCACTATAGGTGTAACTGGCACATGTAAATTGCACTACTTTGTAAATTGGTGCAAATGACAATAGTTGTTAAAAATATCTTAAATTAATAATAAGCTTCAGTAGCTAACTAATATTCACAAAAATAAAACATGTTAGATATTGTAATATTTTTCTATTTTCCTTAATTTTCAAAAAACCTAAAACACTTTAAACTGGTACAAGTGGTCACTTACATTGGTTTTCGTGTTAAAACACTTTAAGGAAAACCATATAGGTAAATGCAAGTGAAGCTAATTTCTAAACTACAAAAAAATATAAAAAAATAAGTATGCAGTCTTTTTTTTAAACATATTTATATATAACATATCAAAATTTCTAAAAAAAAATTTGAACTATGTTAGAGTTACAACTGTTTGAACCTTTAAAACGTTCTCCTGTAAAGTTGCGTTTTTGCACTTGCATTAGTCTACGTAGGACCCGTCGAGATATTCCTTTCGGCCCTTACCTACATAGAAAAAAATGTGCTATCGTCCTGAATTTGTTATTTTTGGCTGTTGTAACGGGATTTTGGCGACCTTTTCTTATCACGTTTTCGGATAGATGCCGATTTCCACTTTGGCCGCACCCGGAAAGTTCAGGATACTTTATCCTATTTAGTGTCCCAAAAGTATCGATTTGTTCTAATATTAGTTGCAGATTTTGAAAAATATTCATCTTCTTTGCTTACTTTCTCTAATTACAGGACGACGACAAGACGAGATCTGTGCAGGAACGAGGAAGAAAAACTAATTTCTGCGGCCTGTCTGTCTTAAAAGTCGACGAAATTGCCCACAGCCAGGTGGTAGGGAATTTGCCAATTTCGATGGTCATCACGCCTGGTCTACTCTACAGTATTCTGTCACAATTACCTTGAGATGTGATCCGTTATCAATAGTTATGTTCCAGTCTTTCCTTCTGTGGTACTCCAGCATTGAAAATAAAAACGTGTGCGTCTCGGGACCCCCGATAGAAGTGATAATTTAAAGTAATATAAGTTGAACTATTTCATATTGAAATTGTTTAACTTGAGAAAAGCTTAGGTTATTACTTAAACTTTATGTATATAGCGCGTGGGTTAGAGTGAGTGACGAGGAGCTTGCCTACCGTTGCCCTATGCGTGAGAGAAAGGGAAGCCAGACAGACTGGCGCCATAACGCGTTACGGAACGAAGCGGTTTACCCTCCCATAAGAAGTCATCAGTTCAAAAATTAAACAAAGTTCAATTAAAACAGAATTTTATATTCTCTGTTTAATTCACAAAGTAGAAATTACAACTAAAATCTTAACATATATAGATAGCTATACTAAAAACTTAGGAAATTATAATGACTTCCAGTATCTGAATAACACATGTGTGACTGAAGTTTTCAAAGAGATAATGTATAATCTTTCATATTATAAACTTATAAGCATGTTGTGCCTGTATGTACATTGAAGCTATTTAAAAACATAGGTTGGACAGACTATCAACGACGGAGCATTTTTTCATTTCTTCTCTGTTTGTTCGAGAGTCATGTAAAAACTAATAGGCCGATTTCAATGCAGTTTTCACTAATCGACAGAGAATTCTTAAACTTAAAATCTGCACTACTTTTCACCTCGGGAATCTCCCAGGAATTTTTCTGGGAATGATTTAAAATGGCAATAGCAAATTTTATGTAATAAAGTGTGTGATATTCTTTACCTCGGGAGTCCCGTGGGAATTTCAAGTCAAACGTAGACGAAATCACGGGCATATCGTAGTTAGATTAATAAATATTAGAATCAAAGAGAGTTGTCCGTATTTATATCTCTGAAAATTATTAAAAGGGGTCCAAACAAGAACCTCGACAACGTCCCGTCGCCTTTAAATAGTAGACGAACTTGGAAAAGTTAAGGGTTGATCCACCCCACCCACGTGTGGAGTATATTATATTAGTTATGTACGAGTACTCGCCGAGATTGGTGCGGGGGTTGACATCTTGTTTAATTTATATGCTGATACAGAGACAGTCTCCTGGACTGGTCACAGTGCGGGGAGAACAGTGGTACATTTGTTACGCATTTGTACGATGTCAATTCGAGAATGCCGTTCGAATTATCACAAAGTTCATTAGAAGTACACACACGTAACTCACAGTTCTTACAAGTATAGCCGAATACAACAAAAGCAAGCCGTAGAGCACCATGTCGTAAGTGCACTAAGTGACGCCTCGTCCGCAGTTAGAATACGACTGGCGCATTTCCCGACTGACTGACCTTCGTCCATTTGTAAATTAGACGGCCTTCTAGAAACATGCCGCCCACTGGTTCCTAAAATCGTTCACTGGGTAGCTTAATGGCTTCCAAGAATTTGCTTGCAAAACTAACAGAAGAAAGAAGGTTTTGACGTCTTATGGCTGTGTAAACAAAGAGATTCGCGTGAACAATAAATCACTCAAATTCAAAGGGGTAATAAGACACCTGCAAAGGATAAGTATCGGCTTGCAACAATATTTAGAAATATTCAGTTTTGTGCGTTAAATATATTTACGTCAAATCCACCCTCTAACTAACTGTAAGGTTAGGACACCATCTTAAACTGTGTTTAAAATTACTTCTTAATTAGTTATCTTTTTATTTGCATTTAAAATTTGTATAAAATCATTTGACTAAGAAGTTTAAGGAGTCATTATTTAACTTGAATATATAGTAATATTATATAAATATAAAAATTAATAAACAAATTGACTGCATTAATATTGTTTGCTACTGTAAGAAATGCCTGTTATTAATTAAATGCAAACAATAATATGAGTGACAAAATAAACAATTATATATAATAATAAAATAGTTTTTTACGTACCAGCTGTAACCATGTACAACGATAACAGAAAGTGCTATTACAATAAAACAGATTAAATCTAATGTGTACACGTATGTGTGCACATCTGAAATTTTTGTGTACTTAAATATGTAAGTAAGTTGAAATGATATAATCTTAAAAATGTCTTCCACTTCTTTATAGTCTTTAGTCACGTTATCAATTTTTGCTTGCATTATTGGAACCTGTGTAAAAAGTAAATATTAAGGATTCTATCAATGCCACCGTAGTTCAGCTTTTATGTAGGACGTTTGCTCTCCAGCAACCGTAAAACATTGCAAATGTTTTAGATGGATAGTACAACAATTTACGGAAATCAACAATAATGAGTGGTGTAACATTTATCTACTGTTGTTATCTTGACTGTGGTCACAGGTACCCTTTATGAAACATACAGAGTTGCTTCTTCAGCGCAATTTCAGACCCTTGATATCATAATCTGCCACTTCTGAAGGTGACATCAAGATATTCTAGTCATATCTCGGGGAATTCCTACGAAATTTGCTTTGCTACTTTCGCTTAGTTTTTCTTTGTGCCTAATTTATTTATTACCTTGTAAACATAATATATGAAAATATATTTTCTTTAACTATATCGCTAGACAAGTAATTATATGTATTTCTAAGAAGTCCTTCGAAACACTGCCTATCTTATAAAAAACATGCTATATTTATTTATGGACCTGAGTCTTTTATAACATGAATAGCTATAATATTGCATACAGAGGTAAGCGGATAGAGGAGCCTAACAATTTTACAAACGCTAGTATAGACGACGCCGCAGCACGACCACGCCGCCACCGCGCTGACGCCCACCTGACAGGTAAAGAGTAGCGACATCGTGTATACGCCGCGCTAAGGTTTTCATTTTTGCCCAATAGAACATTTTAAAAATGGTGATTTATATTCATACGCAAAGTCCTAAAACGTTATTAAGGTTTAAGCGAGGTCTCACACGTTAGCACTTGAAAGCTAACCTTGGATACGAAATTGACGTGACATCACACCTAAGCTCGTAAATTGTAAAAGCGTTTTATGGGCAGGTCACCTGAGCCGCTGTGGGTGTCCTGAAATGAGCAAATGGGCCGGTGGGTCCACTATCAACTGGACACACTGTTGATTTAGGGCAGTGCCACACCTGCGCACCCTAAGCCCCATTGCGCTGCGCAAATAAACCGGTGCTTTGTTACGACTACACAAACACGCCCACTCACACATACGTACACCCTAATCAAGTAAAATATTTATTAACTAAAATCTTCTCAACGCATTGGCAAAGCAGCAACTCGAATGCGCTAGGCTTAGACCGGTACAAGACGGTTCACTTCTGTCTTACTATTTGAGTGGATCAACCAAAGCGATCCTTGGAAACATAAACTTGAATCATTCAATCAAAAATCAAAATCCATTTTTTGTCAAAAAATTATACAGAAATAATGCTTAGATAGATTCCTCACTAGGACCAGCCTGAATCGCGGGACACCAAGTACGTGTGTGACTGACGAAACATTTTTTTTTCTCAGAAAATTATATTACTTTTAAAAATAGATGTTAACTTGTTTGTGTGTGTGAGTGTGTGTATGTGCATATGATGGATAACAATATTATGATAATATAATCATTGAATACCGTGGTATCCTTAACCTTGATTTAGTTTGGTTGATCCTCTCCATGATTACCACTGGACAGGTCAAGACACTGACTAAGAGAGTCTCGGTGAATTAAACATTTATTTATTCGAACCTTCGCCATGTGAGTTTTAGACACCAGTGAGTTACCACAAAGCTATCACGGGTTAATGCTAAAAATCACACTAGAGTACTGATATACTTGTCATGTCATATGACTCGCAACATCAAAAGCTAACTTTTCTTGAAATTTCCCCTTTTGCCAGAACTAAACATTAATTTCCTCCTCACCGAACTTGGCGATTTTCTAAATTCTCAAAATACTTGTAGATATTATGATAAACAGTAGGTATATTATACCTCGACTTACTCTACCCTGACTGAGGCGAATTAAGCGTCACAGAACCATCGTTTACTTACCCCGATGACCATGATAAGACTTCGACTTACGCAGTTACTGATTAGTTCTACTTATGCTGTAAGTTCAGAGTACAACTGTACTAAATCGTTCGTATCAGTATTCTCAATACTATCAATGATTAGCTACTTTAGCGTATATATTACAGGCAATTTGCTAAATCCGGTCACTATGAATAATGACCGGTCTGTATACATAATGCCCGTAACAAGTGGCCAATATAAATAAAACTACATGATTATACACTTTTCCCGGTCAGTATAAATAATGACAACCTTATCTTGGTCAATGTAATAAAACACAGATGAACTAGCACTACTAGTAGTAGTTTTTTGTTTATTAAATGAGTTAGGGTATCGTAATATGTTACTTTTTAATTATTATTTGAGATATAAAGTGAATTACGGGTGGTTATAAAAAAATAACCACGAAGGCTAATAAGGCCTTTACTTTCTAATCTGTTCATAATAAATCAAAGCATCGTATACCTATACTCCGCCCTTAGATGAATTAAACTTACATAACTCGTATGTTAAGGTAACCAAATTTGTCATAATGTCCGGCAAGAAGTAGGGAAGTATTCATACTGCCCGGTCCAAGTGACAAAAAGTTATCTCTAACCATGATTTTTTAAACAGACGACGGGCCGTTATGCATTATTAATATAAGACGGCCAAAGTAATATATTTTTTCAAATTAACTGACGATATTGGTCATTATCCATAATGATCGGTCTATATTAATACTGCCCGGTTAATCAAATTGCCCGTAACATATATAGATACGTCATCTGTCTATATTTAACACCATTACCTATTAATAATGTCATCATCACATCTACGTTAAACTGACACTAACATTATCTCAGATAGAGTAAGAATATAAGCAAAATAGATCTATGAAATACCGAATTGAAGTCATATTTTAGAAAAAATATTTGAAATTTAATAAACACATCAATCTTTTATAACACATGGTATCCATTTATGCTAATCGCGTGGGGGAGCTTCAAGAAATTGTTAACAAACATATTTGCAGGGGAATATCGCGTGTTCATAGATAGGTCACGCACCGGGGGCCCACTGGTTAACATTATTGGCACGAACATGCTTAATGGAATCATCGACAGTGAAAGGAAGCTTTCACCCAACGCCTGTTGCAAGCACGCCACATTTTTAAGAGGCATCGACCATCTTACTAAACTTACTCTAACTCTTTGAGCCCTGAAATTTGAAACTTTTTAGAGCCACGGTTATTTGTTTGGTTTTGTCACTTGTAAGAAAATTTTCCAAGAGCAAGCCAATATATGGATTGGAAGCGAATTAAGTTATGTTTTTTTTTTAGTTAGATTTCGCTGTACTGTATTAAAATCCGTAATAATGAAGACATATTTTTTTATTGCAAACAAACAGGAAATTAGAGATTTCAAAGAAAAACAAGGTGGTAGGGTATTTGCCCGTTTGGGTGGCTACCATTTTTGGTCTAGACTATGCCGCCATAACAACCTTGAGTTGTGTATTTATGAGCCAGGTTCCATTCAGTTCAGTCTCTCTTTAGCAGCGCATTTGTATCACCTCTGGTGTTGCAACTGTCTATAGGCGATGGTGACCACCTTTCGCCAGGACTGCATGTCTGCTGTACTGCAGCTATAAAAAAAACAGACAGCCCACTTCATGGAAAGTAGTTACCGACGCCTATGGAGGTTTGCAACACCAGGCAGGACTGGAGCCAACGCGTTGCCAGCCTCTAGGACCAGATAGGGGGTGGGATAGGAGATTGGAATACAGGGATGGCATAGGGAACTTGGAGGTAGAAACCAAGAAGAATTTAGATTGTTAGTCTTGAGGCTCTACATGAAACCAAAATAAAGCAAAAAAACCAAACATACTTTTTATACGCTTCAAAAAAACAATTTCTCGTTCTTTTTTTAGGGTTTATTTACCTGGTAAAAAGGAAACTAACGATGCAGTTTTAATCATTTTGACTCAACTTATAGTTATATATGTACTAAAGATGCTGCATAAATTCGAGCAGTATCAAACTAGTTTTTGAGACATCCTTTTGAGCAGTTTGAAAAAATCGAGTATTGAGAAAAACGCCTTCACCATCAATCTGCTATGCTTGGATCATAGTGTACCTTCTTCTTCTTCAAAAAAGTCATGCAAGACCGTTTTCTCTTCTGTTTGAAATCCGGGCTTGTTTAACACAATCGATCAAGCGTCTCTCTGAGCGATCGATGAGAGAATTGTTACATGTGACATATGAAAAATATCGATTTTTTGACCTGACATACTAGACGACTCCTTACGAGAGCACACGACAGCAGTAGATAGTAGATAGCAGTTACGCGTTGAATATATATCTCTCGCTGCCTTAGTCGACTCGAGACGACTTTACACGAACGATTGTTACATAGCCGAAAGTGACGCGTGACGCCTCAAATGTGCTAATTGTGCCTAAATAAGTTTTCACTAGAATAATTATAGGATTTATTGCAACAAGTCTCATTGATCTACTTAATTTTTATTACAGTCGTACCTGTCGTCATTACAGACAACATCTACTAGCACGTTTCAATGTTACAGTCGAGAAAATGTAAAATCTGATTTAGACACAATAAAATGTATATAAAACCCGCGATATAGGCAACCGCCCCGCCATTCTCCGACACGTCGACACCACTCGAACGGGTAACCCGATCGAGTTTCAAAGGGGCTTCGCGCGATACTCGCTCGGGCTCAACAGCTAACCATTCAACTCGGCCGGGGTATTTCGTTCGAAAACCGCATTTCGCAGGATATACCGTCTGCCGATGTACTCCTATAGAAAGATATCTAATGGAATGTTCTTGAAAATGTTGTAATTCATCCTCTTTTCAGTTGTACTAGATTTTGCTTTGAAAGTCTTAAATACCGAAGCTCTTTATTTTTTTTTCTTTTTTCCAGGCGGGGGAAATGCATTTCGCACATACCGGGTCCTTTGCTAGGGATTAGACCGTTGTCGATCATGGAGGCATTCCACTGAAGGCAATCCAAACAGTAACCGACCGGCTTGTGTGGAGACTCGAACCGATGGACAAATGCCCAGGGGCTAATACTCCACTAAGACCACCCTCCTCCCATGTGCCCCGCGCTTTAAGGTAGGAAAGGCATGACTTAGAACGTAGTTACGCCCACATCGACCCAAGTGTAAAAGTGCCTGAGGGTGCCCCGGGAATCAGACCAAACTCACTTCGACGACAGGGGACTCCTCTGCTCCCTAGATGCAAGAGGGTCCCTGAAGTGGTATTTTTAAGGGAGGGAAGTCATGCGCATATCTGCGCCTCCGGGCTCCCGACTGCCGCCGGCGCACATGAGAAGGTGCAGGTCCTCCTCACGAGACATCACTGTCTCGCAGAAATTGGCCGCACCCACCCAATGATCATCGCTATGCAACATGACTTGCACCAGGCTGCCGAGCGAATCGGTCGCACCTACTAGTGTCTCGAGTTCAAACCTATACTGCGCACTCGACTAGCGTATGAAACGCCGTGTCAAGTGCCCCAAATACCAAAAGCTCTGCAGTATGGTTGACAAAAAAGCTCGCAAAATATTTTCGATAGACTATGATGATATTATAAAATTCGAAACATGCCGTGTATTTAAAAAAACAACTAGAATAGATTATATACACACAGAACATGATGCAGTTTTTTTAATATTTCTTGTCTGTTAGTCGGTTTGTCTGTTTGTTCAGGATTTACATAAAAACTGTTGGGCCAATTCGATACGGTTGTTGATGACCGACAATAAATTCCTAAACTTAAAATTTTGTGTTACTTTTATCTTAGGAATCCCGCGGGGATTTTTCTGGGTATGACTTAATATTACCAGATTTAAAAAATCGAAATACATTATGATTTTTTTTTACGCCGGCAGCGAGTTCGTGTTGATGACGATTTTTCGTCATGGTGCAATTTAGCTGCCGGAGTTCCGCAGGGCGGCGTTTTATCTCCACTTTTGTTCGCTGTGTTCATTAACTCCATTTCCGATAATTTGACTTCATCCTATCACCTCTATGCAGACGACTTACAAATCTACACCCAAGCTGCTCCAGATGACTTACCTAATTCTGTTGACCGAATTAATTTCGATCTGAATTACATTCATCATTGGAGTACAATGTTTGGTCTCGCAGTAAACCCTCAAAAGTCTCAAGTGATAGTCATCGGTAGCCCAAGAATGAAAGCCAAAGTTAATTGGCCAGCTTTACCGAAGGTTGTTTTTGACGGTACTACTATCCCTCTGAGTGAAACAGTTAAAAACCTGGGAATAGTAATGGATAGTGAATTGTCTTGGAGGCCCCACATGTCCGAATTGAGTCGCAGAGTTTTTCTATCGTCTAGGTCTCTTAGAAGGCTGAGAAACTTTTTGCCCACTGCCACCAAAATTATGCTTGCAGAGTCCCTCCTACTTCCCATATTTGATTATGCTGACGCCTGCTATCTAGACATAACCTTAGAACAGCTAAATAAACTTGAGCGACTTCAGAATTTCTGTATCAGGTTCATATTTGGTTTGCGAAAATATGACCATGTTTCTGAATTTCGTATGAAGCTCAAGTGGCTTCCTATTCGTTTTCGCCGGAATACTCACATTCTAACTCTCCTTTATAATATACTATTTAATCCTAATAGTCCTCCATACCTTAAGGAACGTTTTGATTTCCTTCGCCTCTCCACTTCTCACAATTTGCGCTCCGACACATATCGTAGACTCCTGACACCTGCACACACTTCATCCTTTTACGGTAACTCTTTTACAGTGCAGGCTGTCAAACTCTGGAATGCGTTGCCTCTTACTGTCAGAGACGCCAAAACATTATCTACTTTTCGGAACTCCCTTCGAAAGCACTATCTGTCTTTAAATAAATATGTCTAATATATAGGTAATACATTTACTTATTTATCTATTGTAATATTGTTAATTAATATAAAGTGCTTGTCACATATAATGTTAACAAATATATTTATCTACATTGTTTTGTATATACGTATATATATTACTATTATATTTATATATGTATTAAATTTATAAAATATTGTAAGTATGTATATTTAAATTGTACAGTCCTATATTTTTCTGCTCCACCTACATCGCCAGATTAGTTAAGAATTTCATTTAAGCTAGGTTGCCTGGAAGAGATCGCTTTTAGCGATAAGGCCGCCTGTTGTTTTGCCAACAAGTATTGTAATTATGCATTTTGTTTTTGTACTTGTTTTTTGGTGAGCAATAAAGTGTTATCTATCTATCTATCTATCTATTTTTTCACTGATAGATAGCAAATTGGATGTGATAGAATTAGTGATTTTTTTATCCCGGGAATACCGCGCGAATTTTCCAGGAAGCGGTTTGAAGTTTTTCGGATGTATATAAATTAGCTTATTCCGACACAGAAGTCTGAATAACAATATTTTTTATTGAATACATGTGACAACGAAACTTCATTTGCGTTGGCCACAAGACTGACGTATTTGTTACTGATTTGACACAGCAGTGCCAAAAACAAGTGACCGCAGCGCCATCTTTTGCTCTATATTATAAAATATAAAAAGTATCCCAAATCTGATCCGGGATTTAAGGTACTTCTGTGTAGAGTTTCATTTAAATCCCTTTAGTGGTTTTCACGTGATACTCTAACAGATAAATAGAAAATTTGAAAATTACATTTTCAGTATCTCGTTTTTAAATACATTCAGTGTTATTCATGTTGAGTTATAGTAAGTTTATAGGCTTCTTTAACAACTTTAAAGAAGCCTACAAACTTGCTCTGAGTCAACTCTATTTCCTTACTGACTAATTATGTTTATTTTTGACTCTCGTGCAAAATGTAATACTGAAAACTTAAATTAAAAATGTAACACCTAGTCAAAAATGAGTACAGTGTTAAATTATTTATGTGCAAAGAATCCATGATGCATGAAATCTGTTGTTCTAATAAACTTGGGCAAAATCTTTATCAAATCTACTTCTTGGCCTGGAAGTGATTCACTTAATAATGTAGTTTGTTAGCGATGTATTAAAGAAGAAAAGAAAGACATATTTTATTCAGGGCAAAAACAATACATAGTATTATCAAACAGTAAAATAAGAGAAACAGAATAAGTCCTTATATTGGACCCAGTCTCAGCAGATGCGGACCAATTAAGACCAGCGCTGTTCTTACACCTTGGACAAGCAAGTGAAATCACGAAGGACAATACAACACACATTATAATACATAGTGTACAATGCAGTTAAATAATAATAAAATGTTAAAATATTATATGTATATAGATTTTGCTTGCGGCTATGCTCACGTCTCTCACATCCTGCGCAAACCTCCTGGGCCCGGAGATAAGTAATAAGCGAAAACATTCCCCAGTGTAACGAAAAATGAGCATGTAATAATTCTTAGAAACATTAAAATTAATTTTTAATATAAAAAATACCTCTTCATAAATACCTGTAACGCTATCTAGCGAAGGTGGAAAGAACTATGAGAGCAACACATCAAGATCGTGGTGTAAATGTCACTTCGTAGCCACGACGCTGTATTTGTTAAGAAATTGCAACACAGGATGCGAAGGTATCCTTTGGGATTTATGACGTTTTTTTTCTCATTAAAGGTACTTATGTCCTTTTCTATACCCCTGGTAACGTGTATGCAAAATTTCATGACGACCACTGCATAGTTATGGCTTGGAAGGGATAACAACCAAACCTAAAATCGCATATATAATATTACTTAGTATTTGGACTATAACATATTATATTTCACATCTAATTAAGGAGCAAATTCGCGAGCTGAGGAGCGCTTCACTTTAGTGACAAAGCGGGTGCCGGCGTATTCGTACTTATATACTATTTACAATAGCCCCCAACATCGCAACATTATTTACGACAAACTACTTACAAAACAGTCCACCGAAAATAAACGGTGGAGAGCGATCCGCTAAAATTTCTCGGAGAGGAACATTAATTTTGTGCGAGGCCTGTTGTTCGTCGGCAATTGGGACGTAACCTTTTGTTGTCACTCTGGCCGCCTCCTTCGCAATGGAGGTTTTAATCTGATGGAAAACTTTTAAGGACCCAGATTAGCAGACTTTTAACAGACTCTTAACACTTGATTCACCGCCAAACTTAGGCATTAAGATTAATTACCAACTATTTGAAACTTAAACTTTAAAGTTGAGGCAGTAAACAATTAATTATTCTACAGTAAGAGGACAATGGAATATTCGTAAGATAACCAAGTGAACCAACATATCTGAGACGTAATCGGAACAGGACATTTCTCTGCAAGTTTTGGCTATCTCATGGGCAAAGTTGAATCTCCCAACTGCCTACTGCGAGGAACTCTTGAGGATGTCCGAAATCTTTTAACGATAAACAGCAGAAATAAATATGGCAGAGAACAATTGATGAGGGAGTTGGAACTAAATCTTTTCGATGTAAGTATTTTTACAGGAATTTTGCCAGAGCCAGCTTCAAAAGAGGCTAATTTGTTAGCGAGCTGTTTATTTTAATTCAAAATATAGACGTTATTGTATGTTTAGGAGATGATGGGGCTTACATGCCAATGTGGCAAAAGTCCCAAGTAAATAAAGACAAAAAAATAGCTGTAACATGGCTCGTCTGTTGCAGGACCAATGGTAGAGGAGTAATGTCCTGATCGACCGGGCCTAGCCTGATGGAACTAATGACCTGCGCAAAGTCGCAGAGATTGGCTGATTTTTTTATGATAAATAGGTTCGTGTTGACCACGATCACGCAAAACGATGGACGACGATTCGGTCGAAGATCGAACACACTGACACCTAGATAGTATTTATTCACACGAGACTTGAAGATACCCGGATTATACTTTTCGAGAAATACGGACTGGTAGTGCATTCCACAACTGCCGTACGTAGAAGAAGCGTGGAGACAAAACGTTTAGCTCACACTGGTGGCGTTTCCACTGTAAAGTGATGGCATAGACCAGAGCGCCTTGTTGTTTGAAGATGGAATGTTGTAGGTGGAATCAGATCAAACAGTTCAACTGCATACTTTCCGAAATGAATCCCATAAAAAAATCAAGACTAGCAACCCGTCGTCGATGATCTAGGCTTTGAAGTCTTGTATTTACCGGCGAGTTAAACGAAGGTCCACGACAGGTTCAGCTGCAGAATGCGATTGTCTTGTGTTGCTGGACTACAACAGACTGGTTGGCAGACAGTAATCGTTGCCTATAGAAATGTATAACACCAAAAGCATTGTCAACGCCTTGTCAGCCTCTTGTGAGGAATAGAATTTGTCCAATAATGCCGAACTACAACTTAAGTTTGTTATGGTGGTGTAGTTTAGAAGCCATTCAGAGGGGCAACCACCTATCAGTGTGTTGGTTTTTCGACTTTAACTTTAAACCGCTTCTTCTCCTTAGCAGCAATAACACGTTGCGAAGCGGTGTTCATAGACTAGGAAGTAAAATTTAATTTTAACCTATATGTATGTATGACCTTCAAAAAGTGTTCTCCAGTGGAACTTATTTTGAATAAAAACTTTTGAATTTGAATTTAAGCACATTGACTGCGTCAAAACGTCATATATTACACATGTTAGGTAGGTATTTTTACAAACACTTTGATTTATTATTTGCAGTGTTCTCGACTCGTGTATAAGATGAAAGGTGAAGCGGTGTGTTACGTCACAACTCCGCTACTGAAGGACGTGTAGAAAGAAGCAAGAAAAATGACGGAACAATATATTATAGACACGCGAAAGACGAATTACAGCTACCCATTCACTCATTATCCTTTGTTCAGTAATCTCCGCTTATCCCGGGATAACATACAGATGGCAGAGCCTCTGCTCTACAACTAAATACAATCTACTCTATATATATAGTTACAGATATTAATAGGGGTAAAAATTTATGTTATTTGGTACTTTGCTTTAGCATTCAATATGCGTCGTTAATTTTTCATTTTGTCGTTATGGTATTATATCGAAGGTTTTCTTAAACGCCAGCCGCCGAAGCACAAGGCAGATCCCTTTTTTGTTCTTTTTATTTCTACTTCTTTTCTTTTTATTCCCTATTTTGGGGAAAATAAGTATGGGTGTCTTTTTTATTTTATTTTCGTTCTTTTATCTTGTATATTACTATTACACATTTTATCTTAGACACTGTTTATTGAATTTTACATAGCTATAGCTACAGCACAGTAACTAAAGTGTTTTTTTTTAATTTATTGCGAAGTTGCAAACAGGTAAACGGCCCAGCTTCTGGAAAGTGGATAACGTCGCGAAGAAGAAGGCGAAACGAAACCGTGGCCAGGCTTTAGGATCGGATAAAGAGGTTGGAAGTGAGAGGTGGTTTGGACGTGTAGAGACAATGGATAAAAGTAGAATTACAAAACAAGTGAATGACAGCATCGTGTCGTAGAGTTGCTGCCGGTAGACCGACACGTACACACGGTGATTAAATAGCAGAAGTGTTAAACAGAAGTCAGGTAAAATCTCAAATAAACGTACACGTATGAAAAGGTGAATGAAAGTAGATGAAGCGAAAGTTGTTTGTCAGGATCGCCACAAGTTGAGTCTCTGCCTACACCATGGGAAACAGGGGTGATACTATGTATGTATGTAAAGAGGATGGAATGTGGGATGAAATAAAGGGATCAGGCAGGAGAAATGAGATAGGAGAGATTGGAAATGAGGGGGGGGGGGATAGGGAACATTGGATAAGATTGGATTAATCGTTACGTTTTCCACATCTATTGCATCTTCTTTTTTGTTATTGCATGAGTTCAGCAGACAGGCAGACGGTCCACCTGATGGAAAGCGGTGCTGGTCACTTAAGGGAGACTAGGAACTTGACCACTAATGCCGGAACACAATTCAAGGTTTTTATGGCGGCATAGTCTAGACTAGGGGTGGTACCAATCCAAACGGGCAAATACCCTACCACCTGACTGTGTGTTATTGTGTCACATCTAAGGACAGGCCGCCCCAACGCTGAAAATTGTATTCTGTCTTCGTTCCTGTACGGATAAAATCTTCTTCAGTATTCTAAGCATCCAGAGGTGTAAGTCTGATTTGCTAAGGCATTTTAGTACAGTCCTGATATTTATATCTCGAAGCGTAAACTAGCTCCCCCCCCCCCCCTTCCCTTCCCTTCCTCCTCTTCCTGTGCCCCCCTCCAGTCATGCACCGGACCTATGTAATAAGATAGCGAGCTTTCAAACAAATCCGATCTCGGATTCACAGAGCTTTGACTTTACGCTGTAAAAATACACAGTCAAACTAAAGGACAGTGGGGAAACTACATAAGTTCAAGCAAACTGCATTTGACCCATTTTTGTTATCTTCAAATTCTAGTTACATACAACATGTCATAATTTTGATTAAATGTAATCTAATACTTCGTTGCAACAAAATATCTTGGTTAAAAACATGGTATACGTTAAATACGTTATGACAGATATATATAAAAAATCATGTGTTCATTACATGTGTATAATTATATTTAATATGTATAAATAGAATAAGCTTGCGACTTGTTTCGCGTTAAAAAAATTAAAACTGTTATAAAAACAAATATGAAAATGGTATTTTTAACATAAAACCCCAAGTAGATGCTTCGGTAAAAGCCCGAGACAATTGTTTTTTGATCTCATATTCCACAACAGTTTCTCACATTATAATTATCAGTGAACTGTTTAATAGGTACATGTTTTCCGATCAAGAATCGAACCCACACCCGACACTACCGGGTCCTTTACTGGGATTAGACTAAAGCAATGAGAGTTATCCATTGAAGGTGACGCAGATAACAGAATCAATTGCTTGTGTGGAGACTGAGCAAGGTGCGCCTATTAAAGAGGTACCCCATCTGCCCCGCGCTCATGATAGGAAAAGAGTGAGACTTGAACGTAGTGACGCCCACGTTGATCCTGCAAAACAGTGCATGAGAATGTCCCGGGAGAGGCAAACTCACTTCGTCAACAGGGGTTTGATCCTCCACTCTCCAAATGTTGTACGACCCCTGTAGCGGAGTTACGGGAGGAGATCTTGCGCATATCCCATAGCCCTGACTGCCTGACTACTAAGCTAACACTACTTATAATTGTTTGTTATACAGATGTTACAATATTTCCTTTATACATTGTGACTAAAACACTGCCTTGAAAGGATATTTAAATGTGATTACAAACTTGCTTGTAATTAAAAGAAATCAAAGGGTCCTCAGAACCAAAAATCCGTTTCGCCCCCACTGCACTAGGTTCCCAACAAGCAAAACTTCATTTATCCAATTGAATATCCTTTACATTTAGCGAACTTAACAAATGCTGCATTTTCTAAATGCCTTTGCAGAATATTCGTTGGTATGCGTGGCGTCTTTCGCCGGGAACAATGGCTGCGCGACGTGCGCCGTACGCGGGCCAATTTGTCATCGATTGTGGCCCCGCAGTGGACTTACCTTGTATACTTACCACCACCTCCACGTCTCCCCAGAGAAATTACTGCCAGAACGCTTTTTAAGTTTTTGTAATCATTTCAGAATATTAAACTATGAACTAACAAATCCCTGAGGAATTCGAACATTAACTAATAAGTTACTTGTATATAGTTAAGAGTGGTTTACTCGCTCACCCAGATCATCAACCAAATTAAATGAATATGGTTGAAAAGTACACTTATCTTGAATAATTTAAGTATTCTGGTGGTTTTATCCAAATTGAGAAACAAATGAACCATCCAATTCATCCAATTCATCCATAATTAAATCAAAAAGCCCCTTTTCTTTTAAAGTCATTGATTATTCGATAATCTAATGATAACACTTTAGTTCTTATCAGAGTCAGCTCCGAAACTCCTCTGATAATAGTTCTAGATCTATAAATATAGAATTCCAATGTTAGTGTTCATGTCACTGAACTTCTTAACCCCTGGACCGATTTTGATGAATTTTGTGTGTGTGTTGAAGTGGATGCGAGAATGGTTTTAGATTCACCATCAGACCCAGTATGTAGCGCTGCAATCGAGGTTCAATGAATGAATGAATGAATGTTCTTTATTCAAATTTTTTTTTTTAGGGCAGGACACCGTCTGCCTGAAAATTTAATCCCTGTATATTTAAAACGGTATGTGTCGCTAGCAACAAATTAAGACAGCGAAATGGTAATTGTGTTAACGGAAAGTGGCCTCTTTTTATGAGAACAGGAGGGGTGAGGAGGAAGGGCTTCTGTTTCCAGTAAACCTGTCGCTCGCACTTCCTAACTGGAAATGAATGAAGTTTACCACTTTTATACAGTGTTGCAGCGTAGCGACAGGAAGCCGGAGCAACTTGTTGAAGTACTCATCAAACCAGAACTTAATAGAACAATAATAACGACAGTTTGTATTAGCTCACTACATAAACAATTAAACTTTCATATGTTAAATTATCGACAACATGGAGGATAAATATAATAACAATAACCGGCAGATACATGCATTATATATCCCCAAACTAAGTAAGTTACTTAATTTAAACACAAACATACTGTATCGATTTGTATTCGAATAGGTAATTCGATACAAGTCGTTACACGAGTATTTATTTTAATGTTAAAGTAACAAAGCATTTTATTGTTAGTTTTATTAAAATTTATTTATTTTTTTCCTTATTGAATATTTCTTATTTAATATTTATTCAAATAAAGTTTTTCTTTGTTTCTTTACGCTTGTGTTATGGTTGGTATAAAACATACCACTCTGGAGCCGATCCCATATACCCAGACCATAGTAAATAACAGAAAATTCGTTTCCGGAATTTGCCATGCCAGGAATCGAACCCGGAGCCTCTGCCTTCTAGCGAGTTCGGCCGGCCAAGACTTGGCCTGATCAACCACAGAGGTGTTTTATTTATTTTATAAATAAAATATACGTCACCATTTTTGTAATTTCTTAGGGACACTTGCAGCATGGTCGGCTGAAATAAATAAATGTCGAGTTTATAAACTCGGTGTTACTGCGTTACACACTTTGTGAACGGAACGTTAAATGTCATTTTATGTCACTTTAAAAAATATAACCTCTTCGAACTGGAATCGACTTGCATTCATTTTTCACCCAAACATTAATTTCAAGAAAAAACGTTATAATCATTCTGATCATTCGACCGGATCATCCCAGCGCAAGAATACGGTCTGTTATCCATTCCTGTTATTCCCGTTTCCCGAATTTGGTTGAAATTTGTGTCTAAATTGAGGTAAACTATATCGGCGTCGCCGGTAGGTACAATTTTTCATAGTCATTGTTGTATTGCCGCGTTATTATTTCATTTTATTTTTAAGTATTATACGTTATACATTCCATAATTTGCTAAAATGAGTCTCGATGAGTATAGTGATGCTGGAAATACATCTAGTATAAGTGAGTTTAAGAGGCAAAGGGGGTTCATTAAAGGTAGATTGACATTATTTGAAAAATACATCGCTAAATTTGACAATGTGCTTTTGTCTGATAGGCAACAAGCTGAAATTCAGCTAAGAATGGAATCTGCGTCGGCCTTGCTAACTTCTTTCAACCACATACAACAAAATATTGATAAAATGTCAGATGATAGTGAGTTGACAAAAAACTTAGAATATAGGGAGGCTTTTGAAGATCAGTATTTCAACATAATGTCAATAGCAAAATGTTTACTTAATCCAAGTAAAAATGAATCTAGTATTAGTTCACCTTGCACCAACAAGATTAATGTGGAATCTTTACCTATAAAATTACCAGATATAAAGCTCCCTTGCTTTGATGGTTCATATGATCATTGGCTTGAGTATAAAAATTCATATATATCAATAATTCATAAACGTTCTGACTTAGATGCTATCCAAAAGTTTCACTATTTAAAATCTTCTCTAAGTGGCTCAGCGCTGCAAGTAATTAGCGCACTAGAGTTCACAGCAGGTAACTACATTCATGCTTGGGAATTGTTAGAAAGCAGATTTCAAAATAATCGTTTATTAACACATAACCATGTTAAAGCTCTGTTTACTGCACAATCTATGAATAAAGAATCATCGGTTCAAATAAGAAAATTAATTGATATTGTTCTACGCAACTTAAGGGCACTAAAATCATTAAATGAACCCACTGACTCGTGGGATACTTTGGTTATTTACATTATGGTTTCTAAACTTGATTCTTCTACGGAGCGTGAGTGGGAGAATATTAAAGGTTCTATTAAAGAAAAGATTAAGTTAAATGATTTGTTACATTTTTTGCGGAATCGTGCAGACATGTTAGACATGATTCAGTGTAGTCACAATAGGCCAATAAAATCTTTTAAACGGGCATCTATTGAAAATACACAGCCGCATCAAAGCTACAGTTATGCATCTACATCCGCACCATCACATCATATTGGTAATAAATTAGAAAAACCTTCAAGACTATGCCCTATGTGTAATGGTAGCCATGCATTATTCTCATGTATTAAGTTTTTGAATTTATCTGTTCAAGACAGAATTAATTTTATAAAAATTAAAGAACAGTTGTGTAAAAATTGCTTGCGTTCAGGACATATTGTAAGTGAATGTAAGTATGGACCTTGTAAACAGTGTCAGAAGAAACATAATAGTTTAATACATTTAGATAATTTTAAATCTCATACTCCTCAGTCTGTGTTATCAGATTCAAACATCTGCCTTTCCCAGTCAGTGGAAAGCAAACCAGTATCAATTGTTTCTTGTGCATTTAACCCTCAAATGGACATGGATAAAAACAATAAACATTTTATTCAATTACCACAAGTATTGTTGTCCACTGCAATTGTTGAAGTGATGGATAATAATAACCAATATCATACAGCCCGAGCGCTGTTAGATAATGGTAGCCAAAATAGTTTCATATCAGAAAAACTATGCAATCGTTTGAATATACCAATCATACAGTCCACGATGCGTATATTGGGTGTGGGACAGTCGGTCTCACACACAAATAAATTATGCAATGTTAATATGCGTTCAAAATATAATCAATTTAATATGCGTTTACAGTGTTTTGTTTTGTCAAACATTACATCCAATCTACCTTCCAATTATTATGATTATAAATTATTTAACATTCCAGAAAATCATCCTTTGGCTGATCCCACTTTTTATATACCTTCAGAAATCGATTTGCTGATAGGTGCCGACGTTTTTTGGGATCTGTTGGATAATAATCGAATTCCACTTGCCAATGGACCATATTTACAGAGTTCAAGGTTAGGCTGGTTGATTTCTGGACCCATAAATAATAAAAATATTCACTATAATAACTCTCATTGTCATTTTATCCAGTCATTGAGTATCGATACTCAATTGCGAAAGTTCTGGGAGTTAGAGGAGATTGGATGTACAGATTCAATTCTTACTAGTGAAGAGCGTAAATGTGAAGAACACTTCATTAATACTACCACACGAGATCAAAGTGGAAGGTTCTTAGTTCAAATTCCACTAAAGGAACCTGCTGATGTTCTTGGCGATTCCTATGAAAGTGCTAGGATGCGTTTTTTAACATTAGAACGAAAGTTAGATCGTTCACCATCTTATAAAAGCATGTATGTTCAATTCATGCGTGAATACATTTCATTAGGTCATATGTCACCCATACATAAATATGACAAGCCGTTCTATTTCCTCCCTCACCATGGCGTTGTTCGGGAACACAGTTCTACAACCAAACTACGCGTCGTATTCGATGCAAGTGCAATTACTACAACAAATAAGTCATTTAACGATATACAATATATAGGCCCGCCATTACAAAATGATATTTTCTTAATTTTGCTTCGATTTAGACATTATAAGTATGTAGCCTGCGCTGATGTCGAGAAAATGTATCGACAAATTTTAGTGCAACCTAGTCAGCGAAAGTTACAACTTATATTGTGGCGGGAAAATTCGTCTGATGAGTTAGGTATATATGAACTCAACACAGTGACATATGGTACCGCGTCCGCTCCCTATCTCAGTATGCGTTGTTTGCGGCAACTTGCCGAGGAAACCAATGATGAAATTATTGCCAAGGTCATAAAGGAAGACTTTTTTGTCGATGATTTGATCACAGGTGAAAATAATTCTCGTCTTTTGGCAGATATATGCGAAAAAACATCACGGGTGTTAAAGGCAGGGTGTTTTCCCTTGCGTAAATGGACGTTCAATTGTGATGCTAATATAACCAATTCTAAAGAACTCGCGATTGGTGAACTGTCACAAAATAAAACTCTCGGTCTCGGATGGCAAGTAAATACTGATGAGTTGCATTTTACTACTAGGTTAGATCCGAAGGCTGCTGTCACGAAACGTAACATAATATCAGTAATATCACAAATTTATGATCCGTTGGGTTTATTATCTCCAACAATAATAATAGCGAAAGTGCTTTTACAAAAATTGTGGCTAAGTAAAGTGGATTGGGATGACATGGTTCCTTCGGAAATCGAAAGCGCCTGGAACCATTTCATTACAACAATGTCCTGTTTAGATCAAATACGTATACCTCGGTACATAATGAGTGAATACTCGTACGAACATGAATTACATATTTTTACTGACGCGTCACAGGATGCATACGGTGCCTGCGCGTATGTGCATTCTTATAGTAATGATCTTATGAATGTTACTAGTCATCTATTATGTGCTAAAAGTAAAGTAGCACCTATTAAAACAGTTTGTACTATACCGCGGCTCGAGTTGTGCGGAGCTGTATTAGGAGCTCGTTTATACAAAAAAATAATTAAATCTTTACGAATGACATTTACTAGGATATTCTTTTGGACAGACTCTACGATTGTTATGGGCTGGATTCGAATGTCGCCTCATTGTTTAAAAACGTTTGTGCAAAATCGTGTCTCACAGATTAACGAAACTCGGGGTTAGTTAATTAAAATTGCGCCTTGCGCCAGTAAAAAATATCGCCGGGTTAACTAACCTGACATTTATTTTTTTAGTTGGTATCATTGAAAGGTCTATTAGGCTTTTCTGTTGTAGCCCAACCAAAGATGAAAAACGGAACTCATAAGTCTAACTAATTTACACGTAAGCTCTCAAGATGATACAATAAATTCTTACATTATTAAAAGGGCTTTAAATGTAGTTTATACAACACTTTATTGCTTATCAAATATACAATAACAAAAATGCTTTATCGCTTAAAGCAAGCCTTTAAATCCTGACGTAGATAATAGATACAATACAAACCTTAGATCATATAAACGTCTAGATCACGCATCAATTGCACAAAAACGGCCCAAAAAAAGTGCACCAAATTTGGTGCACTCGCTCCTCACGCCTGTTAGTGTCGTTTCGACTACTTTACTGGTTAGAGCTCTCGCAAAAAACATCTTTATGCCGTCCTACGCTATTAAAATGTGTCGGAACTATTTAAAAAGAGGAAAGGTTAAGGATAAGATGTCATTTCATCGAAAATCTTAACACTTTTGTCATGATTTCTTAATAAAAACATGAAATTTAATTTCGATATTTCCAAGGTTATCGAATTGACTAATGTTGTCAGGTGAGAAGTGGAACTTATTTTCCAAAATTTTGGAGATTGTTACGATTTTTTTTAAATATGAATAATTTGAAAAATCTATATACAACAGATAGACGGAAAAAAAAATCGGACGGACACACAAACATGTAATGTTTGTGTGTCCGTCCGATTTTCTTAAACCAGTTTATATTACGTTTTAAATTTCCTACGAATCCCATTGTAGCAAATCGTTGTATAAAAGAAATTTGGGAATCGCAAGATGACCACCACTGGAATTCAAACAAAAGGTCGCTTGTGTATTCCAATTATTTTGAAGAAAAAGAAATTTGTGTATCGGAAAAAGGTTTTAGAAGAAATAAAAAAGGAGCTGTGTCAAGCAAGGTGTATTGGAATAGCATTATTAATTCAATTATAAGATTAATAGTCATCATGATTCATAGACTTCAATAATATTTTCTTCTTATTGCTTCTGGAAATGAACCGATCACACACAATCTCGACAATACAAACTTATTTTTATACTGCACTATGTATATACTTGCGGTAACGGAAACAAACATAATATACTTTTTAAAACAGAAAACACGGGATATTTGAAATATCATGCAAGCAAAGTTGAAATAACCAGTTATATATTGTTGCAGTAGTGCTTGTTTATGATGGATAGAAAATTTACAACAAATTAAAAAAGAGTTAAGTTTTCGGTGCTATTAAAAATTAATTAATTTTTACTGTTTAGTTTCTTCTAATGCAATTTTAGTTATCGCTAAAGAGAAAAAGTAGTGAGAGAGAGAAGAATTTCATAACTTATTTTTTATGTAGCTTTGTTTTATGTTACCTAAAACATGTAATGAATTTATGGAGATATGGTGTATTGACATTTTTTAGTAGATAATTGTCATAATTAAGATATTAATTTTGTCTATATTCTGTAAACTGCTTCTCCATTAATTACTAATAAAGTAATAATTAGGATTTAAAAAAGAAGGCTAGATATAGTAATAATTTAATATCTTGATATATTAAAAAACAAATTTTAGTTTATAAAATAATCAAACCGAACTAGTTTGAATACAAACTTTTGGAAATGAATACTTTTTCATTTTAATAATAGCCCTCTTTTAAGTGGTTTAGTTGCTCTTAAGTCCCTGCACTAAACTATTTCGTGTACATACCCCGTAGTTCCTACTACTACAGACTTATAAAAATGTACTAATATCTGTACGGACATTTTATTGGAAATTAAAACTACTGCATATACTAAAATGTGTTATGAATTCATCTATGCATGTATTTTTTAATGGTTCGTTCCAAAACACAACTTTTATTACGAATACTTTAATTATTTAAAAAAAATTAAAACCTCTGACTGATATTAAATTATAACACATAAAGCGATTAAATCATAACGATCATTTAAACTTTTCACTTAAATAAAAAAATATTTAATTATAAAAATGGGGTAATATTTTTTAGGTGATATCCCAAAATCACGCACACATTGATAGTTTTTCGAGAGTGAATATAGCAACGCTTCGCGTTTTTGATGCCGTTTTTGGCGGTGTTGTTTGTTCGCAATGCTCTCTCTAGACATGTTATAACTCAATGATACAAACTTTGGAATATGCTGCCTCTTACTGTCAGAGAGGCCAAATCATTACCAACATTTAGAAATTAGCTCTAGAAAACACTATTTGTCCACAAATATCTATGTCTGATTAACACAATATAATCATGCTAATACATTTATTATAATAACTTATGTATTATTGTATATATATGACTATGTAATATAATGTATGTACGTATTTTTATATTTATTTCTTAAATTAGTTTGAGTATTTATGTATCTATTGCCTTTTTCCTGCACCACATACATCGCCTGATTCAAAATTCTTTGATTTGGGATGCCTGGAAGAGATCGCTTTGAGCGATAAGGCCGCCTATTGTATTGCCTAGGAAATATTGTAAATATGGTCTGTTTTTGGTGTGCAATAAAGTATTATCTCTCTCTCTCTTTCTCTAGATATAGGTTTCTTTGATAAGAAGACAAGATACTAATTAATATATTTAAAAAATATTATTTTTAACCCTTTTATTTTTAGGAGTTGTACTAAAGGAAGAAAATTCTTAAAATCGGGGTTCAAATCTGGAGCCAAGACGTGCTTAGTTGGACACCATACCGAACAGACCATAATCGATCGATTCGCGCGGCGTCACATTCAGCCACTTGAATTAGTATTCGCGTCGTGTCCCCAAATCAAATATATCAAAGTAATACACTGTTGGAAATGGCTTCCTCATAATAAAACATAGTCTCCCGGGCACTGACGACCTCTGGACGAACATCTTCTCAAATAGGGTCCTGGGGGCAAACGGCTGACACATTCCGGGACGATGCCAGCTCGTAAATATAGGAGAGGGTATAAAACATTCGTTGGGAATAAAGCAGTGGTTACTACTATAAATTTGTCCATGTTCCATGTATGACCTAGGGGATATGTGTTGTTCAACTGTGTGGAACATTGGAGAGCGACTTTCGGAGCACGAGTTTTATGTGCAATGAATTTCATCGTGCAGACAAGCTCTGCTAGTCGTAAAATGAAATGTGAACAAGTATGGCAAAATAGGTATCCTATATGCAAGCCACGTGAATATGAGAAGAAATATACGATTTTTGGGTGTAACATAATTACGTTGGCCAGGATAGAAAAGCCTTTTTATTTACTGGAAGGAAGCAAGCAAACAAGCAGATGCGTGAAATGGTTGCCGTCGCCTATGGATTTTGTAACCCCAAGCGCGCGATACCAAGGCGTTGCCAATCTTTAGGGTAGGATGGAGTTTTTTCTCATTTTTATTTGGTCCTTACGAACAGATACTTCAGTTATATTTATCTGTATAAATAAATGTATTCAAGTTTCTCAAAAAGCGACTTACAGTAGAGTGAAATATAATAGAAGAAATTGTCACGCATTTTTTTGTTTTTTGAAGAAACCTTTTGTCGATGGACACGTATGTCACAAGTATACTCTTTCCTGAGTGTCGGATCCGAACGATATTTTCGCTTGGTAATTTATTTCGCTTACGAAATGCTGCCCGATCAAACGTCGTTGGTTGTTTTGGACTATACTTGTTTCTAACTTAACTAATAGTTCGGCGAAACTAAACTTTGTAGATTGCGGCGAACATTCTAGATTTAAAATTTCTAACACATTTATTGACATCTTTATCAAAAGTAAATGTACACTTTTCTGTTCTGCTACATCCAACATTGTTATAAAGCATAAGGGTTGGTGTACAAAGTATTCCCAAGTCATTCCATCGAAAGGTTGCAATGTGAACGCCGCCGACGCCATGACATCACGGCCGTACCTTGCTTTTCGGTCACGTCGTTTTGCCATTGCCTCGTTTGCGTGAGTTGAAAATACGAACCTCGTCGCCAAGTTGTTGTATATTAAATAAAAAGAGAATTAATTAACATCTTCTACAATATAATCCTTTTTGTTAGCACATCCGTTACAAATATCGGCAGAGAGAAGAGAGGGCATTCATTGTCTTTGGTAGAGAGCGAATTGAATGTTTAGATACATTTACATTAAATTTATCGTTCGGATACGACACTAAGTGCTGTTTAAATTATTATAACACATCACTAGAAGAAGATGTTGATGGAGTAATGAGTCATGTCTTGAAGATCGTGTAGTATACTTAAGGTAATTGAATCACCTACATCGGCGGCTCCCATGTGTAGGGGGTGCGAGGGGGAAGCGTGTGCCGACGGAGTAACGCAAAGCAAACGAATCGATCCCGAACGAGGAGCTGATAGCTTTATTAGCGCCAATTTATAACACGCCTCAGACGAATTTATTCAGAAATACAGTCCTTTGACTAACGGCAATACAGACAGAATAACATATCACCCAGATAGTCTATCGAGAATTAATTGAAGAGTAGTTTAAGTTTTAACTTGCAGTTTTACGTCTAATCGCTTACCTCCATGACTGCGCATCAAAAATCAGTTTATCAAGACAGAAAATCTCCTGAAATTTAGTCCCAGTCCAGTCCAAGATAATCACCAATCAAATGGAAGGTCTTTTATCAGTCACATATAAAAAGTGTGGTTCTTTTAAAAGCAGTCATCGAGTAACCATCCTAACAACACGCACTGTAGTATCTCTAATAGTAAGTCCCGGGAAATGCATCGACCAACTGAGAGCCAACTCCGGGAACGAGTTTAAACTTACTTCGATAACTTTCTTCTTGTTTGGAGTGGAAGTTTCAGCAGTTGGGACAATGGGGTGAGAAATGGCCACCGAACGCCCTTGTTTCGGATATGGCCTCGCCATAACATTAGTTTGTGTAAACCATAAAAAAAATTACATTGAACTAACTCGTGCGGCGCGAAACTTCTTTGGCGTTGCCATAGTCACAAGAGTGCGACGCACAATATTTTTGGTTATATTCGTCGATGCCATGAAAAAGACATAATTTATCGGGATTCAGATCATCCTATTCTTGACCCAGGATACGAGCTAGCTCTTCATGGAGTTTCGTTTACATCTGTTCAGTGTTTCTCGCGTGATGTTCTAATAGACACACAGACAAAGAGTCTAAAAGTTGAATTTTCGGATTTTACTGGTCCGAATTAGAACCCCTGACTTTTTTGTTATTTTCAAATTCAATGTATATGGTATAAAAATGTTTGCCAGTTTTCAAATTGATTTAACATTCCGCGAGCACATGTTAGCTTTTCAAACTAGTCACAGAACACTGTTCCAGCGAATGTTATGTTTAACTGTTTGACAATAAAGTTTAAAATTACTTAGATCAAAGTTGTTTGATTTTCTATCTTGTTTAGAAGATTGTTAAGACTTGTAAAACTTTTTTATTGATTTAAATGTTTATTTAAAGCGTAGTGAATAGTGATTAATCAACGACTGTCATTGTCAACATTACCATTTTCTTTTTTCACGTATCTGTATTTTATATCGTAACATTTATTAAAATGTTGGTAGTATTGTTTCTTGTACTGTGCAAGCAAAAGACGACTTTAAGGTGACGAACATTTTCATTCCACCACTGTACAACGACATCCTTTATACAATTATTATTATTATATCTATCTCTTCTACATATTTAATTCTTATTATTGTTACTGTTATTTATACATATTAATTTCAAATTTTGATGAAGTTTTGTGTGTTTGAGTGGGGTTCTTGTATGGTTTCGATTCTCAATTAGACCCAATAGGTGGTTTTGCAAGCGCATTCTACATTTTTCTTTTTTCCGGGCAAACAACGTTTGCCGGGTGGACTAGTTATAGATAAAAGAGAGGTAAATAAAATTATAAAATTGCTGTGTACGTTTCAAAAAACTACATTAGTAGCAGAGTCCAAACGAAATAATTGGATTCAGTCCATTTAGACTTGGTGGCCATACTCAGTTGCGCTTTTTGTAATAGATGATTCCAGTTAGGGCGGGCGGGGGCCGCGGGGGCCGCGGGGGCCGCGGGGGCCTCTGGACCCTCGGACCCTCGGCTAATGGGGATCACTCCCGGATTAAGAGTTACGGAATAAACATGAAAGTGAACATTATATTATGTATGATAATGATTATGTATGAGGGACGACTGATACCTCGATGGGAACCGGTAGACCTTATGTAGCTTGTGTTTAGATATTTCTGTGTTTACGTCTTTCCGCGGCTTAAATTATCGTATTTTTAACTAGCTGACCCGTGTCCACTTGACAAGGCGTCTTTTAAGAAACATATGCACACATGCACGGACGCGTATCAAGGTATAATTAAGCTTGGACTGTAGGGTCCTGAGGCCATGAGCCTCTACCCAAATTAATCAAAAGGACTCATTGACTCAAAATATGTCATAGTCTTGAGGGACTATGGGTAGAATACAATACAAATATGTTAAGGTTTTTTTTATTGTACTAGACTATTTATAAATTTCTTCATTGTACTAACTTATAATATATGTGATTAAGCTTTGGAAACCTTTAATTAATTCATAAAAGTAGAAAGCACTCGGAGTGCCTCGTTCGAGTATTTGCACAATTCTTACGTGGAATGTTATTGCTGCAACATATTTGATAGGCGTTCCCGTGTCCACTTCACTGGCCACTCTTTTAGTTTTATTAATGCAACCTAATATAGCCTATGTTACTCGGGAATAATGTAGCTATCTATTGCTAAAAAAAATTCAAAATCGGATCAGTAGTACCGGAGATTACCCCGAACATCCAAACTCACAAACTTTACCTCTTTATCATATCAATATTTTTTTTATTGCAGGACTTCAGCAGACAGGCAGACGGCCGCCTAGACGGAAAGCGGTTACCATCGCCTATGAACATTTGCAACACAAAAGGTGCTACAAATGCAACCTGGTCGCTAATGCCGAACCACAACTCAAGGTTGTTATGGCGATATACTTTAGACCAGGGTGGTGGCCATCCAGTTGGGCAAATTCCCTACCACCAATTTTTAGTATATTTTGTTATATTAACGGTGATTTTGTATCCATAATTCTTAGTTTAAATATTTATAGCACATTTATTAAAACCTATCAAGTGCCAATGAATGAATTCAATGATGATGATGTGAATTGAATAAAAAATTTAATTAAATTCACATAACATATCAGAAAACTGCCTACACCATCCAAGATTGGACTCAACGTCATTTTAAACACTAACTTTGAGAGGGAAGTGCGGTTACCACTTATCTACTCCCAACGTTACAAAATAAAAACCGCTCTTATAATCAAGACTGCACGTGTCGCGAAGTGACAATATAAATATACAAATAAGTTAAAAACTCATCGGACCTGTTGCTGACCTGAGGCAGAAGAAGAGAAGCAAGAGCAGCTGCATCCGGTGAGTTCCTTCCACTCCCAATATTGAACCAAACCTATACAGTCCTCAAACACCCCATAATCAAATGGTGATTTTATTTTCCACACGTTCCAGAAAGGCTAGAAACCCAAAGAGAGATTTTATTTGCGAGAAAGTAATTATTGTAAATAACAAATATTTTTGGCAAGAAATATAAAATATTCGCGAATTGGAATTACTTTTCAATTATAAACATAAAAGTTACTTAGGGGGGAGTGTAAAGTGGCCCGAACGTGGCCCCGAAACATGTTTTGAGAACAATACAAGAGTTCGCAAGTTGGGGAAATGGCGAAATGGAAGTTGGGAAATGTAATTCGGCAAATTCGTGTGGAATCGCAGAATATGCTTTGAATGAAAACAAGTTCAAGTTTAACGGACTGTTATGGAATTCTTGATTTCGCACAAATTACTTTCAACGTATTTTATTATATTCAATGTATTTTATACACATATATACACACAATAGTATGTTGTATATCTGTACACTTCACGTTTATTAGTTTTTTTTTTTAGGAATATTCTTTAAGAACACAACAGCTTTGAAAAAGTTGTAAATACAAGTGTGATTGGTAATTGGACATCAAAATAGTGATGAGTAGTAATGTGTGAGGCAGTACATTGGTCCCGTACAAAATAGATTTTACTGATACGGCTCAAAATGTTAATTTGTATTACTTCAAAAATTTTGAACCGCTACTACTCACGCGTCAACTGTAAGAAGACGAACGGAACGAGGACAACAGTACAATAACGCCTCTACGGATATTCACATGACAAAGAGGGACAACATGACATATACGTCTGCTAGTAAAATGACCGAGGCCGAGCACATCCGATTCTTAACGAACATTTCCGAACTAGAAGTTTTGTATGGGACGATTGAGGGAATAATGCTCACCACCGCTCTCATCGCTTAAAATGTACTGCCGCAACACAAACTATACAAATGTCCTCGCCTCATTTGAAGTGGTACATTGTACTGGTTCAGCACAAAATGACATACTCTTACAAACTCATTTTAAAATAATGTACTGCCCAACTCTCTAAGGCAGATCACTTCAGTGAAACCAAAAACGATGCTAGATCGATAGAAAACTTATTTACAGTTGCTTACATAGTCAAACTAGTAAAACGCAAACCATACCCTGATCTATTACACAACTAGCGCCATCTATCGAACTATAAAATAACTTTTTCTCAATACTCAATTTCAATCGTATTCTACCAACCCCCTAATGTCCACTATTGCTAGTTACAATTCATGTCGTAAAGTTGAATGGAAAATATTTCTTTCTGAACCTATCAGTAAGGTATTCATGGACGGATAAAGATAATATTCAATACAGTTCAAAATTGAAAATGAACGTATTTATTTCAAAATGAAATCTTACATTTTTTATTGAAAGTCATAAGTCAGCCACCGCTCCTAAAGCAATTCTAGTTACTGTTAGAAGAGAAGAAGTAACGTAACAAAGTGTACGCCAACATATCTTTATGAAATACGAGATTTAACAAAGTCATTTGTACGAATAATTACTGAAAGAGCTAGCTTGGTAGCAATCACATTATTGCCATTGGGTGCCGTCGTCTAGAAAGTCTTTCGTCGTATAACAAGCCTTTTAGCACAAACTTGGATTTAAATGAAAAGCCTTAAGCAAACTATTGCAAACTTTATGAAGCCTATGGGCTTTCTAAAGTTTATCTGTTGTTTACCAAAAGCCTGGAAACTCTATATTCTGACTGTTGTTTTTTGAACATTACTGTCGCACAAGCTGGTTTTATCCCTGCATTTATTTGCTTAAAAGCTTCAATTTAATCGTATTAACTGTCCGATAAACCATGTTTGCTTTAATTCTATTTAAATTTAGCCACTGGCTGCGTCCACACCACCGGCTGCCCATCAGAACAAGGGCGCTAACTGAAAAAGTTAAGTGCTAATATGTTTCCCTTTCCGAAATACAACGTGGCACAGTATCGGTAATATTAGTAGGGGACCTTTACACAAGTCATGCGGCAGTATTGTCAGAAGATATGACTGTATGAAATGTTGCACTTTTGTGAATTATGTTTCGGAAGTGAATGACAAGACTGAAGGTCTTTTCACTTTTTCTTATTATTTTCTTTCTACTATACTAATGTCATTAAATTTAGCTTGTTTAGTCATGATTACGACTCCAATGTTTATCTCTTGTTGTGCTATTTGATACAAATCCATTATTCTTTGAAAAGTAATTGTATAACATCCTTATGTATTAAAAAAAATAGCTTAAGGTAGATAAATATGATGTGAAAGAATTTTTAGGTAGGCATATTTATATAAATTAGTGGTCTACAAGTAGTCGAAATTCGACCATAATTAATTTAAATAATAGTTTTGAACATTATTAAGTAATGTTTGTTTTATTGATTTTTTAGGCATAATTTAAAAAAGTATTAGCATTCTGCATTCCTTCTCTACATAAACTAAGGGCCGCTTGCATAACGTTGCTTAAATTTATTTGAGAAACACAAATCGTATTTAACACTCTTAAATAGAATTAGCGTCTTGCACAACGCAAAATTTGTCGCTAAATAGGTTTAAAGAACGGTTAAAGACGAAATTTCATACTCCTCCATCCGCGCAATTTTCGTATAAAGGTTTTGTTTCGCGTAAATTATCATAATAATGGTAGGTTGTATTTTACTAATTTTAGTACTATAGCAGACCAGTACTGTGACGCGATTCCGCTTGCCCTATTAAAAGTTATAATGGGTAATTCGTCAGACGTGCAACAGTTTGCGCAACTCGGCTTCCCGCGAATTTCCCCTCGACGCCTCCATTTTCATACGATTCCAATAAATCTCATATATTATTTTGTCTTCGTCCTTTGCTTTGCATCAGTTTCTACGCTAACATTGATTCTCATTCAAGTTTTTTTGTGAAAATTACAACTCCCACCTTAAATTACCAACTAAAACAAAAATGGGATTAGTTTTGTTTTAGTTGTACAGTATAGACTAGTAAACAAGTGCCTTTTGGACCAACTTTTTTCAGCAGTCTCCGAAAATTATAAATGAGGTGTCATTCGATTCGGAATGGCATCTAGATGATTTTTGAAAAAAATGAAGTTGCGTTTGCAAAAATTGTAAAAGTTATTAACAATTAACTAAAAAAAGGGGGGTTTAGTTTTTTGCAAATATCTCAAAAAGTAATAAAGATTTTTCAAATTTGAAAAAAGATTCGAAAAGAGGAGGAAATTTCCTAAAAAAAGTCTTGACTCCCAAAACTGTAAGAGATTAATATTAATAATTTTCCCAGAGGGATGAAAATTCGGCCGAAAACGGGTACTCTGGCTTACGCAAGCCACACCCACATCGGCCCTTTAATGAATAAATATTATTTAAACATACTAAATATGAAAATTAAAAAATTGAAAAATTCAGGCACTTACTGAATAGATGAATGAACAATAATCTGCTTGAATTTTTTTTTTATAACAATTTTTCATTTTGTTATTCAATAGTTAATTAATATATTTTTTTTGCTTGAACATGAACATTGTAAGTGTGATAATTGTTAAACTATAAATTTAAGATTTTTTTTCTTTCTTGGAGCAATTCTTGAAAGGCTTTAGAATAGAACCCCGTTGGAAAAATTAGAAAATGTTTATTTTTCATTTTTTTATTAATAATTTTCGTTGTTTCAAATTTGAAAAATCTTTATTACTTTTTGAGATATTTGCAAAAAACTAACCCCCCCCTTTTTTTTAGTTAATTGTTAATAACTTTTACAATTTTTGCAAGCGGAACTTCATTTTTTTCAAAAATCATCTAGATGCCATTCCGAATCGAATGACACCTCATTTATAATTTTCGGAGACTGCTGAAAAAAGTTGGTCCAAAAGGCACTTGTTTACCAGTCTAGTAGTTGACGGTTTAAATGTCCCACGAAATTAATCTTATCAAGCTACTTACTATAAATTGATGTAATAATAATACAGCATGTGCTTTTTTTTTTTAATCTGCCTACTGGATTCTTGATTATTGCTTAATTGCTCTTCATTCTGTATTTAATATTTGAATTGGAATTGTAACCAAAAACGAGAAATTGAGTTCACAATATTCAAGTTTAACAGTCCATTATTGACTGAAGGCAACGATTAGACCAATTTAGGTTACCGTAAAACAACATTGAGTTTCAGTAGTAATCGGTGTTTGACAAACCTCCCGGGGCTTGCGCCTTCCATCGGTTTATTAAGCAGTGGTCTGTTAATATCCCCAATTTAAGTGGGTGTTACTCAAAACTGACTCCGAACGCTCCGGATTATACGCAGACCCTCAATTGTCTGCCAACTGTGCTTAATTAACACCATAAATCAGGGTGGATTACAATTTCATTGCATTACCAAAATGTTTTCTTAATCTATTTTTAATTTACTTGAACTTCATATTTTCTTACATTTCAGGAATTGCAACCGCTTTGTCTTCCACTAGTGTGATGATGCTGATAGGAAACTAATTTGTGCTATGAAATTATATTAAATGTGTTTTCATATGATATTACTACTTTTGAAAGAAAAAAAGAAATAATTTATTTGCTAGGAAAGCGACAATACAAGAATGCAGAAATATTTATACATACATTTTTTATGATAAGATTCACATATTGTACATATTGTACACCGCATTTCCTACAAATGAGATCGGCAACTCAGCGTAAAGCTATGTTGGAGTTTCCTCCAGCACAGCTCTGGTTTTCAGTACCGACTCCACCTCATTTATTTATATATATTATATATTAGACCCATCACCATAGTAAATGTATACAAGTAACAGGTAATAAGACAGAGTAACACAGTATATGAAACATAATAACAGAAAAGACAAGCACGCGCAAACACAATAAAAAGAATCATTATCCTATATAGTGATAAAAAAAAGAATAGAAAATATATTCGTAAACAGAGCGAGTTATTAAAATGCCAACCAGTACTTTTCTCATAGCATCTTTACTCACGTTTATGTCGAATTCGTAACTGATACAGACCGTGTCTTTCATGATAGAAAGTATCCTATAGTTATTCCGAATGTCAATGGTACTATGGGAGCTGCATACCCACTGGCTAACGTTTTTTTTATTGGACTTGACTTTATGTGTTGGTCCGAAGAACTCACACCTTTACCGGGGTTTTCGGGGCGCTCGCGCCCGGGGAGCAACTTGCGAGGGAACTACCTTGGGGGGCTCTACCTCGGCTGGACTGTTGCCATGAAAGGGGGATGATTCTAACGATGCCGACTAGAGGGCGACACAATGTACTTATTAATTGAGAACGGGCGACGGGTAATATAAAGCCCGAGGGGAAGAATCCCGGCGGACGGGGATCGGCGGTTCGCGGCGGCCTACGCTATCTTACTGCCGTTTCGCAACGTGTTATGGTTAGGAGAGAAGAAACGGCGAAAGAAACTTCTGTTTTCCGGCTTTGCTATAGAAAATAATTCCTTCTGTTTCGCCCGTATTAACATTGAATCTTTAGAGGATATTGTACCATTTTCCAGGATCAAAGTATCCTGCGCCAGCAGCAAAATAACATCGCATGGGACTTCACGTGATGAATAGTATATATAACATTCCATGGACATAGCTCCGAGATGGCAATCCATTTTGAAGCCACCATGGCGTCGGCCCCATTCCACCTGATGGTTATAAATACAGCCATTTCCCAGACGAAGAATAATATCGGGGCTTGGAGTACATTGCCGAATTATGCAGGCGGAAGACTCGCGGCGCGCCCTTGGCCTTGCCACAGTCTCACATTATTCATCAGTAGTTGCACCCCTATAGACGGAACAAAACCGGACGGGGCAAGAGGTGAGGTCATATTTTCCATGACACTTTTGATATTAACAAATTACCTTTGGAACCATGATATTTTCTCAATTTTTTGTCACGGAACCCTAAAGAAAGAAAGAAAAAGATTTATTGACGTAAAAAGACTATGCTTTACATAAATAGGAAAACAGAACCCTTTATTACCTCCACATAGCATCAGCTATCTGCTACTGAAACTTCCCGTCAAAATCAGTCTAGTTGTTTCAGAGATTAGCCGGAGTATCCAGACAGACAAACATAAAAAATGTTTTTTGTGATATAGGTACTTACGTAGTAGGTACTTACATAAAGCATTTAGTGAAAAGCTGTTATTTTGACATTACAAACAAACCCTTAAATTTTTTTATCTATTGATTGACTCTTAAAAGGAAATATCTTTTCTAATATCAATATGTAATAGACTGATTTTGAATTACTTTTTTAATATTATACTTTTCATTTTAAATAATCAAATTTTTAATTAATAAATTGTACTTGAATTGATGCTAAATTATAATCACCTTATCAACTCAATACACGCAACTGTTGAATGCTATTATATACTATAAAGAAATAATATCTATGTTATTTGTATATGTATGTATCTGTAAATTCTGTTTAATTCTTTGAGACCGGGGCCAGGGGGTCATCACCATGTTACTACTCATGAACCAATTAAAAATGTCAAATATGAATTTATCTGCTCTTTTGTCTGTTAATGTAATTATTTTTGGTATGAATAAATAATTTTAATATTGTGATAAGTGTACATCACTTATGTCTATCTGCTATTATCTTTTCCCAGCTGTAAGGTCGTGCGCCTACTATATTTCTATTTATACTGCGGTCATTAATTTTAACAGCGAACACTGAATACCGTGTTCTCATTGGAGGTTTATGTTTAACATTGAGTACTGCTATAAAGAAAATAGACTTTTCTTTGTGTGAAAGAAATAGACTAGAAGTTTACCTGTTTGTTTAATCAGTTTGAAATTCACTCAATCATTTTTGCAAGATAGGTAGTTGTTACGCCATGGGCTTAGCTTGATATGCTTAAGATGCACTTTATGGACTGCAAGGCAGTCTAGCTAGTCAACCTTGTCAGGCTTCGCCTTTAGTCCGGGGTGGACTCTACTTATCGTCATCGGCATCCTTGCCTTGTCTCTTGGATAATTCTTTTGAGAGCTCGCGCTTCGCACATTTATTGGGCTTACACTTTCCAGCTATGCCGGTGATAGAGACAATTGTATGTATGTATGAGTAAGAAACTCAAGTACGCCGGAATATTCAAGTTCTCACTATTCTTTATGGTATATTGTTTTTACCAACTACTCTTCGTTACCTCACGGAACGCTTCAAATTTCTGTGCATGTCTCCCATAATTTGCGCCCCTCGACTAGATACAGAATAGACACACCTGTACACACGTCTTTACTACCCAGGCAGTGCGTCTGGAATGAGCTACCTATCGCTATAAGACAGGCCAAATACTTACAATGCCTCAAAAATCGGCTTCAGAAGGTTACTTTACTATAGTAATTCCTAATCTGTTATATACTTATATCTATATGTTTATGTGTATATATTGTTTATGTTCTTATATGCACTGTGTAAACTTATCATCATTATTTATAGACTGCACCACCGTCAGTTCTAAAAACATTAATCCCTGCGAAGAGTTGCCTGGAAGAGATCGCTTTTTAGCGATATGGCCCCCTTTTACTATCTTTTGTATTTTTCCACTTTTGGTTGTCTATGCTCAGGTGTACAAAATATTTTTGTTTCATAATTGAATTCATAATGAATTGCAAAAACAAGAGAACAGTGTGAGCATTGAGGGCGTTCATGCGAAACGATAAATGGGTGTGACGCAGCAATCGGAAGGGTGCCCCGATGCGCTCGTTTCAATGCAAATTCAGTAATTATGAAATTACGCCAATAGACCCATATGTATATGAACGGTATTTTCAACGTATATCGTTTGAGCTATCATTTGATTTGAAACTAGTGTTACGGCGGCGCTGGATTTAGGAATAATAACGGACTACGTGAATTTTGTAGAACATTGTTGCCCAATTTAGGTGGGAATATGAAATTGAGCACGTACGTGCCTGATTAATGGTCATGAAATGCAGCTGCTCCTCTGCTCGTCAGTACACTCACTTCAGCTGTCGTAGTTTTACATTTATAGTATTTTATTTGATGTTTAGTGTATTTATTGTATTTTATAATTGCGATGCCAAGCGGGTTCTTAACATAATATACACCTTTGTGTGTTGCGGGCGCGGTATATTTTGTTATTTTATTAAATATGTACTTGATTGACTTTCGTCCAAAAAAGGGACTAAATGAAGAATTTAAATATGTTAGAAAAAGTTTGAATAAGTTAACAACAACACAAGATATTACAATTAAGTGGTTGGATATTTGTCGCTGATCAGAGTAAAATATGATGATATTTCGTAGACGGGGTGTCAGTGGAGAGCGAGCGGCAATAATTCAGTTTGCGCGAGTGGTACCGCGACCGGCGAGTCGGCCCCGTTTGATGGATCCCACGCGGGGGACACTTGATAAATCATTTATTGAGATTGATGGTGGACGCAAATGGCCAAATGTGAACTTGGGTCCAGTACTCTCAGAGCACGTGACACTATCTATTAATGTTAGGAAGGAGAAAGTTTGTATAAATGGAAAATTTTATAACGATGTTTTGCTTTTTCTTATCTTATAACTTTAACGTGAACTTTGCGAGCTTGTCGAGGACGTGCCGCACTTATTAGCAGAATGTGACAGGACTGAAGAAATGAGGTGTAGGTTAATGACGAGCGCTAATTTTTGTACGTTTAATATAAGCATTATAAACAACTGTAGTGGGTCTTCAAAGGGGCTTTCGGTGGAAGCCTGTAGGAGGCGCTGGCGGGATATGTCGGTGGGAATAATTAATACACCAGTCATCCTTACGGTTCAAGTTGTTTATTGGAACGCTAACGCTACTGAGTTATATTTACAATTGAATTACAATTGGGTATATTAAAGCCGTAATCGGTATATCCATACACTGAATAACGTATACGCTTTAACCTGCTGACTATTACGTACGCATTCTGTTCATACACCGACTTGTTTTGACAGATCACTCACTATTTAACTAACGAATTCATTAAAAAACTAACATTTGCGGATTTCTCTCAACCCGAGCCAACTTTACTGGGAAGGTGCGACCGCAGTTTATAAAGTAATAAATTGTTTTCTCACCAAATTAAAACAAAGCATGCAGTCACTCAGGAAATATCTTTTTAAAAACCAACTTCCCTATGAACGTTACAAAATATCCAAATGACTTGAAGACCTCGAACGTCTGTCGCATTGGCGCCAGACGACATAACCTTTACGCCAGACTGACCGATAAATTTTAGACCTAACAGAAAATAACTCCCATATAAATATGTTTCAATAACAAGTTGCCTCCTTATCCGTATAATGTAAAATATTCAGAAATCCTTATTTAATGCCGCACCTTAAGGTAACAGAAAGAAATTGTCTGTGGAAGGTATCAGGGCGGGAGGCCCTCGGACCCCTATAACTCGGTTTAGTCGCCGTCATTCGGGCCCTGATTGAAAAATCTTATAACCCTCGTCTTATTCATGAATTACGTACGTTAAGAAAACTGCTAGCCTTTTACTCAGTTACCTATTGTTGGAAACATTGAAATATTCTTTGACTTAAATCGGATAATAATAATCTTCAGACAAAAAACACATTGTATATCGCCAAGATAAGCAAGCTACGCTTGTGTTATGGGTATAACGGACTACTCTGGGACCGATCTTCAACACACAGACCATAGTAAATAACGGAAAGTTCGTTTTCGTAATTTACCATGGTAGGAATCGAACCCGGATCTCCAGTGAAGATGGAACTTGTGACTTGTGGCTCCCTGATAAAAAGTAGTTACCGTCGCCTGATTCCATTTGCAATACTTGTGTGTTCCAACTGCAATACTAGACACGCTGCCGGCCTCTAAGATTAAACAGAAAACAGGGCACCGATGCCTTAAGATAACAGTAACTCAAGATTATTGTGGTGGTATACTCTAGACCAGGGGTGACCTGGTTGAGGGTGGTTTTGTCGCCTCACAGGACTAGCCCGTAACTAAGAAAAGGAACCGTAGGAAGAAATTACTAATCTTTTTCCATTCCTCCACAGAAATGCGTTTCAAGAAGATCATGTAAGGTTGTATGTCATATATTGTTATATATATATCTATTGAAACGGCCGTGAACAAGTTGAACTCAGTTTTTTTTATAAAATGCACTACAGATATAAATTTTTATTCTACGACAATGGAAGCGATATTGCCCGAATTTGAGCTATTATACGTTTCGAACTTTTATGCAATTTTCTCAAAAGACAAGTATTTAGTGATATGATTTCATATATCGTTTTTTGTTCAAAATAGAGGTAGTATGGATTTTTTCTCATTTTTTTATTTTTTTTTGGCTAGTTAACGTCGGAAGTAAGAAAGGGCTGGACGGTAAATTTTGTTTAACATTTTTTGTTACAATTCAAAACATGAAATAAATAGAAACATTGGTCAAACACGCTACCTCCAAAAAGCATTACAAGCAGTGGCACAAAAGCATCGGTAATCATGAACAGGGAACAAGATAACGGTAGTTCCAACATGTAAACGTGCCCAAAGTGCGAAACTTTCTCCAAATGGGTAAAGTGGGGGATATCAAAAGATGTTATCAATCCGAAGGGTCGTCACCCCGTGACGTCACCGGCGCAGATTGACAACCCCCTACACCCGCCCCCTCGGAGACCCAAGCAGCGTTTATTGAAGCGAAAAGGAAGCACTTTTTGCTGGAAATAGTTGGCGGAAAATGTTATAAAATAGAAGGTAGAATGACACCGCTGGTTTCCCCGTCGATGCCTCCGTTATAGCTGTTTGCCGCCGACTAAATGAGCCTATCGACGGACGAAAGTTTTGGCGAACTCGCTGTTTTGGCGAATGCACAAAAAGGAATCTATGTTGCGAAAGAATTGCCCGACTTTTGTTTGTCTCAAATAATACGATTGTTCGAGGCGTACATAGAAAATGTTCTAAGGTGCCAACTTTGCCTTGAATATTGGCAATATGGACATAACCGTCTCATACTCCTGACCTGCCCTCGGTCACACACCCGACTATGAAGCACTGCACCGTGACATGACTCCTGCATGGTCTATGGCACTTCATCCATAGGGAATATATATTCTAATAGATATTCTTACTATACTTGTGACGAATCCTGTCCAAATGGAGACAGTTTTCTCCATTCTTGAGTTATAGAGAAGTACCTACATCTACCTATCTTCTAGAATCTAGACTTTCTAGACTATGATAAATCTGTAAATAGTTCGAGTTTGTACAATGTGTTTAAAAATGTGAAACTAAATAGGGGGGATAATTCGGACCAGGAGATTACAAAAATGAATTTTTTAGAATTTTTGTCTGTCTGTCTGTCTATTAGAGTATCACGTAACGCATTTAAATGAAACTCGAAACAGAAATAGCTTATATTCTCGGACGTCGGACGGTTGTTTTCGTGGGATTGACTAAAATAGCGAAAAATATATCTTAACGCATATCTTTTGATAACTACTGAAAGTATACAAATGAAGCTCGCCGTAGTGCTGGCTTATAACCCGAGTTAACACTAGCAATACATGTTGTACCAACAAATGACGTCGTTTTATTAAAATAGACGAATTATCAAAAAAATGACTTCACTGACAACGTAGGTACGTTGTTATAAAAACATGCTATTTTCGTTTTAATATTTCACCTCAGGTTGGCTTCGACTCACCTCTACCTTGCTGGGCAATTGTCTACACTATATGGACTTAGTCTCTGTGAATAGTGAATTAAAAGTACTCGCATATACGCAAATAATAATCTTAAACTTTGTAAAATTTAAGGCAATGAATTGCCTAATTTATCGTACATTTGTGAGGAATTTGTTTAAAAACGAATATACTTGACAAAGCCTACAATTTTGCATAGTAATTATTATAATAATAAAAGTATCCTCTCAGTCAGGTTGCCTGGAAGAGATCGCTTGGAGCGATAAGGCCACCTTTTGTTTTGCCGTTAAATTCATTGTAATCATTCATTCTGTAATTGTTTATTTGGTGAACAATAAAGTGTTTTCTATTCTAATGTCTCTCTTTACTTTTGCCTACTCTCAATTATTTGGGGTCGGTACAATATGTCTTATCCTTCCATATTCCTCTACTCTAGCACACGTCTTATGTCACACCACGAATGATCATGTCATCCTTCACACAATTCATCCATACGTCTTTACATAATTGTGTGCCCATCAACCTTTCAGATTAACTCTGTTTTTGTCACGTTATTGTCATCCCTCCTCATTTCATACCCACACCATCTTAGTCTTCCTCCCAATTTTCCAGTCACAGGTGCACCTTTAACAAATCCATTTCATGAATTATGAATCATTATGAATTATTATGAATCACCTCACATCCATCTCAACATTTTCATCTTAGCTGAGTTTAGTCTTTGACTAGAGGCCCAACATTCGGACACGTATAGTAATAATACAGATAAATTTGAAAATATCCTGTAATATACGCTGATGGAGTTGTATGAAATAGCTTTTCTCGTAGACGTCTAGACGAGATAACCAGCTAACATTGGTTCGAGTGGGCAAAAACTCATCTCACGAGACAGGTAGGTGCTCCAGCCTTGTTCTAAATTATTACACTGTGACAATGGGTCCATATGATTGTTTCTTTGCTGTCTCGTTTCAACTTTCAGTATGTGAATTACATATATTTGTAGCATTATTTCTAAATCGAATTCAAAACTGGTTTTTTTTTCCACTGGAGCACATTTTTTTTAAATCAGACATATAAATAAAAAATTTAAATGGATATCATCATTGAAACGGCTATGTTAAAAATATAGAAAACCAATACTGGTAAATCGTCTAAACTCTAAAGTTATGAGACACTATTACGATACCACGTTTGAAATTATTTCGAAGTAACTAAAATCGAACAGTTTGAAGATTCCTATGTCTTACTGTTCATTCAGTTGCCTTACTACAGGTTAAATTTTGACATTAATTGTATGAAGCTATGTCAAATTTTAAATGATAGCGAGGCAAATGAACGGTTGTTAAGATGTAGTAACCGGGCGTAAGTACAGACGGCCTATTTAAGTATATTTTGCATGCATTTAAATTACAAACTAAACAAGGAAAAATCTTCACCTAAGACCTAACTATTAAGTGTATTTTCTATCTATTAGTTGTATTGTTTTCTATATGATATAATCCCTCAAGACTGGAAGTAAAATATTGAGCATACGCCGTCGTCTTTTTCTTTTTTACTCGTATAGATTCGCGTTTGGTCACAATCTCGCCCCATGTGGAGCGAACATGTGGCTTAGGATGGAGCACGCTTACCTAGAAGGTACCTATTCACACGGGACTTGTAGACACCCTGTTAATAAGTATCGGGAAAGACCGACTCCGGCTATGACTTTGCGGTGCGTACGATGACGCTAGATGCAAAGCGCTTCGTTCGTATAGGTGGAATATCCACCATATATCGATGCCGCATGCCGGTGCGTCTGGTTGTCCGATGATGGAAAGGAGATGGTGGGACCAGATCGAAAAGCTCAGCTGCACACGCTCCAAAGTGAATCCGATAGAAAACCGATAAGCTAGCAACGCTGCGTCGATGCCCGGGACTGCGTTTTGTCGTCGAAAATCTGCTCGTTGCTAACCAGCCTCCTGGCTCTACGCTCATCTTCACCCAGAAGGCTGGCTGCAGCTGTATGTTTTCTGAGGCAGGTTCTGATGTTTTGAACACCTGAAGAGTCTATTACGCGTCTGATATATTTGAATTCAGGGCATCCTTTAAATTTTAAATATAAGTGGCATAATTAGTTTGAATAATGGCGGACATCCCTCGTCTCACAGATAACACATATTTACTCACTCGCGGAGGAGTTATTGCGGCGATATGTCATGCGACGAGGGCGGCACTCGCGCACGTTCGCACTCACTCGCCGATTAGCTGTTATATCACTCGCATCCATACATAAAACCCAAAAACATCTTATTATCAAATTTCCATCAGGCTACCTCGTAAAGTTTGTTTTGAGTTTTATATGTAACTATTTTGTGTAATAAAATAATTATAATATCAGCCCATAAATGTCCCACTGCTGGGCTCGGACCTTCCATTATAGAGAAAACGGACAGTATACCCGCCACGGTTGTCCAAGGCGGCTTGGCAGGTTTGACACATCGGTCATCTCGATGTTTTCCTTCGCCGTTGTTAGCACGTGGTAATTGTAACAACATGACGCGTTCCGGCCAGCATCGAACCCGCGCCCTTTGAGTTGGGGCGCGCGACCTAGCCATTACGCTACCACCACTTCTTATTATTTTGTGTACGATAAATAATTGACAATAATATGTACATTTTTATAATAATCGTATAAATATATTATATTAAACTAAGTGAATTGCGCTCGTGTTATTTATAGGTAAAATAACTTGTTTTTTAAAAAGGTTTAAAAACACAAGCTTTCGAAAATCCTGGATATCATGTAGCAGCAGAGTACAAACCAAGACAAGCAAAACGAGCCCAAACACGACGGGTCTGTCTTGTTTGGTACAGGAGTTCCTTTGGCCACCTTCCGACTCCATCATCAGGTCAGATCAGCTCCACCATATTATTGCATTGTCACGCGATATAAATATGTGTGCAAAATTTCAGCTCAATCGGAAACCGGAAAGTTGGTGAAATTTAACTTTCAAGATTCCACCCGAACTTACATACATACTGTTGGAGTATTGTGCTCATAGAATTAGATTAGACCTATTTTATGTTATAGAACAGCGTTTTAAAATGTATTTTTTTTTGTGTCAACGTTTAAGTTTGTTTTTTATCTGTCGTGTGAAAAATATTGAAGGAAATACATGGACTAATATTTTAATTGTGTTTATTAAGTTTATATAATAGAATTAACACAAAACCAGTATATTTATTTACCACAGACCACAACAGAATGGCGACCGTGAGCAATTTAAAAAAACAAAGAACCGTTAGTCGCAGGTTATTTTCCTTAAGTTATAACACTTGTATAGACAAGCTTAACAAAGGAGAAATAGACGAGATTCGTGCAATTCTCACCACCTTAAACGATAGAGCAAAACAAATGTTTGAGATAGAGGAGAAGTTTAAATACGCAGTTCTCGATTTGGATCTCTCAGAGGAGGAAACATTTAAAGAATTGGACTTAGAAGGCTTCTATCAAAGAGAGACTGATTATACCCTTTTGAAGACGCGCTGTGAAAAGTTATTATGCACAGAGTCGGATAAAGTCGGTGAATTTGGAAACGTTCACACACTATTAAATAATGAAAGTTCGAATAAACCTCAGACTACACAAAGGAAATTTCAGTTGCCTACATTAGAGCTCAAACAATTTGATGGAGACATTAGAAACTGGTTGGGTTTTTGGGGGCAATTTAAGAAAATAGATTCAGATTTTTCTATAGACGATGACGACAAATTTCAATATCTATTAAAAGCTACAGAACCAGGTTCGTCAGCTAGAGAACTAGTTGAAAGCTTTCCACCAAGTGGGCCCAATTATCATAAGGCGCTAGAACAGTTGAAAGCCAGGTTTGCCAAGGACGAAATTCTCATTCAATGTTACGTCCGTAAGCTCTTAGACATCGTACTGTCCCAAGGCAATTGCAGCGATTACAAAGAGTTCTTAGTTCAGAAGAAATTACAAACGCCGAGAATAATATGTTCAAACTTATCCAAACGGAAACCTATGGAAAATTGAAAACTTATAAAGATTTATGTACTTTTGTGGACACTGATGATTTAATCAAGGTTAAGACGAAATTGATCTCTGAAAATATACCATTTTGTTATAGATACCCTATACTATTGCCAAGTAAACATATCATTGTAGAGAGGTTAGTTGTACACAAACACAGAGCGTTAATGCATGCTGGTACATTAACTGTCATAGCAAATTTGCGGCAAACTTTGTGGATAACTGGAATACGTCTGCTAGTAAAAAAGATTTCAAGAAGGTGTGTTATATGTAGTAAACAAAAGGGAGAACCATTTTCTACGCCACTAGTTGCGTTGCCAGAAGATAGGACACAAGCGGGCAAGCCGTTCCAAGTTACTGGTGTCGACTTAACCGGGCCATTGTTTTTAAGAAGTGGTGAGAAGATATGGCTAGTTTTATATACTTGCGCCGTATATAGGGCAATTCACCTCGAAGTAGTAGCTTCACTATCTACAGACGAATTTTTATTATCTTTTAGGAGATTTGTAGCCAGGAGAGGCAGGCCTCAAACGGTGTACTCGGATAATGGCACTAATCTTGTCGGAGCTATAAATTTATTTAAAAAGATTAACTGGAATGAAGTAGTTTCCCAGTCAGCCATTCAGAAAATCGATTGGATTCTAATTCCCCCTGGCTCACCGTGGTGGGGAGGATGGTGGGAACGATTGATTCGTATGATAAAGGAAATTTTGCGAAGAGTGCTTGGAAAAGCAGTACTAAATTTGATAGAATTGCAAACATGCATTACAGAGAGCGAAGCAGTGATCAATTCCCGAGCGTTGTCATATATTACTGATGAGATAGATGTTTTGTCACAACCTTTGACCCCGGCAATATTCTTACAGCCGCTGCCGTGCACCAATGTCTCCGATTTGGATTATCTAGATGGCAAGCGCTTAAACGTGCGCGTCAGATACCTTCAAAAGCTTAGAAGTGACCTCAAGATGCGTTTCTGCAACGAATATCTTTCATTACTTGTTTTGAAAGGAAAGGACCGTTTACACATCCCAAGAATTGGAGAAGTTGTCTTAGTAATGACACCTGAAAAGCGGTCACTTTGGCCCCTGGGAGTAGTCCAAGAACTCTATAAGGGCAAAGACGGCGTGTGTAGAGTTGCTAAAGTTAAGACACAGCATGGAGAATACAAGCGTTCCGTTAGATGCTTGTATCCACTAGAAGGTGTTTAATGTAGTATTAGTTTGGTTACGCTTTTGTTTATTTTAAAGGAATTTCATTTATTATTTAAGAAGCAATTATAAACATATATTTGATTCGGTTTTTACATATTTTGTTCGTGATCGAAAATGCTCGTATTTTGCCAGCTAATATAAGATAGAGAGTAAAATGTTATTAATAACTTCTGCCCTGTGGAGGATGTTGGAGTATTGTGCTCATAGAATTAGATTAGACCTATTTTATGTTATAGAACAGCGTTTTTAAATGTATTTTTTTTTTGTGTCAACGTTTAAGTTTGTTTTTTATCTGTCGTGTGAAAAATATTGAAGGAAATACATGGACTAATATTTTAATTGTGTTTATTAAGTTTATATAATAGAATTAACACAAAACCAGTATATTTATTTACCACAGACCACAACACATACACATCCTTTGCAAGTTAAATAAAAGCTTGTAACATGTGCACTACCCTGCGGCAGATTCCAGACACTTAGATCGTAGTAAATAGCGATAAGTATGTTTACTAAATTAGCTTTGCTAAGAATCTAACCCAAAACCTCTGCATTCCAGTGTGGCTTAACACAGAGGTCGTCAATGATTAATTGATTGATATCCGAATCGAATGACACCTCATTTATAATTTTCGGAGACTGCTGAAAAAAGTTGGTCCAAAAGGCACTTGTTGACTAGTCTATGATGCCACTTATTTAAAAGGTTAAGGCATGGATTTTGCCAATACGTGTATAATAGAAGAATCGTGTACACAAAAAGATAATTAAAATTAAAAACGATAATTAAAAACGAGCTTGATTTACATGTAAGTAGGTCCTAACACTTTAGATTAGAATGACGAAAAAAGCTGCAAAGAAATTGAGTACGTATTCTTATGTACGTATTACTTGGATTCATCTCAACCCTGTCCGATTATGTCTCCCACCATACATACAAGTGTATTATCAAAATCTACACAAATATGAAATAAAACTCATTCTCCGTAATTGTATGCATACAAATTTGGATTTTATTCTCAGAACTATGTTCTTGTGGCAAAGTTAGTTTCGTTCAAATTATATTTGAAGAATATGACCATTTCCTAGTTAGTTGTATGCGTCATGCTCGTACAAGTGCATTAAAACATGCCTTAGTATAGTCGCGTGCGAGCACGGACGCACTTTAACTAAATTTTATTAACTTGCACAGCCGTATGTGATTCCTCTCCGCAGGATTGAGGCCTTTTACAAGGTGTGTTGTGTTATAAACTATTTTACTTGCCAATCGCGACAATGAAGCCATTTCACTGTCTCACTCATAACACCGTCGCCGATATTACCGCGCGTAGCTCGCTTCCGGATCTCCTCTTAAATACGCTAAACTCCTCTTTCGCTGACCTCACTAAACTCGTCACTGCTACTTACCTCTTCTTCCAACTTTCTCGTATCGCACTTGTCGTTTTGCTGTCTTCAACTAAACTACTCCCTAGGCGCCCCTTACGCTGCTTCTTTAATTACCGGGAAAAATCTGCTGGAACCCATAATTTCGATCTTCTTTTCATTCCTTTATTTAGTATCCATCTCTTTCTAAATGTCTATCTATCTTTGTCTTTTCCTTCTCGAACCTTCTATTCTAGAACTTTGGTTTATCATCTTTCCCTTTCTTAAATGTATCTGTCCTTGTCTTTTCCTTCCAGAATCTTCTACCTTTTTCTAAAAGTCTTAAAACCGCTTAAAAAAGTCTTAAAGCAAGCTTAGCCAAAATGTAGCTATCACCTTATGCTTTATAGTTATAATATGTACTATTCTACTGAATACTGAACATTGTATACATGTGTAAACTTTAGAGGCATTTCTCGTACGTACATAAAATAACAAGTGTACCTACGTACGTGTATGGAATATTGCTGTAACTCCGTGTTAATTACACGTGTCGTGCAAGTGTATGGGTTGTAAGTGAGGCGGCTCCGCGGTCGAAATGCGTGCGCCAATGTACAAAGACATACCTCCCAGGACACAGTACCATTTAGTGTGCAGTAGTGAAGGTCTGTTTGAATTAAAACCGACTGCTCAATTACTTAATTACTGCTTATGTAAATAACCAGTTACATATGTAATCATAGTGTGTAGTGTAGTAGATCAGTGGGTATAGTTTTGTCCTAGTTATGTAGTTTTGCAAACTCATTGTACCGATTCAAATCTCACTCAAGCGAGTGTGTGACAGCGGTCAAAATTAAGTGAGTTTCGAAATAAATTGAAATCTCCCGACTGATCCAGCATTTTAACTAGTGAAATCAGTTTATACAATAGTCTAGCAGATGGTATAAAATTTTTGAATACGCAAATGTGCTGACCAGATCCCATGCATATGAATGAATGAATGAAATGAAATGAAATGAAATTTTGAAATGAAATGAAATGAAATGAAATTTTGAAATGAAATGAAATTTTATTATCTTGTAAACAATACAGGGTTTAAACAATGTTATTAAAATACAAAGAACATTTAGAACAGGAGGCGTCCCAAAAGAAACTCTGAGACCCGCGCTAGGTCTCTTTAGAGCCTGTGTGACGGGCTACAGTTGGATTCGCTTCGGTCATATGCTCCTCAGTATACATGTAGTATATAGCTACAATGTCTTTGTGCCTTAAAGATCTATATAATAATAATATATTCTAATACTAGCTTAAAGATTAAAAGTTAGTTAAGTTAATATTAACAAATTAGTTTTTTTGTGTGTGTGTGTGTGCGTGCGTGCATGTGCATGTGTGCGTGCGTGTGTGTGTGCGTGTGTACGTTCGTATATCTATAAGGGCCCGTGCGTGCTTCTTGTGCATTTAAAAGGGATTATAGTAGTGTAGTGATAAAAGTAAGTTTTCAAAAGACGGTTAGCAAAATATTATTAGCTAAGAGAACGTAAAAGTTCTTCAGCTTCTTTAAATAATAAGGAATTTAAATAATGAGTTAGGCCTTTTCTTAATTTATAGTGAGTCATGGTAACCAATGTTAATTTACTGCTTATACAATTTTGGACCCAGGAATCTTACGGATTTAGTACCGAAGTTAGTACGACAATTAGATTGTCTGAAGACCAAGTCTTGCCTGCGTTTCGTTTCCAAATCTGCCAATGTATTTTTCGTTACAAGATTGTGTTGTTTCAGAATTATTGCACGTATGAATAACTTACGGACATTCAAAACTTTACATTGATTATATAGAGAATTTGTAGAATATAATCTAGGCTTAAAAGTCATACACTTTAATAGCGCTCTTTGGGCACGTTCAAGAAGCATTAGATGAGTAGGAGCTGCCGAACCCCAAGCAGCAATGCAGTATAGAGCATAGTATGCAGCATAGTATAGATTCTGCTAGAGTATTATATACTTTAAATAAAGAATCGCGATCAAGGACATGACGAAGTTGCTTAAAAGCATATATTAATTTTCTTGTTCTATTTGCAAGGTATTTTATATGTACCGTCCACGTCAAGTGCTTGTCCAGGTAGACTCCTAAATACTTAATGTCAAATGTCGGCAGAATTTTAGCACAAGTACAAGGAAAGAGTTGGTTACAGATTGTATCATGCATTGTAAGGTTGAGAGGTCTGAGAGGTTGCGAGCTTGCGTTAATGCTGAAAGTGATATGATGGGTTTTCTTCACATTGAGAGTGAGTAGGTTTTGTTTTAGCCATGTCGACACTAAATTTAATCCAGAGCAAGCTACACGTTCGGTGTCATCTCATGTATCGCCGTGAAATAGCAATACGGTGTCATGTCATCTGCATAACTGACGACTTCCCCAATATGATCAGTAAGTGGCCTTTTACAAGGTGTTTTGTGTTATAAACTATTTTACCTGCCTATCGTGACAATGAAGCCAGTTCTCACGCACAAACACTTGCATGCCACACATACACATACAAACCAAAGAAATGTAACCATTCAGATATATCCAGCTAAAAAAAATGTAGTTACTATTAAGAATAACATAGAATAATATGTGATCACACATGATGTAAGTAAATTAAGTTACCACTATACACGCACAATGCAACGCGCACAAAAATATCATAAAACAACATAAACACAAGGTATTATAATGATAACTAGCAGGCCTGGTAGATGTTTTCCTGCTTTGAAAAATGAAATCTAGAACCCAATTTCAGCGCCGTCCACCTGATCCAATTGTAAATCTAAAGGATTCTCCAATCCATTTCGACACACACAAAAATTTTCATCAAAATCGGTACAACGGATAAAACTGGAGTTCAGTGACATACACACGAACACAATAAATATATACATACAGATGTAATTTTTTTATTTATTTAACAAGACAAAAAAATTATTACAACTTGTTAAATTATACATAGCATAGAAAACCTCTGGGGTTTATATCAATGCTATGGGTATCTACGTCCGTACCATTTAAAAATTGTGACATTATATTTGGTTTAAAAAGTCCATTTTAAGGTTGTTTTTAATATTTATTGATGTAATCTAGACATTAAAACATAATAATCCCCTCATATAGATAAAGTGGAAATTGATACTACAACCCCTAATACTTAACGTAAGTCTTTCAAATTTAACAAGTAAAAAATATTTGAACCTTAATAATGATATGGAACTATAGACCTTAGAGTCCATAGTATAGAAAAAAAAGAAAGCATTATTTCTCCTGCATTAATTAGGCTTATCAACTAGGTTGATGATGAAATGCGTGTACTGTGTCCTGATGTGAATGCAGGCAGTAGTGTTGTGCCATTAATGTGTCAGAGTGCGTCTCGCGATAGCGCGGCCGCGGCTCTCGCCTCACTTTGCCGCAGTACAAAGTTCGAGTGGCCACTAAAGCAGCGATACATCAGTACAAATTCATTCATTCAATTCAACATTGTTCCAATAGGATCGCTTTTACAGCGATTACTTATTTGACATACTAATAATAGAATGATAATGACTATTGAAACAAAACTAATTTCGTGATTGCGGTTGTTATTTCAAACCTTCTATTTACACGTAGCAAAAATAAATTTAGATAACATATAACAAGAAAACTTGCAAACGCTCCCGATGCAAATTTGATAATTAGTAATAATTTAATTGAAATTTTTGTCAAATAGCAATTACGGTTAGTAAAGCCAGTTCTTAAAATATTAATTGTCAACGATAATGGTACTCTTAAAATCAATAGGTCTTATTCATATTGAATTAACAAATAAAACCGTTTGTCTGAAGTTTACCATGTCATTAATACACAGATAATTCGCTAAAGTTCATCTTGGCAAAATAATAATGTTACACACATTTATAAATTATTTCAATGGCACGTTTTAAAAATAAAAAGCAATATATATAGCTTATTTTGTACCTTCATATTCTAGTTCCAAAAGTTCTAGTCACTTTCCAAGGTTTTCATCCACAGCCCCTATTCAAAGAATTTCAGATTCTACTTACGATGTTACTATGTTTAATAGTATACTATGTAATGTGATAGTAGAAATTTATCATATTAATTGAGATGCATTGCTAAAGCCCAAAAATAAAATGATCAAAAAGCCAGCCAATGAAAAACTACGTCATAATCCCGTTATGTAATAACCCCGCCGAGCGAGGGGCCCACGCAGTCGGCATGTTTCTGTGGCGCACGCCTTTTGTTGTCCCCAATATAGGAACAATGCGTGCCCTTTATCTCGAGCACATACCTCCCCAACAACGACCTTTACTTACGCTTCTATATGTCGACTCTTACCTTACGCAGGGGGATACTGTTACTTGGAAGTCTCCCACATTTTCTCGATTCATGTAGCTTACATCGTTATTTTTATTACAGTACTAGAGCATTACAAATATTAGTCTGCGACTGAGAATGATACCAAAGAATCAATATTAAGATTGATCCAATTTAATAAAACTCCGTTTTAACGGTTCTGAGCGCGGTAATTTATTTCATTTTTGTTATTCCGACGTTTCGGCCACTTTTAGACCGTTCTCTCATATGGAGGCATTCCATTAAAGGCAATCCAAACATAATCAATCAGCTTGTGTGGAGACTCCGAGAAGTTGCACGGGCAACAACCAATCCCACTAAAACCTCCTCCCATGTGCCCGGCGCTTTTGTGTAGGAAAGGCTGACACTTAAAACAGAGTTCGTTCCATGGCCGGGCGGCCTTTTTTTTTTTTTTTTTTTTTTTTTTTTTGAGGCGAGGGAAAATGCTAACCGATTTACGCACTCTCTGGGCCGTCACTAGGAAACGGCACGCATCCATCGGGGGCGATAACGCTAGCAATAGTATGCTTTATTTGCGCTCCGCCCGCGATGGATTACACAGAGGAGTGTGGCGACTCCGAGCGATGTTACACGAGCGAACAACCTCAATACCCACTAAAAAACCTCTCCTCCCGTCGACCCTGCGCTTCGTTGTGAAGGAAAGACTGAGATATAGAACATAGTTACGCAACAGTCGATCCAGCGCAATAAAGTGCCTGGAGTGTGCCCTGGGAGAACACACCCCACTTCGAAACGGGGGCTGAATCCCTTGCGTTGCCTAGTAGCAAGGGGCCCCTCGTACCGGAACCTAACTCAGGGAGGGAAGTAACGCGCGTACCTGCCTCGTCGAGTGCCAGCTGAAGGCCGGCGGCCTCGGGTGACATTAGCGGCACGCGCTGAAGGGCTTCGCTCCCTATCCCTTTCTGCGGCCTCTTTTAGAGACATTACAGCCTCACAGAAAGAGACCGCAGATTCCCAGCGGTCGTCGCTGTGCAACATGGCCGTTACCAAGTCGCCAAGCGATCGGACGGCTCCTACGTGTGTCTCGAGCTCGAAACGCTGAGGCGTCCATGCAGCGCACTCAACAAGCGTGTGTAACGCCGTATCGGGTGCGCCGCATTGGCGGCAGTCCGGGGAAGGCAAGCAGCCCACAATGCGAAACAGATACTGGTCGAAACAACCGTGTCCGGTCAGTATCTGAGTCGTCCTGAAGGTCAGGGTTCCGCTGGTGCGGGTCACCCATCTCTCCAGCTGCGGCCTGATTGCATCCACCGTATAGCCGCCGGCCACAGGGTGTTCGAGGTCACGAGACCAGGCGACGAGGCAGGAATGAGTTTCCCGCTTCCTGACCGTCTCTAATTCGACTTGACAGAAGGTCAGTCCTCTAGCTAGGGCATCCTGCCGGGCGCGACGAACCCTGGACAGGACGTCTGCCTGGAGAGGCCAGGGCAGCTCGCCTGCCAAGAGAGTCGCCGCCAACCACGACACTGTGCGGTACCCCCGTATGGTCCTCACGGCCAGAACCCGCTGCGCGCGATGCAGCAGGGTTCGGTTGTGGCGGTGAAGCGAATCGGACCAGACGGGCGCACCGTAGAGTGCCATACTCCTCAGGATGCCGGAATAAAGCTTCCGCGTCGCACCCCCCGGCCCCCCCACGTTAGGGAGAAGCCTGGAGAGTGCGCCCGCGGAATTCACAAGTTTGGGAACTAGCTGCTCAAAGTGCGCTTTGAACAGCCATTTCCCGTCTAAAACTAGCCCAAGATATTTCATCGTGGGCCCTACTCTGATCGCCACCCCCTGAACTGTAACGGACAAGTCCGGGGGAGGATTCCGGAATTTCCTATGGAACATGACGGCCTCCGTTTTCGCGGGGGAGACCCTCAAGCCCAGCCTAGCTATTCGATCTACGACGATCGCCAACCCGTCGTTGGCAACGTCCACGGATTCCGCAAAAGACGCGGCGCGTGCCGTGAGTAGGGTGTCGTCCGCAAAGCAGATCAGCCCTACTCCGGGCCGGACCGTCACCCGAAGGATCCAGTCATAGCCTACGTTCCAAAGGATAGGCCCGAGGACCGATCCCTGTGGAACGCCGCACGCGACACGTCGCCGACCTAACACGTGGTTGGCGGACTCACCGCCCTCCCAAAGGATGTGCCGATCTCGCAGGTACTCGCCCAACAGCCTCGTGAGGTACGGGGGGACTCCGTGCGCGCGGAGCCCCTCCCTGATCGTCTCATGAGGGAGGCTGTTAAAGGCGTTCGCTATGTCTAGCGACACTGCAAGAACGACGTCCTTCGCTTGGACGGCTTCGTCCGTCAACGTTCGCAGCGTCTCGAAGGCGTCCATCGTGGAGCGCCTCCGCCGAAACCCGAACTGCGTATCTGATAGCCCCGGCTCCACAGTGTCTAGATGCTTCACAAGCCGCTCCGCCAAGATCTTCTCGAAGACCTTGGCGACCTCGTTCAGCAGCACTATGGGCCTGTAGGCGGACGGATCGTTGGGAGGCCGACCTCCCTTTGGAAGTAGGCACAAACGACCCTCTTTCCATTGCGACGGGAACCTACCTGCGCGAATACAGGCTTCGAAGAGGTCCCGCAGCTGGCTGCGTAGGTGTTTTGCAGCCAGGAAGAGGAGTCGACCTGGAACCCCGTCGGGTCCCGGTGCCGTCTTCCTGCCCCGGAGCCGGTCCAGGGCGACGTCTAGCTCCCCCTCGGAGATGGAGTGAGGCTCCTCGTCCGTGGGGGTGTCGGGAATGGGTGGACCCATACTGGGGGGAGTGAAGTTCCCCGGATCCGGGAAGAGCCCATCGATAACCGACCGGAGCACCTCGGGTTCGAGCGTTTCCGTGACCGTGGATGTGCAAGGCCGCAACTTGTTGCGGGCCCCACGGTACGGGCGCCCCCAAGGGTCCCGATCGAGCGTCTCGAGGAGCTCGGCCCGAGCCCGGGCTTTCGATCGCAATATTGCAATCGAAAGGGCCTTTCTGGCCTCTCTAAACTCGCCCACGAGTCCATTTTCCGCGACGAAGTCCGGAGGACGGCGCGCCCTGCAGCGTTTGAGCCTGTGGCTGATGATGCGAACTGCCTTTCGCATCTCGCCCAGCTCCTCGGTCCACCAGTGGACCGATTGCTTGCACGGAGGCTGCCGCTTGGAGACGCGTGGCATCGCAGCGTCGCAAACCCTCGTCAGGGTCTTGCGCATGTGCTCTGCCTGCGTATCCAGATTCGCGAAGTCGGCTGGGTAGGCCCAGCTTTCCGAGAGTGCCCGCTCCTCGGCCTGCTCCGGCTCGAGCTTGGTAAGGGCCCAACGCGGGAGGAGAGGGGGGCGACGGTGAACAGGGCTCGGACCGGAGGAGGGGGTCGTGAGCTCAAATCTGATGTACCGATGATCAGAGAGCGACTCCACCTCCTCCAGCACCCTCCATCCGGTCACTCTGCGGACGGCCGCATGAGTGGCGAATGACAGGTCGATGATCGATCCACCCCGCGCGCGCACGCAGGTCTGGACCGACCCCTGGTTCAGTATGGTCAGGCCGGCTTGAAGAGCCCAATCCTCGACCGCCCGACCCCTAGGGTCCGTGAGTATGTTTCCCCAGGAGAGGTGCTTTGCATTAAAGTCGCCCATCACGAAGATCGTTTTGGGCGACAGTCTGCGTACGGCGGCCCCGACGGCGTCCAAGTGAAGCTCGAACTCCGCCAGGGGGCGGTTGCGCGAAAAGTAAACGCCTATGACGACGATACTCCCGCTCTCCGCCACAGCATAGCCCTTTCCTCTTTCGAGACATGTAAGCGGTGTGCCGGACCCGGCTCTGGCCACCACCGCTACCATGTCATCGAGATCGCCCACCCAGTTCCCTGAAGGAGGGACGTAATAAGGTTCACTTATTACGGCTAAATTCGCTTGCCACTCCGCCATCGCCTGCAGGCACAAGTCCTGAGCGGTGGGGGAGTGGTTTACGTTAGCTTGAAAGAACGTCGTTACGGGTGTACTAGGCATTGGAGGTGTCCATTGTCTGTACTCCCGATTTGCCGGTACGTGGTCTCGCCCGTGAGTGGACGAATTGTCCCCTAACGTAGGGAGGTTGGCAGAACCTCGCCAACGTGGGGTGGGCCGCGTTCAGTCCCCCCGCCGCGCACGCCGCGCAGTGGGGTTTCCGTGCCGTGCAGTCCGGCATCTTGTGTCCGCTTTTACCGCAGCGGAGACACAAGCTAGTCCGGTCCGGGCACGTGTCCGGACAAGTTTGGGTGCCGTGACCGACGTTGAAACATCTGTAGCAACGTATCGGTCTGGCTTCCAGTGCTTCGACCTTCGCCGAGGTGAAGCCGACCAGAAGGTAGCCCAACCCGACGATGGTCTTGGCGGCAGCGACGGGGCACAGCACGTACGATGCGCCCAATCCGCCCGGTCCTGCACCGATGTGCTTCGTGAGCACGTCGTCGCGCCGGCAGTTGCCCGCGCGCGCGATCGCGTCACGCAGCCCATCGACCGTGACTGAGTCGTCCAGCCCTGAGACGTAAAGCTCCCCACGCTTTACGGGGCGGACGACCTCAGCCATCCCTTCTAGGGCCCCGCGCAGGGCTTCGGCGACGCGGTCCGCCTTGGCCGCGCTCTCGGGTCCCGGCTGGAACTCGAGGAGACGCGCGTCCCTGGCGGTCCGCACCACCTTCAGCCCCTCGCGGAGGCCCATGGCGGTGATGTCGACCACCGTCGAGGCCTTTGCGAAGACCTCGCGGTAGCCGACACCCTTCGCGGCCGCTGCCGGCAGCAGTCTAATAATGACTGCGGCCGACTTCGGCTCGCGGAGAACGACGGCAGGCCTCGCGGCCTGCTTCCGCGGTTGCTGCCTCCACCCCGTCGGTGGGGCAGCAGCTTGCACCTGGGGGGGGGGAGGGGGCCCGTTGGCCCTCGCCCCCTTACCCTTTTTCCGCCCCACGACCGTGGACCACGCCCCCCCCTCGGGAACGGGGGCGGGGGCGGGGGCCACGGGCGTCGGCGGCGGCGCGACGTACGGGGCGGCGTGAGGGGCGCGCGCCACGGGCGCCGGCGACGGCGCCACATACGGGGCGGCACGTCGGGCGCGCGGGACGGGCGCCACCGATGGCGCGGACGCGGGGGCCATTTGCCGCCCAGAGGCCGAAACGATCGGGGCGGGCGCCGAAGCGAAGGCCGCCGAGGCAGCGGCGGCGGCGCGGGCCGCCCTCCTCCGCTTTCGGAGCGTTCGCTTCACGCCCCCCCTGTGTTTTTTCCTCGCGGGGGGGGTCGGTGGCAGTGGGGAGTCTGCCACCCCGGCGGCCGGGGCCGCCACTACCTCCATCGGGACCGGGGTACTTGCTTCCCCCAGACCCCGGCGGACTGCAGCGGCAGCCGTGGCCGGTTTGGGCCCACCGGTGGGCTTCGCGAGCGCGCGGGGAGTCGGCCTGGGTGCCGGCGCCCTGCCTCCGTCGGCCGCAAGTGGTGGACGGAGGGTCGGCGCGGGTCCCAGCCTGTCCTCTATGGCGGCGAACCTCGCGTTGATGAGTGGCGCCACGGCATCGAGCACGACGCGCACGAACGCATCGTACTCAACGCCGCCGCGCCCGAGTGGGACGGACGGCGGCGCCGCCCCGTCGGCGGGCGCCGCGGCCGGCTCCGCCCCGTCGGCGGGAACCGGTGTCGACCCCGCCACCGCGGCGGGGGTCGGACGCGATTTTTTAGTCGCGACGGGCGCGGCGGGCGATTCCGAAATCGCCGCCACCTCCACCGCGACCGCCCGTGCCTTCCGCTTGACGGGCACGGGGGGCGGCGCCGCCACGACGGCGGGCGCCGGCTCCACGGCCGGAGCGGAGGCCTTGAGGGCCTTGCGCATTTCTTCGAACTCCTTGCGATAGGAGAGATTCTCCTCCCGCAAAGAGCTCACTTCCATGCGCAAACGCGCATTCTCGTTGCCGAGCTTCCACGCCTCGGTTTCCGGATTCCGCGTGACCAGCGTGTCGACAATGTCCGACACTCTGTTCGCGGCATCCTTCAGCCGACGCACGTAGCCACCCTTCAGATTGCCCGACGTCTGGGCGATCTGAAGGATCTCGGCGACCTGGGCGCTCGCCGCTAGGCGCAGTTCCCCGGGGCCGAGGGCCGTGATGTCTTCTACGAGGGCGGCGCACTGGCTAGCCGCGGCCAATTTGGCGTTGGTTGCCTTGCGCGCCTTGCGCCCCTTTTCCCCCCCCTCAGTGCGGAGGAAGGCCTCCGCACCCGCGAGAACCGACGCGGCCGACGCGGTCGATTCGGTTGCGCCCCACGTGGGGCGCAAAGGCGAGCGCGCGCGCGCTGGGGTGGACGCACCCGACGTAGGGGCCGAATCGGCGTCGCTGCTCCGGGACCGGTCCCAGAACCGTGACCTCGATCCGGCCGCAAATACCGGAGCACACGATACAGGGGGCACAAATGTCCCCGAAGACGAAGCTCGCATCGCTGGACCCGCCGCCGAAGACGACGAACCTGTGGACGCGAACGCGGACGAAGTTGCAGTCGCCGAAGACGAAGACGTTGACGCCGCCGCCGTCGCCGCCGTCTCCGCAGTCGCTGCACACGCAGGCGCCGACGCCGCGACAGCGACTCCCATCCCAGTAGGGAAGGAAGACGAAGGGGTCGCCGCTGCCGCGCCTACAAACTCCCTATTCGCGACCTCGGTCGATAGCGCGAGTGAAGCTCGCGCGACGACCGGGGTCGTGGGACGGCCGTCCCCGACGTTGCGAACCGCTAGGTCGCAAGCCAGTGGCAGAGGCGCAGGTGAGGCCTGCGCGCTATAGGCCACCGTCGTCGTGGGGCGACCGCCCCCCACCGTCGCTGTTCCGGCCGCCGTGTAGACGATTTGTCCACAGGCAGGCGAAGCAGGGCGGGAATAATCGAACGCGCGAACGGCACCGTCAAGCGCACTATCCAGAGACTCTGGAGTGCTACCTGACAGCGGCGTACTAAAGCCGCCTTCGTGCCCGCCGCTCCCCTGCACAGGTGAGGCCCATGCAGAGGTCGACGGCGTCCCGAAGGCACCTACGTCTATGTCGCTCGCGTCGCTCACGGCCAGGTAAATAGCCGAGTGCGACCCGAGCGACGAGCTCCTAGCTATATCCAGGTGTGCGGCCCTACTTGCCGCACGGCTGGATGGGGGCCTACGCGTCACGGGACCTTCCGGTGGCCCCATAACGTTAGTCCTACGAGCGGGGGCATCCACGGTGAGATCCACCACGGACGCCGCCCTGCCTAACAAGACAGGCGCCTCAGGTGCCGCCGTGATAACGGCAGCAGCCGGGCAGCCTGGACGTGGCCCGGCGGCAGATTTGCTGCGCCGGGCGAACGATGCTGACGGGACCTTCTTCCTACGCGTCTCGCCGATCTCCGCAGCCTGCCAACCGTCCTTGGCCTCCAGGTGGCCTCTCTTACAAGGCGCACCTGAAAGCCCAGGGGGTGGTTTTGGGTCCTGGGCATCCATTGCTGGATGCCCGCTCCCCGTGCGAAACCAGCGACGCGCGCGGGTGTACTTAATGTACAAAATAAGTCGTTAAATGTTGCGCAATATGCGCCAAAGCGCGCGAAAGCAAGCGAAGAGAGTAAATCACTCACCCGAGCCAAAAAACTGCGATTCGCGCCGGAATCGAACTAGATATCACTGTACACTGTCACTACACAACTATATTCGCAATTTATCGCCTTTTTGGAAAGAAAAGGCGCGACAAAAACTGCAAAATCCAGGAGAACAGGGCATTTGCGACCGCCTCGCACCAATGCCTGGCCGGAACTGGCCGGGCGGCCTGTCGTAAGCGGTGACAACACAACCCAAAGCCAGATGGTAACGCATTTGCCCGTCTGAATGGCTGGTCTAGAGTATGCCGCCATAACAACTTTGAGTTGTGTTCCGGCACAAGTTTGAGTTGGGCCGTCAGCCTGTCTGCTGTGCTTCAGCAATGCAAAAAAATGAAAATAAATAATCTAAACCACAGATTTGAAAATTGTTGGTCAATCTTATATTGAAGTTTGGCAACTCATTGAACGTAGGCGCGTGCTCAGGCAACAATAAACTATATAGGGCCTTTGTGTGTGTTTGTGTGTGCTTCGCTCAACTATATTTTAAGTACAGCTATTTCTTTATCGTTCTGCCTCGGGAAGTAGATGATTTAAAAAAAAATTATATGAAATAAATTTAATCAATTTTTTTTGCATAGCATCACATACGTTTATTAGCTCATAAACAATTGATTGTATTGATCTGAACAACCAATAGCATTAAAATATGGCAGAAGTAGAAAAGAAAAGTTAATAAAAAACGGAACTGTTTCCTTCGGAACTGAACAACTAAAAAAACTAGCAAAGCAGTGCTTGTCGTTTACTCAACATACTCCATTGAAATAAGAGAGATGTTTTAATTATAGGTATTATAACTTTTTCTCGCAAATGCATCGCAATATTCATTCGCGTTCACAAATTAAAACATTTCCAGAAAATGTTAACTCCATTTAAACTTATAATGAGCGCGCCCTGCAATAAATGAACAAGGACGGGCTGCAGATAAAGTTCCAAATCGAAAAATGTGTTAACTTTAACTTAGTTATAGTTAGCTTAACTGGCCTTTCAGTGGCGCGGCGTAATTTTACTCCCGAACTGAAATTGGTGTTAATACGAAATAACTATTTACATGCCATTATCGTCTATTGCTATTGGATTGTGATGACAAAATGAGGACGACTCCTAAAACACTACACTTATTTAGAGACCTTGTAAAAAAGTGCCTAACATTACATTGACTCTCTTTTTCTTATCACGACACCGAGATTTGGAGAAAGAGTTCCCAAATCAGCGTAGTGTGACAACCGCTTATCTTGTATAAGATATTTTAAATTAGTTTTTACATTAAACTGCTGTCTCAGACCCCCCCCCCCCCATAGACAATTTCCTTTAAAAATCGAATCTCTAATTTTTTTCGTATTAATACAAAATACTTACCAATTGAAATACTTTGCGGTTGGTTAAATTAGTAAACCGGATATCATTTTTTCGTCAATAAATCATGTATAAATTCTTCATTAAGCAATTATTTTTTGAAAAAAAAACTGACAAGGGACGAAATGAATCGCAACAAAATTTCTACTTGAAGTGTTACGGGCAGATTGTTAATGTACTTGTCCAATTTGAAAACCTGCCCGTAAAACTTCAAGTTAAAATTTTGTTGCGATTCATTTCGTCACTTGTCAGTTGAAGATTTTCCACTTGTCCGTTGCAATTCGTTTTTCCACTTGTCCGTTGCGATTCGTTTTCCCACTTATCCGTTGCAATTCATTTTTCTACTTGTCCGTTGAAGTTTCACTTCTAATATGTGTCCCAGCACACATTTCGATTTTTCGCAGGTTTACTGCTAATTATGATTTGGTTAGGTTAAGTACATTTTAATGGTGTAATACGCTACACACGCACCGACTATTTTTTTAAGTCAACAGTTTTGCCATTCGTTGTTGTTCGTTCCAAGAATGCTTCAATAAATATAACTTTTTGAATTATTCAATTTGGACATTCCATTCGAAAGATATCACGAGTTTAAAAATGTAAGTATTAGACCACGTGACTGTGACACTTTTTCGTGAGCGAAAAATCGTAAGACTCCCCATCTATATAGAAGTTTCACTTCAATAAAAATAAACTAAAAAAAACACGCTTTCATAAAAAATCCAACTAAAAAACAGAAAATAAAATTAAATAAATTTGATTTCTGATAAATCGGGTCTTACCGTGGAGTGCAAAAAAGAAATAATTAATCAATTTGATTAAGTACAGTGTAAAAAAATGAATAAACATTATTTTAAAAAAGCGTGGGGTGTATTCAAAGCGCTTTTTAAGATATTATATTATCGAAGTGATGATTCTTCTACTCATTATCTGTCAATAAAATGTTTATAACTATTGACACTATGCACCTCACGCTTTTTTACAATAATGTACATTCATTTTTTTTACACTGTACTTAATCAAATTGATTAATAAAATTATTTCTTTTTTGCACTCCACGGTAAGACCCCATTTATCAGATCCCAATTTTATTAAATTTTATTTTCTGTTTTTTAGTTAGATTTTTTATGAAAGCGTGTTTTTTTTTGTTTTTTTTAAACTATTATTTATTTTTCATTTTTTAGTTAAATTTTTTAAAATGTTTTTAAATACAAGCGTGTGAGATCCTGTATATCATGTAGCAGCAGAGTGCTAGCCAAGACAAGTAAAACGAGCCCAAACACGACGGGTCTATCTTGTTTAGTACAGGAGTTCCTATGGCCACCTTCCGACTCCATCATCAGATCAGCTCCATGGTACCATATTATTGCACTGTCACGCGATATAAACATACGAGCCCAAACACGAAGGGTCTATCTTGTTTAGTAAAGGAGTTCCTATGGCCACCTTCCCACTCCATCATTAGATCAGCTCCATGGTACTATATTATTGCATTGTCATCGACCTTTGACAGGTGTGCAAAGTTTGAATTAAATCTGATCGTTCAAAGTAGGACAAAATCGAGCTCAAAGGGGTCTGTTACAAACATACATACAGGTGAAGCTAATAAAAGCGTGTTAAAAACAATAAATTTGTACACGTAACACAAATTATAAAGTATCTTGAAAGTTTCAAATAAGAACTTATGTTGTTATATAGGGGTCGATTTTTAGACCTTGTCACACACCAAAATCACTTTTCGTTTATGTCGACGGCTGGAAAACCGATTTCGACGACTAAGAATCCCTGGCTTAGACGAAGCTCACGTCAGCCAAAGCGACAAATGAACTGAAGCTTTTTTACGAACTTGTGAGCGTGTAAATTATACACACTTACACAACATACACATGACTTGGGTCTGTGTGGGTAACAAGTGTCCTAACGGTGTAACACCTAACGGCTTTGTTGAAATGTTCAATTTGCAACCTTTTATAAGTTGTTGTATGAATTGTATTTTTATATCGTTTAATTAAAGTGTTGGCCACACTACCCTCTCTTTGACCTCTGGTTTCCAGGAAATTCTTTTGTAATTGTAGAATATCAGTATTCTAATTAAAGTAACTTATTTTGATATGCAAGCTTGTTTCATTAACACTCTGCAACAAGCTTCTATTCCCAAATCGGCTTCCTTTAGCCGGCTTCACTGCGAGAGTTCGAGACTCAGTCTATCTATTATATGTCTAACATTATTGCAAAGCTAGATATTTAATAGAGTTTTTGGCGGAAACTGCAAGGAGTTGTTGTACTGTGCAGTTTTATTTTCTAAAACTGTTACACATTTTTAGAAAATAAAACTGCATTACTTGTAATTACTCTAAAATGAACAATAGTTGTAGGATATTAATAGTTTTTGTTTTATTATTTAGTTTTATAATTATGTGTTTGTGAGAAATGTGAACTGTTTAGTCAAATGTGGCCTTTCGAGTTGTCACGAGAACTCAGTTGAATGGCTTTAGTTGATAACCTACGGTTCAGCTGAGCTATATACATAGGCTTAAGAAAATGAAGAAACTATATTATAGTCTAAGATCTGGCTTAAAGTGTCTGGCCAAATAAATAAATAAAAGATATTTAATCATTAATTTCTCTCTTCTTCACTACAAACTTATGACATAATGAAAATGATACAATACAAAATTGAGAATGCCACCGAGTAAATCTTCAGTCTCCCATTAACCGCTTCCGAAAGCAGTTCGCATTATTCCCAACCGAAAAATCGCCGTTTCACTTATAATGGGGGACTTTTTAATGTTCACATAAAATCCACATTAACCGTCGAATTACCTTACGGAGGAAATTTTAAGTAATCACAATTATTTTTATGGCGGTTTACTGTATACTTACAATTGTAGGTAATGCATACATACATATTTATGCATAAATGTATACATAAATATAATAAATCGGTAGAGAGTTCGAGTTTGTACCATTAATTGAAAAATGAGACTTAAATCAGGCCCATTCGGGCCAAAAATGCAATTTTTGTATGCGTGTCTGTTAGAACGTCACATTAAAACTACTGAACAGATTTAAATGAAACTCGACACAAAACTAGTTTAAATCCCGGGTCAGAATTCAGCATACTTTTTCTCCGGGTAAATTTAGTCATTTCTGTGGGATAGACCAGTGTGGTCAAAAAGGTAGCGCTACGATCGCGCCTTATTGTCGCCACCGTTGCAATTTACTGACATTTACATTGCCATAATGCTTAAGTCTCCCGACTCGGGAAGAGGTTACCGGAGGTCGTGTGGGACTCCTATCGGCCTCCGCTCTATCAATTTTTTTTTTTTTTTTGAGGCTGGGAAATGCTGTTTACGCACAATACTGGGTCCTGGCAAGGGATCAGACCTTCATCGGTCGGGGGCGAGGTTACTGCATGCAATAGTAACCCACCCGCGATCGACTCAGCTTGTGTGGAGACTCAGAAGCTGCACGGGCAGCGCCCTACTACCCACTAAAACCACCCCCCTCCCATGTGCCCCGCGCTTTGTTGTGTAGGAAAGGCTGACACTTAGAACAGAGTTACGCCCAGCCGATCCAGCGCAACTATCTACAAAATTTACATTAACACGAGGCAAGCCTATATATATATATATATATATATATATATATATATATATATATATATGTCGGAGGGAAGCTTTAATTGGACGTATCGTTGACTGGATGTATAACGCACAATATCATTTGTTTACATTTTAATTACTTCTAAAATTCTTAATGTAATTTAATTTGATTTGTTGAATGTTTCTATAACTTAAAGATCGTTCTAACCTAATAAAAGTTATGAATATTGTAATTTAATAAACGACCAATCAGAGCAGAGCATATGGCGGAGCGGGGTCAGCGCCCTCTATACTTTGAGTAATATCTACTTGGGTAGACTGAGGAATTTGTGGCACATTTGGTTGGTGGCAACAGGTCGAGTTGGAACATGGAGTATTTTAAAGAAAGTATTGAAGCTGGAAGTATGAACGGGTGCCCTGAACCCGCTGCTCGGTCTAAACTATGTCACAATGTTGATCAAATCTAAATTAAAAGTGTATAAACCATGGCTATTGTGTTTTATGCTCGCATTTTATCCTGATGACGCCCACTAAACCTGCAATAACTAAAGATGTCGTGAGAACGAGGCCGTTCTGCGACATTATATATATATATATATATATATATATATATATATGTGTATATATATATATATATATATATATATATATATATATATAATGTCAGATTCACTCCCTATCGAACAGTATTATCGACCACAACACACTATGGGCCTGTTGTCCAACAGAGCTTCCGCTCTGTCCAACTGATGAACGTAGAATGACAGTTGTAGACTCGTAGACTGTCGGTTGTAGACTGCCTGTACTAGGGTAACAGCCTTACAGATACTTGGATCATAAAAACAATTATAATAACTACCGTCATATACCGGAATAGTATTTGTTAAAGTTATCATACTTTATAATAACAAATACTATTCCGACATATATATATATATATATATATATATATATATATATAAATAGTTATAATAACGATTCGCCTAAGAACTTCTGAAATAGGATGAGCATTAAGAATCGCTAGAAGCAGAGGGATTTATCTTCAAGCAGGAGTACAAGTGACCACTCAAATTAATTTGTAACCTAATACGTGATAATGCGGCGTACGCCGGAACATTATCCGGCGGTCGCGGCAGGCCGCTTGCGGCCATATGTCTCGCAGCGGGCCCCCGGCGGGGTTCCCGCGTTCACTCTGATCGGACAAATTACAGCCTCCACAATAACCACTGTAGTAACTGAAAATCTACAGAATACACGCAAAGACATTGTAAAATAATGTACTACGTTGAACATATAGCAAAGATTACAACTATTGCTTGTCTTACCAAATTTCCAAAATCAAAGGATATTATTATATATATATTTCCAGTGAAACAATGGCCTTGTCATATTGAGGATACATGAATCCCAGACATTCTGGTATTAGCTTGAGATCATATTTCTCTTTTTAACAATTTTTAACCGACTTCAAAAAAAGGAGAAAGTTCCCAATTGGGATTGTTCACTTTTTTTCAATTTAGCTATTTGAAAAACCATTTCGAGGAATAGTGTCCCTAATCATTTCTGTCTAGTTAAAATTCCAAAAACCGTTCGATCTTCTTGTATTTTGTAAGAAAAGCATTTGACCTTTATTTGACCTTACTAAATCCAATCAGGTGGGCCGTCTGCCTGTTTGCCTGCTTCAGGTGTAAAAAAAATCTAGCTGTACATTATTTGATTTAAGTTCTGTAACATGGATTTTCCCTAAGGACTTTAAAAAATTTAACGATAACTATAGAAAATAATAATGGTTGAACACGAAAAATTATAAGCCTAGCGACAAAAAACTCTAAAATGATCACGATACGTAATGAGTACTGACAGTAACATTTAAATAGTAGCACAGATTACTATGATTATATATAGATAAAACTTACTTTTATTATTTTTGTTTTCTAGGCAAAGAAATCAATGTAAACTTGTCCCTTATGACGTCATCGGAGAAATAATTTTAAAATCGAATTATAAAAAAACTAACGCTTAAAATACAAAAATATTCAAATTAAAGATAAATTCTTAAAATACCCTATTTTACGTAATAAAAATATAAAATCAGAGGGTAACTTTTTGTGAACAATCCCCATTCGTCGGAATCTTTTTTTTGTTTTTTTTCAAACGACTTTTTTTTCTTATTTTTTGTTCAATATGCGTACATTCATACACATTAAAACATATTGGACTGTGGCACAGAAATGTCGTGGGTTTCTTCATGCCGCAGATAGTCGTGTAGAATACATTAGGTTATGATACATAGTGCCATTTAAAAAAATCGAAATGTGTGCTGCGACACATATTAGAAGTGAAACTTCAACGGACAAGTGGAAAAAAGAATCACAACGGACAAGTGGAAAAACGAATGGCAACGGATAAGTGGAAAAATGGATCGCAACGGACAAGTGGAAAAACGAATCGCAACGTACAAGTGGAAAAACTTCAACTGACAAGTGACAAAGTGAATCGCAACAAAATTTTAACTTGAAGTTAAAAAAAATTTACAATCTGCCCGTAACACTTTCGATTGCGTCCGTTGCGATTCGTTTTTCCACTTGTCCGCTGAAGTTTCACTTCTAATATGTGTCCCAGCACACATTTCGATTTTTCGCAGGTTTACTGCAAAATATGATTTGGTTAGGTTAGGTACATTTTAATTAATGCATTTTTTATGTAAACATATTTTATCAAACAAAAAACTGAATTTGATCCGGAACCAAAAAAAACATCCATAGTCTACTCTAAAATTATACACATACAACAGAACATTAACAAATGCGCATCTTTCGTCATCAATATTCATTCGAACCTCAAATTATGTTAACAGAAAAATATTTCCAAAAAAAATAATTAAAAAATATTTCGTTTGCTCAGTTTTGATGAAGAGGCTCCGAAACTACTGAACTGATTTGATTTCACTGTTGGCAAGCTACGCTATTCCCAGGTGGCATAGGCTATATTATATTTACAAAAAAATTAGGGATCCTTACTAAAACTCCAATAACGATACCCAAGGTGATATTTATTTCCTTAAATCGCGTGCGCTGCGAAAACTATTGATGATAGAAAGATGAAAGAAAGATGGAATGAATAATGTACTACGACTTTACAGAACACATCATTATCTAAAAAAGTGTCGCGACAGCATATGTCTAACTATTATAGTTATGCCACAATAAGTGTTCTTTTATTTTAAAAATGTAATTAAAATGCCGCCGCTAGAAAAGGTTCTTTATTTGTACCTTGGTATTAATAATAAATAAATAAAATAAATAAATTAGCAAAATAAATTACTTCATATTCAAGACTGCTTCAATACCTTTATATAACTTTTTGAATTATTCAATTCGGACATCCCATTCGAAAGATATGACGAGTTTAAAAATGTAAGAATTAGAAAACGCGGCCGTGACGCTTTTTCGTGAGCGAAAAATCTTAAGACCCCCTCTATATAGAAGTTTCACTTCAAAAATGAATTTACACACCAATAATGTTATATCAAAAATAACAGCAGAGGCGAGAAATTGTAATCATCATTCAAGTGTTTAGTTTTGATTTGATAATAAAAGCGGAGTTGTCATCATTCTGGTATATGGTTATATTAAGTTAATAATTTTCAAATATTAACTGCCATACAATCCATTACATAACGAAGAACTTAAGACCATATAGTTAAAGCAGCTGCCCAGCAAAATATAGAGAGAGAGTCAGCCAACTTGATTTAAAGTAATACAATGAATGACTTGTTTCCTATGACAACGTATTTTTTAGTTAATTAAAAACCCGCCATCTATTTATCTAATCTGTCTATTTTATGTAAACGACATCATTTATCAGGATTAAATATATCCAAGTGATGATAATACAAATGATAAACCAGCATTATGTTGAGTTTCATTCTAAAACAAACAAGACGTGTAAAATTGTAAAAAAAAAATCAATTTCCTGGTCCGAATTAGCCTCCTTGATTATTTGAAATATCTTTAAATACTTTGTACCAACTCGAACCATTTACATATTTATTACAGTACTTATATATAAAATAGAATATAATGTATTTATAAAATAGACCTAACAAAAGAAGTGAAACTGAGTTCCTGCATCCACTATTATCTTGTAACTGCGCATTAAAGTGTGAGCAGTAAACTGCTAATACCGCGTAGTTCGTAGCGTATTACATAGTTACTACGCAGCTACGCCGCTACGAACTACGTTCATGGACGGCAGTATGAATGTTACACACCGTGCTACGGGTTACAATCTCCAAGCCAGCCGTAAAATCATTATGGATACAGGGTTGCCATGATTGTTAAACTAATAAATAATCTTGAACAACCATTATTTTAAAAAAACGAGTATGTCCCGTTGGCTCAGTTCTATAAATTTTAAAGGTCAGATCTCAAAAAAATATTAAAATCGAATATATAAATCAAAGTTAGATAACACTTTAAACCACGATCAATTTGCTATCGAAAACACTATGACGAATGAAGTGAATGTATCAAAATACTGTTGATATTTATTGCAATACTAGATGGAGCCACGGTCGTCGTACATCACGGGAGCGTTTTATTTGTCGGCCAGTGTATTAGCTCCACGTCGTCAAGCTACGCATTGCCAAAATTCTAATTCGCAGATGCGAAATATGATGAATGTGATGAATATGATTACAATAGAATGATTTTGTGAAATCATAAATTTTTGAAAGGTCTGTTTTTAATGCAATTTCTGCGTTATTAACAGACTTCGCTTGCCTAGAGATGAAGTTGTAATAGGTATATTAAAATATCTGTTACTCCTGTTACCGTTATCCAAAAATAACAACATTGATTATCTGTTATTGAAATAACATATTGTTTTTTAGTTGTTGTTGGAACGAAGTTCCTTTGCGCGGCTTTAGGTGCATACCTACTGATACGAGTGTGGGACTCGAATTAAAATGCCGTTGGAATTACTATAGTATTTATTAGAACTATACAAACGTGTTATTATTATGCGCTGTGCCAGTCCTTACTTCTATACTGTCTTGCTGCTTGGGGAGGAATCCCAAAAACAAACATTATAGAGGTAGAACGAGCACAGCGAGCAGTACTTAAAGTTATGCATAAAAAACCGTACATATATCCCACCCATCCACTATGCATAGAAAGTGACGTTTTGACAGTCCGACAACTCTATATTTGCAAGGCAGCCACAGCAATTCATAAAGAAAATCTAAATGCCCCCAACTTCCAATACCTCACTTCCCGTAGAATTTATAATATACCCTTACCTAAGATACCTACTAATTATGTATTTTAGGTAAGTCAAAGTCCGTCACTATATAGCTTATCGATTGTACACGTCTTGCTCGATCCGTAATCCTCTCTTGACTGCCTCACAGGCATCGTTTTATACTAAACTGTACAATATAACAAAGGACCGCGTGGAATGAAGATTCAGAAACACCGTAATCCGCACACCTGCGGCCATAAACAATTACAATAACAATAGAATGTTTCGCTTAATTAAAAAAAATAAACACAAAGTAAACAAAAGAAGTCCAAATGCGGGAATAAACTATTCTTTATGGCAGGCAAGTATACAATTACTTTTGTCGGCATGTAACACTCCTGTTGCCAACTTAGCACTTTCAGTGTTAGATTTTTATCTCTATGTACACACAAAGTTATTTTTCAGCGCTTAACACCTTTTTTTAGCGTTTCTTAGAGTTAAACAAAATGACGAAAATGGCAAAATTTTATTTCTGGGATAACCTTTACATAAATCTATCCCAGAATCTATCCTATAATCCGGGATGAAAAGTATCCCTTGTCCACCCTCGGTACAAAATTTACATATATACCGAATTTCAGCCAAATCGGTCCAGTAGTTGTCTATAAAAGCATAACAAAGAGAAAAACAAATATATTTTATCCCGGAAACTATCCCAGTTTTCGAGATAAAAAGTAACCTATGTTTCAGCCAAATCGGCGCAGTAGTTTTTCCGTGGAAACGGAACAGACAGACAGAGTTACTTTCGCATTTGTACTATTATGAATAAAGATTGGTAACGTTCTATATACTCGTATAATAATAAGTCTGCAGGTATCAGTTTGGACAATGCATTTGAAAAGATGAAAAAAATCTGAAAAAAGTTCTGAATATTCAACTGTTAGAATTTTGTCTGTCTGTCTGTTCAAGCATCACGTAAAAATCACTGACAACAAATTTAAATAAAACTTGAAAGTGATTGGTTTTAAAATGGTTTTATTTTGTAACCGGTGTGAAATTAATCATGAAAATTGCATTTGAATAATAAAAACTTGGACAGAAGTGTATTTGACTCATTCGGGGCAAAGTTTGAATTATACAATAATAAATCGCCGCGGGGCTGCTGCTATTCCTCGGGGTGGGGGGCGGGGAGGGGGCAGGCGGGGGGTGCCCTTCACTCACCCGCTGAACATTAATAGGCATTCGCTGTTTTTTATGACTTTATTACTAAGAGAAAGACAAACATAACTGCTGGAAAATATTTTATTATAAAAAGAACTTTTCATGCACCTTCTTCAGATCCGCAGCTCGAAAAGATATTTTAGTTTTAGAGGTTAAAAGTATAAAAGGTAGATGAATTTCAAATTTCAACGGCCACCACCCTTGGTTTAGAACCTGCCGCCATGACAACCTCGAGTCGTTATATAGGCGTTGGCCAGGTTCCAATCTCCCTTTCGACGTTGGCAGCACTTTAGTAGCGCCTTGGCTTTGGAAATGTTCATACGCAACTAACCACTTTCTGCTGTACCTATATCTAAAAGGATATTGTAACGAGTCGCGAGACTCGAATTAAAATGCCGTTAGAATTACTATAGAGTGTATTAGAACTATACACACACACGTATAACACAGGCACAAATATAACCGAACACAACAAGTCCAAACGTAATGCACAAGGTCGTAATTCAATAAAACACGCAAAGTCCGTCACTTATTAGATTCCCGATTGTAGTACACACGGCTTGCTTCGCTAGTGGTTATCGCTCGACTGCCTCCCCACCCCCCCACCCCCTCAATCAGGTCATCGTCTTATACTGCGCAACTGCAATGTCCCCGTATCTAAGTTAACTTAATCTGACACACCTGGCTAATGACTGCCATAAAAAAATACAGTATAACAATGGGCTGCTTTCTTATCACAAATTTTAAACACAAATTAAACAAAATAAGACGACCATAAAAGAATTTAAATGTTAGTAGTTCAATATGCCGACGGGTAATAAATGTGCTTTGTTTCAGATATGCAGGTGGATTTTGTTTTTGTCGGGACAAAAGTTGTGACGATATTATTATTAATTTATATCAAAAATCGTGACATAAACTTAAACTATTATTCGATAACGTCATTCATATAAACTTGATGGACTAAGATAAGTCAGGTATTACGGGAGATGATACACGGACCGAATGCCCCCGAAGCCTGTGGGGTTGGGGGGCATTCGGGGGGTCGGGGGCGGGGGCGAGGCTGTCACAGCCCGTATTTAGTATTAACAAATGACGTGAGACCTGCTCTAAAGTTAATAAAACAGTGTAAATTTCACTTGGAGGTGACACCAGTAACCTTTCGCATCTCCATTAGACATTGAACTTTATATTTAAAAGAAATATGGTACAGTTTCTTTTGTACTCCAATAGCGTGTCTCAATAGAATAAAGTTTAGAGAAATGAGTGGATACAGATTGAGAGCGAGAGCAGGGTTACGGCAAGTGTCAACTTGTCGCGTGCAAGTGGCTTATGTTTGAGGTCATTCATATCGAAGCGAAGGTGACATTTTAATGCCTTTACACAAATCACGGTATTTAAAAGGTGCAAATAACTTTCAGATACGCTGCACTATTCATATTCCAAATTGTGTTTAAATAAGATCAAAGTCGGGATAAAGGTCTGTGTTTTTCTAATCTATAATAATAAAATCGGCACAAACGCACACACATTTGCATAAAGAATGAACATTTCACATGGGCTTTCATGACCAAATAATTCGAAATTATTATTATTATTGCAAAAGATACTCAATTCAAGTCTGGAAACCGATTTTGATGAAAACTAATGCGGTATCGTTGGATTTAAAAAAAATCAATTACCCTAGTCAGAAATTTAAATCGGCTGATTTCGATTAAAAAGTTACATGCTGTATTATTATGACAAGAATACATCCTTATCTGATAGGAATGGAGAAAGAATATAATTTCCTTCTGCTAGGCGGCGTATTGTAAGAGGCGACAGAACAACCCACAGCCAGGTGGTAGGGTATTTGCCCGCCTGGTTGGCTATCACCCCTGGTCTAAAGTATGCCGCCATAACAACCTTGACTTATGTTTCGGCATTAGTGACCAGGTTCCAGTCTCCCTTAAGAGGGCAGCAGCGCATTTGTCGCACCTTTGGTGTTGCAAATGCCCATAGGTGATGGCAACCGCTTTCCATCAAGTGGGCCGTCAGCCTGTTAGGGATGTTATACGTCAAACTAAGGGAAAGGAATATGTTCCTACAATAAATTGCGAACCTCTCTGTTGCTCTTTCTAGCAGCTACACCATAGTAAATACCATAAAGTTAATTTACGAAATTAACCATGCCAGGGAGTTTCTATATGCTAATGAGCTAATAAAATAATATTAAGTGTGCAATTTCAAAACCTAGAGACTGACATTATTTCTGAAAATGTCCTACTTGGCATTTGTGTCTGCCGAAAGATGTAAGCTTCTAATGAGCTTCATAAATAGTTTTGAAATGGTATATCGTTCAACTTAAATCTTCTTAAACAGTGGTGTTAAATGTCTTCGAATGCACTTGTTAGGTTTTAAAACAACACGCTTGATATGGTCAGCCGTATCAGTCAGTCAATAATGATGTTCGGCCTCCACAATGTCGGCCAGATTGGTAAAGTGGCTATCAGAATAAAACACGTCGCGTGAAAATATCATTGGTATTTTATTGTAGGAAATAAACAAGTTGAATAAAGGTGGAAATATTATTAGAGTCGTTACACATTGGCGGAACAAACGGGCGGACGGGCTCGTAAAGCAGCGCCCGCGCTCGTTACCAGTGCGGCGGACACGCACAGCGACACCCCCACCCCTAAATACAATAATGACGACATCGTTTTTAGGGTTCACATTTCATACGTGTTAGCAGAAGTATGGTTGTTAATAAAATGACCTTGTTACATGTAGTAAATAGTGAGTAAATCTCCTGGGTATAGTTTTGCCAAAAGTAATTGAATATACAACACCATCATTGCCAGCACATTTCCAAAGTTAAATCCAGTAAGTTTATAAACTGGCGATAAATTGTAAACGGGCATAAAAAACATGTAATCAGTAAATAAATGATTCTGGCATACTTCGGCCGTTGCCGCGACACGGCTCCCACTGCGTGACCTTCGGACGCGCCTCGCAACCTACTCTTCATCATCCCCTACAAAGCCGACTAATCAAGAGAGTTTCACAATTTAGCAAGCCATAAGTTATGAGTTGACAAGTAGGCATCGCAGATTACTAATCAATAACCTAAATATATACTCTATGTTGTAATCCGTGATCATAATTCATCGTTGCCGGTTCTACTACAATCTGACTAGTTATACCCCATCCAACGGTTTATTTTGCTTTTGACAGGTCGATTATTGGTAATGCCCAAAAATAATACCAATTCGATTTTATACAAAGAGTTACTTTGTGAATAGATTTTAATCAATTTAGTGCACTTATATCGTTTGCTAAAAATACAGTATCTATTTATTAATACGTGAAGCAAAAACACGGCAAAAACTTTGTGCCCTTTTTTACGAAAATTGCGCGGACGCAGGAGAATGAAATTTCCGCACACTTATAGTTTATATAGAGAAGGAATGCAGAATGCTATTTTTTTATTATGCATAAAAAAACATTACACACACTACCATGTATTTGACACACACACGCATATATATATTGTTTATTATTAATGTCAAATTAGCAGAAATCTGTGATTATAGAAGTATAGTCTTTGACGAAAGAAACTTAATAATGTTTAAATTAATTATTATGGTCGAATTTCGACCACTGGGCGGCCACCAGTTGTATAATAAATAAGCCATTAAACTCACATGTTTATACATAAAGTGACATTACAAAAAAACTACAACTTTTTAAATCTAAATAAGCTTGCGAATCTTACAATATACCCCAATCTTGTAAATTAATAAAGTTGAAATCGCCAACTAGAATAAATTCATTCAAGGGATTGATAAACTTAAGTATATTAAGCCGAGTTGAAGTTTATTGTAATTGAATGTGGTAAGAGTTACCCTCGTTTTCTTTGCTTAGATGAACAGCACAAATATCAATATTATAGGTTACTGATGGTCTGTTATTCTTGAATGAAAGTGTGACCCATATGCAGAAGAACAGCAGAACCCTAGTCAGACCCCTCTATGGCTGTAAGGTTAAGTCTTACTGCAAAGAAACGACTGCGCTCGACTCGAGCGAAAAATACATATAGAACTTGTATTACTATTACTTTTCAAAGAATAAACGGAGTTGTAACAAAAAAAAATGTTGTTACCGACGCAATAATGACATACTAAGAATTCATACCGCGACAAATCTCCATAGATTCCTTACATGTTATGCAACATATAAACGTTATATAGAAGATAGTATAAAAGCTGCAGCGAGCAGCTATGTAAAGTTTTGTAATTTAAATATTCTTCAGTAGTGAATTATCCCTTTCTAAACAAAGTACTTTTCAATTTAACTTAAAATTCACTGAAGGGCAGATCTAACATTTTATTCAAAGCGTATACCAGCCCCCAAGAAAGATGACAGTAATTTTTGTAATCTAAAAGATGGCAGTATCAGTCTATTATAGTGCCTGGTGTTGAAATTGTTAACATCCTTATACTATATTATTACCAATGTAAATTATATACCTAAAACTATATTTGCAGGCGACCGTCATAATACCAATTTACATTTAAAGCGTTCTCAGTGAGACTCGAGGGCCGAGGTTGTAAATGGACCTTATGGCTCTTTTTTGCAAAACAAGCATAGTCTCTAAGTCAATAGCGTTGGCCCAGAATAAAAAAAATATCATAGGACATGATACTATGAAAGTAACTAAAAGAAACTAATCCAGTGGTTTCTTCATCAGTGAACTGCCAAACTCTTCGACTTCGTACGCAGTAGAACTAAGTTTACCTGAGAGACAAGATATATATGAACAAAACAGTATTTATTATATTTTGAATGGCATATAAATCGACAACAATACCATGAAGCTGTTGCGTGAAATTCCTATATAAACAAACATTCGTAAATTGTGTATAATTTGTGGAAACAATCGGCTATCAGCACAGCGCCCGTTATTGCATACATTCTGTTATAATTAACGATTGTTGGATATTTGTGAAGCTATTAATACGTTTTCGTGATGTCTGCCATTCTGTCTTTGTATGTATCTCAAACTAATGAATATATTTTATAGTTGTTTAGTAGGGATAAGTAATCAACACATGCTTTTTGATCTTTGATTCAATCTCCGAAAATCGTAATGACCGACATTAATGACGTTGTTACTTAAGTGAATAGGCGAGGAGACTAATATTATCTCCGATTTTTTTTTATGTTTGTCCCCCTCCTCTCTCTAACTCCAAACCATGAAGACAATAATATTGAATCAATTGAAAAAGAAATGTTATTCTGTATAAAAATTTGTGACTCTATCATAGGCTCTCAAAATTTTATAGTTATAAGGCAGCAATACGAGTATTTCTTTGATGCTCGTGTATGTCTGTCTCATTTCAATGTCTTGCAAGATTCAGAACATATCATTCACATAAGAAAAAAGTGTCAAAAGAAAATCAAAATTTTCAGGCTGACGGCTCTCTGATGGAAAGTGAACGCCACCCTTTATGGACATGTGAAACACCAGAAGCGCTACCAAATGTTGCTGGCTTCGAAGAGGGGAGTAGAACCCGCCGACTAATACCAGAACACGACTTAGGCGACTTATGGCGGCATACTGTAGACCAGGGTGGTAGCCATCCAAACAAGCAAATGCCCTATTAACTGGCCAACATTAATTTAATAAACGATATAACAACGCTATTGTTGCGTATCTTTTCGGCTCATAATCCATTCCTGTGTGTGTTGGGGGGAGGGGGGGGGGCAGGGGGGGGCGCCCCACCATCGTACACAAACGGAATATTTCAATTTCATCGAGATTTTTATTTTGATTCGAACAAATAAAGGCAAGTGTCGGTTGTAATGGGTTCGTTTTTACGGTCTCCCAGTTTGCTTTTATACGCTTGTTGCGGGAAGGGCCGTTTCGAGTAACAGCAACGAAAGATTCTCTTGTATACTGACGGTATTATCGTATTGACAGATCGTGATCCAGGGCCGTCTTTGCCCGGGGGTGCAAGGGGTGACGTGCGCCCGGGCGCAGGGTCCTGAGGGGCGCAGTCGTATTCTTGTAACTCATTTAGTCTCTCGCTTCGCAACGCGCGTCGTAACTTTATGTTGTGTTCGCTTCGCAGCTCGCGTCTGTTCACTTGTCTTTGAGATCTACTGTTTCTTTATTAAATCGAAGCTCTGGTATTGGTCGTCACATTTTCTCCGATATTTTCTACTTTCTTTTTATTCTTGTGACATTCATGTTTAGGGTCCCAAAAATTCTGGTTCTTTTGAAGTAGTTCAAGGAACTGCGAATTCTCTTCGTGCGATCAAACCGTTATGTGGGTAAAGTAACAAATTATACACGCTGCTGCACGACTAAACGCTAGTAAAAGGATGAAGTGAGAGCGCGAATGTAAACACTTACACAAGGCTCTAAAAACCGCCACGAGTGGCAGGACGAGGCGCGAGGAGAGTTCGAGCACACCGCTTACACACTCGTGGCGTAGATCAACTCGCGTTTCGCCTCGTTACTCGTGCGAGAGTCTGAATGCAGTTTTAGAAAAATATCTGTGTCATACAAAAACACGGACGGACGGACAGAACGACTGCTTTATGGTTCCATTTCTGTCAAAATAGATACAACACATTTAAATGCATTTTTTATTGTTGGTAAGGAGAGCGTAAGCATAGAGCCTAAAGAGGTCGTCATTGCAGATTGAAATAATGAACATGACAACCAGTATACTTAGACACGTGTCAATTTCACTAAGAGATTCTCCAAAGGCGACCGCTTTAGGCACTCTGATTTTCGCACCACTTTTTTTGCCTTGAATTTTGCATACTAAAATCTGAACTAGTTTAAAGTTTATATTTTGTTATTATTTATGTTGTATTGCTTCGTGACTTCACTTGCTGATCCCAGGCGGAAGGACAGCGCTGGGCGAGATGTTTACAAAAGACTATTGACCATGAATATCTCAAGGCGTGGACACGCGATCTTGTAAGGCTTTTCAAACAAATTTACTTTCTATTTTATAAGAAAATATTGTTTGTGTACTTATAAAATTTTAATTGTTTATTTAAACGTGCCTTTTAGGAACAGCATAAAAAATCTCTTATTTAACATCTGTAACAATTGAAATCTTGAAGACATGCAATTTGGCTGGTTGAATTTTAAAAAGTGAAATTAATGAATGAATTAAATGAGAATTGATGACCTCAAGGTATTTGTTGCCAGGCCATAAAGTCATAAAAAAGAAACATGATTGTCATAATGTTATTATTATTGTTTAAAAAAATAAAAAAGACCATCACCATAACAGCCAGTTAACAGTTCCATTGTAGCGGATACGGTCAAAGAAAATATTGGAAAACGCAAAATCTCTATTGAAATTGAGGGATTGTTTGCGATTCAGTATTATTTAGACGCTCGGCTGACGTCCACGGAGGGGACGGTTTATCGAAATCAAACAATCGGCCAGAGCTGCGAGGGGGCGTCGCGGGACCACACGCACAGTACACTATTCCAATCGGCCACAGTTTATAAAGATTATCTAATGTGGATTCTATTTAAGATAAAAATTTACACATTTCGTGATATACTAACTGATTAAAATATGAGTGCAAGTAATATTTTATTACTGTCAATATATTATACTAGAATATGCCTGCGACGTCGTCCACGCTTGACTTGTACTTCCCCGAACAAACAAATCGTCAAACCGACAAGAAATGTAAGAAAAATTTCATCAGAAATCTCTTATTCATAACAGAGTTACACGTCAATTTCTACATTCATCGTGTTCTCTGTCGTTTCTTGTTGTCGTCTATTCCAGTTGCCTTTTTATAGCTTTATCGTTGTACAGACAGCATGATCAGAATTGTATAATTTTTAATTTTATCAAATATTCTCCTGTGACAACTCTTTTCGATCCGGTAGAGATCCGGTAGGTCCCTGCTGGACTCAATAACTAGATTACAGTTCTTAGCGCAGATAATCGATTGAGCGAGTCTTATTTCGTGCGATGAGTGAGTCCCAATGGTAATCCCATCTCTTGTATCCGATTCCTCCTGCCTGATCCAGAGTGATATTACTGGTCTACATGCAAATTCAGAATTATTACAAACTTCGTCGAATTATTGCATCTCAAATCATTTATTAACTTTTTTTTTACATATTTGAAATTTAATAGCTATTAGCCTTAATTTTGATCTTTAATCTGACATATAATAATAATCTCGTGTCACGGTGTTTGTGGTCAACTCTTCTGAAACGGCTTCACCGATTTTAATGTTTTTTTTTTGTATATTGGGTAGGTATGAGAATAGTTCGCCCTACTATGATGTTTTTTTATGGGAAATCAACGTTTGCCGGGTGAGTTAGTTAACTATAATTTTTCATACAACAAAATATCAAATTGCATTTAGTGTTTACCTATAATTAATTACTGTATTTGTCATGATTCTTTTTTGTAAAGCCATATACACCCTAAGTACATATATTGGTGAAAGTAATTGTCGGTGAACCAAATAAATAAATCCCCTCTATCTCTTATTCGATTCCTTCCATACCTCCTATTTAATCCCTTCTCTCCTATTAGATTGAGATCCCTAAGCGATCAGACATAACTTATTTTCACATAGATGAAAACTTGTGTTCTCAGTAGCCTCTCGTGCTCTTTGAATACCGGCGTGTTTGTGGAGCTCTCCTTGTGACACCTGGCCAGGTACCAGGTAAGAAAGGCACCTAAAAATAAGTGTAACTTAACTTAAATTTACATGGCTGATTTTTGTATATGTTTTGTAGAAATTTATTCTAAAATAGTATCATAAGTGTCAGACACTTTCCATGAACCAAAACTATTGTCAGACGCTTTAAAGCTCCACAAAAAATAAATGAACTTTACTTATTTTCACATGTCTGTTTTTTAAATATGTTATTATAAGTGACACATTGTCATAATTGCACGAATATCGGCCGAATCACGTGGCGCAAAATGGAGTTGCAGAAATGGCTGCGCCGCGCCGCGGGCTAAAAAGGCGAAAGCTCAACTCGATTCAATATAAATGCAAATTAGGCGAAAGACAAACAGATTTCCAGAAATATGGATGTACAGAGGTGGCCGCCCCTCCCCGCCCCTCCCCTCCCCGCGCCGCCCCACCTCGCCTCAGACGGCGCAACAATTTTATAAAAGTTACAACCCCCAACAAATTGTATTTTAAATTGATTGATGTCACTTTCACGTTTCTTCGTCATCTTTGCAAGAAACTTTTGGAATTAAATTGGGAAATAATTAGTTAAATTAATACTTTGTTTTAAAACAAAACATTACTACTATTTTTGTACACAAAAGTGACCATTATGGACCATTCGACAGCGAGCTTAGAGCCGGGAAGGTGACGAATAACCGTGTAACATTATTTACATGTCCAAAATTGAATGTCGTCCTAGCCATCCATATTCCATACTAGAACATGGCGTTGTTCCGATACTTTTGTTTACTACTTTTTCACCAACTCAGACATAAATTTATTAATGGATTACCTATACTATGAATTGTTGTATCTATGTTATAATTATACGCAATATGATTTAGTGATTACATTATGGGTTCTTTAAAGATCAAAAATACATACTATGCAAATTTTATTATACTTGTGTGTCTCTCAAGACCGCGGGTCATAAAAATGGCTGGGATTTTTGGAGGACTCGCATGGGTTCATGGGAAGGTCAACACGTAGAAGCCCCTTCGGCAATTTTAATGTAAATGTGGCGTGACACTGATTGACGATTATCCCTTATTACACCACACCCAAAGGCAAGCCTCGGTCAGTGTAGGACTATTGTAGGAAATGTGAACAAAAGGTACCGGGCTATTGGGATGAACTACTAGTGGAATTAGGCTTTTGGAACTACAGCGTCTGCCCATCGCAGTGTTCGGGGAACATGGATAGACGATGACTCGCCACACATTGCATGAGTCTCTAAAAATGCCGTACACATGGGTGTGAGTGGCTCAGCGGTGTGGAGAGGTGGGCTGCAGGTTCACCAGGGATACATCTTGTAATTGTAAAAAAAAAAAAACAAATGCCGCGCCTAAATGACGTATACTATGTATTCGAAAAAGTTAAAAAAATAATATTTACATAGGTTTTTAATTTTGTACATACCAGACTGAGAAATACTAACCCAAATAATAAAGGTATTAGCAATTAATAATTATCTGATACGAAAATAATCAAAAATCCTTGTCATAAATTTAATTAAAACAGTGTTGTTTGCGATTAACGCAACTACTTCATTCCATAAAACCTCATTACATCAAAACATTATATTATTAAAAATCACTCATGTCACTCGCCTTACATACGTCTAACCATCAACAACAAATATTAATTGTATAAAATCTAAAACCAAATAAAACTTCTGAAATCCATAAAATATATTATTAAGATCGCAACAGACATTTCAATTAAATATATCAACAAAACATTTGGCCCTAATCGACCCGGATTAAACCAGTAGTTACAGAATATATTATTTTCGAAAAAATCAATATTCACAATGTCGATTTCACAATTTAAAACAAAACGTACAACAATAAAAAGAAAACTTACTCGACTCTACAACTACATTCTACAAGAAAGCTACGACATATCGCAAATTCAAAACAGATACAACGATTTGGAAAAAATATTCGACCAATACGATAAAATTCAAACATCCATAGAAGAAGTAGAAGACGACGAACAGGCACATCAGCATCAGCATCGGCAAGCAGTCGAAGAAACATACTACGCAAGCAGGGAAGCTTATGGCGATATCCTTGACTCCCAGGCGGCTACGCAATCGTGCATAGCCCACTACAACAGAGATAGCGTACACCACATCAAATTACCACAAGTGGAACTTCAAACATTTGATGGCAAGCTGACGGAATGGCCTGGCTTTAAAAATGTATTCATGTTTACTATTGACGACGCCAACATCCCGACAATACAAAAGTTAGTCTACCTCAAATCATCACTAAAAGGTGAGGCAGCCGCATTGGTAAGCTCCCTTCTTATCACCCCAGAGAACTATACCAAAGCTTTAAACATATTATCAAACAGGTATGAGAACAAAGTATTTATTATAAACCATCATTTAAAAACGTGTCTAAATTATCAGCAAATAACTCGCAACAACCTTAAGGAATTTCTTATGACCATACAACAGAGTTTAGATTCACTCAACGCACTGGATATCAATACAGACAACTGGGATGTCCTCTTGGTTTAACTTATAACTCAAAAACTTGACAATTCACTCATAGCTGCATGGGAACTGGGCCGGAAGGAAACTTCTCTGCCTACATTCAACGAATTGATGCAGTTTCTTAACATGAGAATGATAGCCTTTGATTTAATCAATGATAGAAACTCCGATAACAAGATTTCAGCTTCCTACAAACCAAAGGTAACAAACACAGCAACGGTAATTCAAAATGATAACATATGTATTTTATGCAAAGAAGACCACTTAATATATAAATGTCCGGATTTTTTAAACATGTCTCCTGTACAACGAAACGAGTACGTAAAACATAATCATCTCTGCTTCAATTGCCTCAAACATTATAAAGTCAACCACAATTGTTCAAAGCATAAATGTGTTACATGTCGCCTTCGTCATCACTCAATACTGCATTTAGATCGTTTACCAAGAAAAGCCAATGTATTTCATTCATCTATTTCATCCAATATTCACAATGATAATGTTCGACTATTACCATCAACGAGTAATGCACCTCTAACATCTAAAGCCGTATATACGAATTCAAATTTAATCTCAAACCAACAGCCATACAAAAATGAGAAAACGTCTGTTGTATACACAACATTGAATGAACAAACTAACGACAAACAAATCTTACTATCCACAGCTCTTATACGGATTGAGGACGCAGCTGGTCAGTGGTCAGTGGCATACTGCTCGAGCTCTCTTGGATTCTGGCAGCGAGGTCAACCTAATCACTGATAGGTTAGCGCTCAAACTGAAACACAAATTGGACAGTTACCAGTGTTCAATCAAAGGTATAGGTTTTTCCAAACTTCACACTAACAATACACTTGCTACAGTTATATCGTCACGCACAAGCAATTTTAAATCAAACATCACCTGCCAAGTTACGGATCAAATCACAGTCAACTTACCTCACGCTCACATACAGACTCAAAATTGGAACATACCCATTCAAACTCACTCACTTGCAGATCCTTCGTTTAATATTCCTAGTGAAATTGACATACTCATAGGCGCAGAATTATTTTATAACATTATTACACAAGGCCATCTGAGAATAGGTCATAACTTACCACTACTAATTAACTCGGTATTTGGCTGGATCATCTCAGGTACTGTATTCCAAAATCATCAATATATAAATAACACAGCTCATACTCCTATGGTCAATTTCAATAATCGAATACAACAAGGAGCTACAAATTATTTACATAAAAATATAGCTAAACTATAATATTAATTTGCCAATTAACATAAAATTGTTTGTATAGTCAATTCCTTTGTGTCGGAGGAAGGGATGTATATTGAATACAATAATTCATATCTAATCACACACATACCTAGTGAGACTCACACTACCGTGTACACATACACACATATCACACTGATCGCTACTCTCTCTACATACATCCTCAGTACTCTCACTTATCAACAACATACTCTTCTTTGATTGGGCACACACTAAAGATAACATCAAGGCCAACATTTTGCAGCACTGTCGAATTCAAGAGAGTCTAGTGCGCTTTTATGCATGTGGGCAAAGATTTTAGTGGTGTAATTAATACTTGTTCAACTGTAAATACTACATTTTTGTGTATTAATTATTCTTCATTTATTATTGTCAGCCTATCAACGGTTTCTTAGTTTAAACACAAGTTTATTTTACTACATTTACTATAAACATCCACATCTTATCTACATTAATTTATATTATTATAATGGTCCTTTGAGTTGTTTTTATTTTAATTTTCGCCACTAAGTGCATTTCTAATTATCTTTTCTTTTCCTTGTTTATTGCTTTGTCACAACATAATATATGGATGTACCAACTAACTACTGTAATTTTTGACTAGACTATAAGTTATGGTTGTACATATTTCCCTGTGTTGTGGAATATGTTTGCGATTAACGCAACTACTTCATTCCATAAAACCTCATTACATCAAAACATTATATTATTAAAAATCACTCATGTCACTCGCCTTACATACGTCTAACCATCAACAACAAATATTAATTGTATAAAATCTAAAACCAAATAAAACTTCTGAAATCCATAAAATATATTACTAAGATCGCAACAGACATTTCAATTAAATATATCAACAAAACAAGTGTCATAGATGAATTCGAAAGACATATTTGATTTGGCTCATTAATTATACAAATAAAGGATTTTGTATGTTTTGTATTCAACCCGAACAAACTCTTCGTGGATTTTGAAGCGATATTTGAAAAAGCGAAGCCATGAGGAAAGTCCCACTTAAACGTACTCCATTATAAATATGAAGCAAAATTTCTCACTTACAGCTGCACCACGATTTATACAAAAGTCGACATAAATTGCATTAATTGTAAAAAAGCGAGCCGAAGTCGCCGACGCTCCGGATTCGATTCCTGGCGTGCGTAATAATGAACTTTTCGTTAGTTACTATGGTCTGGGTGTCTGGGATCGGCCCCAATGCGGTCCACTGTATATTACCCATAATACAAGTGTAACTTACTTAGCTCGGGACTATACAATGTGTGTTTGTCTGCCCATTTATTATCTACTAATGGTCGAAATTCGACCATATTTAATGTAAATTATAAGTTTAAACATTATTAAGATTCTGTTGTCAAAGACTATATTTCTATAATCACAGATGGTAGTGTGTGTAGTGTTTTTTATTGATGTAATCTGTTTTTTATGCATGATTTAAAAAAAAAACATTCTGCACTTGTTCGCTACATAAACTATAAATGTGTGAAATTTCATACTCTTCCCTACACGCAATTTTAGTAAAAAGGTGTACAAAGTTTTTGCTTCATGTATTAATATAACGATAGTATTATTGAATCCTAAAACGGCGTGTTTGTACATTGAAGCTTCTAAAGTCGGTTTACTTTTAAATTCCCACATCGTAGAACGTGCAAATGAGTGTATTAACAGTAAGCCTCCTGCTGTTGGTTGTCGTGTGATTAAGACTCCTGCGTCTCTATTCCTTGTCAAGACAACATTGATATCGTATTGAGTGTCACCTCGGCCAATCATATTTTGTTTTCGCCATTTCACGTAAACAGGAAAAAGTGTTTAGTAAATAAATTTCTATATTTTTATCTTTTAAATAGGCGTAAAAACCTAACAATGTAATTCAGGAAAGAACAAAAATATACTTTACGAGTGCCCGATTCCGGGAGGATACGGTATTTTCTTCTTGTAAGAAGGAAAATATTTTCTAATAAGCTATTAGTTATTTATGACGAGTTTCTTTGCCTTAATAATCATTCATTTCCCTTGCTACTGCTTCAATTTTGATACATCTTAAGTCTAATAAAATAATGTCAATTTTCTAACAATAGTAAGTTAGAAGAATGTAGAAATCCGGCTTGAATGTACAGTATTATAGTCGCCGTATCACTTAACATATTTAAACTATAATATTCTAAATATGCCGTATCTGTACATTGAAGCTATAAAAAAAACTGGAATAGATATGTGAACGATGGAAAGTATGATCCAAAAATTTTTAGATTTCTTGTCCGTTTGTTCGGAATTCATGTTAATATTGGGCCGATTTCCATGTGCTTTTGATGTTCGATCGCTAATTCTTAGACTTAAAGTCTGCGCTACTTTTTATGGTAGATATCCCGCGGGAATCTGGGAATGATTTCAAATGGCCAGACTGACAAAAAAACTCGAATTTCAATGCAATTCTTCACTGATCGATAGAAAAATTTGTAGCATACATAAAAATTGATATTAAAACAACATTATCTGGGATTTTTTATATTTCTCAGGAGTTCCTAATTGTGAAACCACGTAATATTAAGACTTGTTTGATATGAGGCTGACAGAACTATATTTTTTGGACATCTTTAGTAGAACAGATGTATTTATAGTTTAGTAACATTAGTTGTCCTGAGTTTTTACGGGAACTTTTGAATTTCATTCGTACTACTACTTGTATGACGCTATATTATTTGACTTTTAACTACAAAAAATATCTTAGTTGATTTGACCATTATTCTGTAAATTAATTAAATTAGCTATAGCATCTAAATAGCCCAGCCTATATATTTGGTTGGCTCGTACATCGTATGGGTACTCAAAGGCGGTCTAATTTATGACACCCCCTTTAGGCGTCGGCCGTAAAACCATTATGAAGGTGAAATTTTAAACTAACTATTAATAAGTTGGAGTAATTTAAGATCTCTGAAGATTAATAAACGACGAAACGCGAAAAGTTAGGGCGTCTATTAGCGAAAATGCCGAAAACAATGCCTAGTGATTAATTTATGAAATTAAGATAATGGGTATTAAAAGTTAGTGCCGAGCTTGAATTATTTAAATAAGATTATTCAGGGAGACGTGAACACTTTGAAAACAAGCACTGCTCTAATACTCACACATACATAAGATCGTTTCAGTTAGAAAACGTAGAAACGACCAGCACCAGAGCATCTTTAAAAGTTGCACCCGTGACTGACAAATTGAGAGGAAGAAGGGAAGAAGTGACGAAAAGAATGTTCAACTTTATAACAATGGTGGGTAAATGTAAAGGTAGACTAAAAAGGATGGATTGTGTGAAAAATATAAATGTCAAAGTGAAAATTGAAATAAAATAATTATATATTCATTATAAGCTATTATTATATCGCTGGTTTTCTTCTTAAGTAGTAAATAGATCTCAATCAGTAGTTTTCTCTGGTTTCTCATCCTCGTGGGTTGAAATCCCATCAGGAGTCCCCCAAGGATCACTTTTATGCCCCCTTCTATTTGTAATATTCATCAACGACATCAACACTCGTTCACTCAACACAGTTCACTCTGATAGATTAGAGCTCATTCAAAAAAAATTCATTAGATTTATCAATTTTAAATTCAAAATACCGCGTCAAGGTTATATTGAGCGCTGTATGTTCCCCCTAGTCTTGAACGCCCTAGAAACTGCTTCATTCACCCTTGACACGTACAGTCTTCAGACGCCACTCATTTTTTGTTAGAACAGTGAATGAATTCAACAAACTCAGCAAGTCGAATTATGTTGACATTGACTTGTTTGTGGATAGTCTAGCATCCGTAAATACTAATTTAATCAAAGCCTATTTTAAAAATAATTAGTTTCTTGGTCACAAAATGTTCATATTATTCTGTTTTTCTAAAATTACTGTATTTTTAACCGACTTCGAAAAAAGGAGGAGGTTCTCAATTCGTCGGGATCTTTTTTTTTGTTGCTTTTTTTTATGTATGTTCGCCGATTACTCCGTGATTTATGATCCGATTTACGTGATTCTTTTTTTGTTCGACGCGAAACTACTGAGCCAAACTATGTAAAATTTTTAGGGAACCAATTGAAAGATATTCCGCGTCGAACAAAAAAAATCATGTAAATCCGATCATAAATCACGGAGTAATCAGAGAACATACATAAAAAAAAAGATCCCGACGAATTGAGAACCTCCTCCTTTTTTCGAAGTCGGTTAAAAACATCTTGAAGTCGGTGCAAAGTAAAACATAATAAAAATTACTATATTTTGAAAATTACTAAGCACCGACTTTAAGATGTTTTAGATAATATATATTAATAATAATAGCTTTAGAAATAAGTTATTTTATACATTTTAGTTTTTTAGTTTTTGAAGTCGGTTTTTATAAACGAAGTTTTTATTTTTTATATACTTTATTTTTATTTTCCTGCCATCTATGGAGGTTTATGAATAGCTGTTCTTTAGCTATCTCTGCAACGTTAGTTTGTAAAACTTTACTTTGTAAGACTACCGCTGTTAACCCCCCAAATAAAATAAAATAAATAAAATATAACATTTAATGCTCCTAGGAGCTTAGTTAGATGAACAATTTAAATCAAAGATAAACTTTTCTCACCTTTATCGGCTTATTTTTGTAATATTTCCGTTTCTGAAGACGATTTCAGTTTTTCTACACTTTCTGACTTTATCGACAACAATGACGAGTCTGATAGTCGTTTTTGTTGCGCAGAAGTTATTCTCAAAAATATTATTAATCTTAAAAAAATTGTAGATAACATTTTGGGAACATTTGCTTACACACTTTGGGGCCCCCTGTGGCCTGGGGGCCCGTATCATTTATACGACCGATACGGGGTAGCTACGACCCTGTCCATGTCACGCAGCTCTTGCGTGTGTCGCTCAAGTACAGGCCACGCCTCTGCAACCACTAAAACCTTATATTCAGAAATATAATAATTCGAACTTAGCACATCAATCGCCTCGTAAAACAATCGATATGAGCATTGTATCGGGCCGCGCACGGACCACATGTAAAAGTCTCTTGATTGATAATATAAAGAATATATTCTCGCATATAGCCAGTATATTTGATTGAAGATCCCGGTCTGCTCGAGCCGCTGGCCGCCACACTTCACTGTCATACAAAAAGGATACGTTTAATTATGGGTGTGTGTGTGTCCTTTTAAGTTAACTGGCATTTTGGGATCGAAATTATATTATACAATTTTTAAATGGACGGTTATCACTCTTTATTTAGTGTTCTTATTCCACGCATCTAGTAGCTCATAAAAATGCGAGAATCTCATCCCCACGATAAAACTATGTTATATATCGGTGTAAATTAAAGTGTTATAGGTCAATTAAAAATGTAATGTCGGTTATTACGCCTGATTTATGATCTTCGCAGAACATTATTTTTGCTAATTAGTTATTTTTCAATTTTTATATTATCTAAAATACCTCATTAACCTTTATAATTACAATAAAAGCTGCCGAAGGTTGTGCTAGAAAAAACCCCTTATTAGTTAACTATAATTTGTTCATAATTTAGTAAATAATACTTTATCCAAATTTTTATTTTACTTTTAACATGTGCACGCCTATCAAGTCTCGCATTTTTCAACAGTAATGTCACTTGCTACAAATTGCGCAATTGTCATATTTCATTGCTGCAGGCGGCTTTATATGACGTTCTGGGAGTCACCTAATCTACTGAATATAAATTATCACCATCATACCTAAATTTGATCGTTTTGAAATGAATTTGTTTTATTTAAAAGTAAATAACCCGGTATTTATTTAGATTTAATAGGTCATAATTTTGCTTAAATATGAACATATGGGTTACATGGCTTATTTGTTGCTAAATGCAGTATTTTCAGTAAATAATTTTGTTGCACTTAATTGATTAAAATTCAATCACAAAGAACTCGATTTTTATATAAAATGGAATCGATAACTCTCTAGGGCATTAGATACTAACTAAACAATAATCGATCTGTAACGGATTCGACGTTCAATTATGCGAAAGAGAATGAAAAAAGGTTTTTGAGGGTGTGAAAGTTGCCGCCGAATGCTTAGAGAGAATCGAAAGTATGGCACGTATAGCACGGTCGGCAGTCGCAGGCAACTGGTTCGAGGTCTTGAGTGTGTACATTGGCTTACTCTCTAGGCAATCAATTTGCTATTATTTATTAGGAAGCACACAGGTAAATACAGAAATATTTAACATTTTATACGTATAATTTAAATTATATAAATATTTATATTATTTGCATTGAATTTTCTAATTTATTTCATTTTACAAGCAACACTGAGCGGGCCGTTCATACAGCGAATTCTATCGTCAACACGACCTGTCAATTAAGTGAAATGAATGGTTAGACAGAGTATAATTACCTGGTATATATACCTGGTAGTAGTCAGAAAATGTGAATGTAATTCTTGTTAAATGTAAGGAGCAAGGACACAAAGCACACATTGTAGTTTCAGTTGTTGCCTTAACATATACCGAGACAATGAATATATTGTAGTTAGACGGAGACAAAGCATTCGCTGCTTTGACACGCTACCCAGGTCATAACATTGTTTACCCTACTATAGTACAATATGTTTTAGAGTTATGTGAGAAGCCCATATACACAGATAAATAAAATTGTAGTGTTTGTTTGTCAAAATAACAGCTTTCTACTTAATCCATATGAAAGTATACATGGTACTTTGTCTGCCTATCTGTCTGGATGTTAGGGCTAATCTCTGAAACGGATACATTGATTTTGATGGGACTTTCACTGGCAGATGGCGGATGTTATACAAAGTAACATAGGCTACTTTTTCTAAGGGTTCCGGCAAAAACCATGCCACGCGGACGCACTCGCGGGCACAGCTAGTCCCAAATAAACGATTTAACATGTTTCACTGTGACTTAGTTATACATAGGTACTTAAATAAGTAATAAACCTACAGCTTAAATTAAAAATAATTAGTAAGTATACGAGTATGACACGCATACTTACTATACTTAATAAACAGGCGATAAAATAAAGTCATAGAAAAATTAATTACTCATTTAAACAATAATAATGCGCTAATTGACTCCTAATACATGTGAGGAGAAGAAAGAATAGTTTCATAGAAAAGTTCAACATGTTATAAAATAAACGATTTTAAATGAGATGAATAAAAACGTAGTAAGAATACAAAGGAAGATACATAAATAATAACAATATGCACTAAGTTACCTACATTAATAATAACAATATGCACTAAGTTACCTACATTAATAAAAGCAAATAAATGTTTCACTTTAAAATTTACACATGAAAAAGGGAATAAAGAAATTATTTTATATTGAAGAATGAACAACAAGTTGTATGAAAATATTCGCCAGTTTTCAAATTGATTCATTTCACGTTCCGCGAGCACATGTTACCTTTTAAAACTAAGTCACAGAAAGTTATGTTTCACTATTTCACAATAATATAATATTGCTTAGATCAAACTTGTTAGATTTTCTATCTTCTCTAAGAAGATTGCTTTGAGATGTGAGACCTTTTTATTGGTTTCAATGTTTTTGTTGCTATTATATCCTCTTTGTTTCTTATTGTTAATCTCAACGTCTGTCTGTCTGTCTATCAACATTGCAATTTCTTTTTTCACGTCTCCATATTTTACGAACGTAACATTGATTAAAATGTTGGCAGAATTGTCTCTTGTACGTGCAAGCAAAAATCGACTTTAAGGTGACGAGCATTTTCGTTTCTGTGTCAGTAGTTGAGTTAACAAATAATCGTAAAATTGGTCACACTTCATATCTAAGTTATAGATAGTATTGATGATTGCAAGTACTGTTGTTGGCAATAATCGATTTTGTTTCTTTTGACCACTCTCGAAAGTGGCGCGCGAATTTTAAAATACATGACCTTATCAAGCCTTTTTTCACAGGACGCTACTTAAAAACTACCCAGGATATCCCAGGACACTACAAAAACCAGGGCATATCCTGGGAAAGCAGGACATGTCCTGGGAAAACAAGACGGTTGGCAACGCTAACCTATGTATTTAACATCATTCTAAATGCGATTTTGATTTTGTGATTATTTAGTATTTATAGCAAGCATTATGATGTATTTTTTAAGTTATATCTTACTACTAGCTTCCGGGACTTCGTCCGCTTGGAAAGTTCTTTTAACTATCCCACGGGAACTCTTTAATTTTTCGGGATCAAAAGTATCCTATGTTACTTCTAATACCTCTAAGAATATGTTTACAAACTTTCATGATGATCGGTTGAGTAGTTTTCGCGTGAAAGCGTAACAAACAAACTTACATTCACATTTATAATATTAGTAGGGAAGTGGGGATATCTGGTGGTAAGTTAAACATAAGCCAAAAATTAACAAATTATATTCTTCAATAATCTCGTGAAAGTTAATGATAAAAGTACTGTGGCGGCCAGCGGTTAACAAGATGACCGGAATCTCGAATAAGAGACTGGGTTCCCAGAATATATAGTTTATATTGTCAATCAAGAGAATTTTACAACCATGTGTTCAGCTCGCGGCCCGATACAATTCTGTTCCGATTGCACAAAGCAATGGCGCGAAGGCGTTCGATGAAATAAATTCGAATAGTTATATCTATTAATATAAATAACTACTAGAAGTTACTCGTTACAGTGCCTATATACGCTGAATACTGAAAAATTGGAGTGAACATAAAAGAACGAAGCTCGTCTTATCTCGCAGCCGAGGGAGGACGCATCCGACTCCACGCGACCAAGTTTCCGCTCCGTGGATTTATAATTCATTTCTTCTTGTTCCAAAAATGGTTAGACAAGTTGAGTAAACGGGCGGAAGTATGTTTAATATTTTAAAAGTTGCGCCACTGACAGTATCAAGCGACGGGGCGCATCCGCTCCCCTCCGCGCCGCTCATGAATTATGGTCACGTATCAGTCGGAATTTCATTAGGCGCAACTTAGAACAATGTCCAAATATCTCCTCAAGTTATACGACGACATTTAAAGGCGCTTATTAATTGGTACATACTTGTACAATTTATAAGTTAATGATTTTTATTTCATAAGCTAGATGTAAAGCGAGGGTTGGGGCACCAAAATAGCTAGATAAATAACAAATCCTATTTACTTCAATGTAAGAAACAATTTAAATTTAAAAATTTAAAAATCGAATCACATCCTGCAATTCGACTCTTGAAACAAATTTAACTTTAAACCAGATTCGCGATATTGCTCCTTATTTTAATGACATTAAGACTCTATATGTCCGCAAATGCTATCTGTACGTCAGCAACCCATGACATTTAAATAATAATGTACTCCAAATTTAACTCTAACTGCGTCGGCATAAAGGGTTATGCAACTGCATTTTATCTTGGCAAGTTCAAAAACTGTCATTCGTACCGCGCGATAAGGAACTACGTTCCAAAAACTGCTTAGTAATATAGTAATGGGGAAGTTGACAACAGACCATAAGACCGCCCATTGACAAGCATGGGGCGGATACTGTCCATTCCCCTATAAAAAAAATTGGGGGCCCGAGCCCAGCAGTGGGAGCTTTACGGGCTATTATATTATAATATTAAAAACTAATCTTTAATTCAAATTGCATTTTATAATGTTTATAGAGATGTTATGATTGTAACTACCATAACTTATAGAGTGTCTGATTGTTGAGTGGTCGCATTTTGTACTGATGTGGGTAGTGTTACAAGTATCGCTGCGTTTGTATTCACCGCATGTGCGTGGTGGTAAAACCAGTCTCCAACGCATGTGAGGTCAGTGCGGACGTTGCATATCTTAATTATGAACATTACACATATATCTTTAACTCAAGCTGTACTCGCTTTAGCGTGATGTCGAACTGCTAGTGCCGTGCACACTTGGGATCTGCCCATTGTAAATGAAGTGGTCCTTATTACGTCATAGCTTTCTATGCAGCATTTGGCATACTTTTCTCGTACTTGCAAAAGCTATTTTACAGTCCGCCACAATTTTGAACCAACTGTGTCTATTATGTAGCATTCTCTCCTCCTGCAAGGAAAAAGATAAAGTCAAAATTCCCCATTATCTTCGTAGCATGTTCGTTTTCGCCAAAAGTTATCATTTACTTAGTTATTTACTTAGTTGTTACTTGTTACATTTACTGTGGTGATGGGTCAAATTATTAATATAATAATTATTCAATAAGGCGAGGTCGGCACTGACAATGAGCGCGGAAACTCCAGCACAGCTTTATGCTCGATTGCCGACCTCATTTGTAGGAAATGCGGTGTACAACATATCGAATTTAATCATAAAAATGTATGAATACATTGTTTCCACATCCTTGTATTGTAGCTTTTCTAGCAAATAAATTCTTTCTTAGACAAATATGACATGCATACTTATTTACTGATATTCACATATTAATTGTTCATTAAAATACAAAAATATATCTTTTCTTTCAAATTCTACGTATCTTCTCCAATTATATTATGGGGCCGGCACAATATGTCTTTATTTTATTGTTCAAAAAATATTTTATAATCATCCAAATTTAATTATTCAATTGACATTTTATAAAATATGAATATAATGCATGATGTGACCACCTGTAATAGGGCGTTTAACATGAGCATTGTTTAGATTTAAGATGGACTGTATATGATGTATCTTCTGTTCATGGTTCATAATAAATAAAACAATATGAAGGGTGTAAATTCAGATGTGGCCCACAATTTGCGGGGACAATTATTTTGTTACGCGAATCTTTAAAATAAACTGGCTCTCCATTTTGTGGTGTCTATAAACCGCGCGGGGACGAGGCTACGAGCCCCCGGGCCCCGCCGGGACCCCGGGGTTTACGGCAAAAATGTGGCGCACTTTAATTACGATATTACCTCGTAAAACAACGTGTTCGGCCGCTTGACGACGAGCGCTTTTTATGGCAAATACCCACTTTAGTTTCCATGGATCATGAGCTGAGCCCACGTCGTGTGTTATGATGCCTGAAGAGAGTGATATCAGTTTAAGCGAATATTATCTTCCCAATATCTATATTTCTTATCGAAGATGTGTATTTTCATCACAAGTCTTCAGGGTCCAAATGCACATTTCAGAGTCATAATTTCGTTTCTACGAACTGGAACCAGTCTTTTTACAGTTATCCTGTAACAACATGGGACGAATATCATTCATAGAGTATGCCTAATAGCAACATCTATTATATTATACATTGAAACTATTGAAAAAAAACTAGAATACACTATTTTTTTAGATTTCTTGGCTGTTTCTCGGTCTGTTTGTTCAAGATTCACGTAAAACCTAGTGGGGCGATTACCGATGCAGTTCTCGTTGATCGATAGCATATTCTTATACTCTGCGCTACTTTTTATCCTGGAAATCCCGCGGAAATTTTTCTGGGAATTATTTAAAATTGCCAAATTAAAAAAAAACTAATTCCAATGTGATTTTTTTACTGATCGGTAGCAAATTTTATGTAGTAAAATGTGTGATATTTTTATCCCGGGAATCCCGCAGCGATTTTCACACAGTTTTCATTAAATCAATAGGTATGGTACTCTGTGTCCCGGGAATCCCGTCGTAATTTCAAAGCAAGTCGCGGGCATATCTTAGTTTTAAAATAAAACTATTTAGCATTCTACATTAAATTATAAAATTTAAAAACTTCGTTTAAAAAAACCGACTTCAAAAACGAAAAAACTAAAATGTATAAAATAACTTATTTCTTAAGCTATTATTATTAATATATAATTATTATCTAAAACATCTTAAAGTCGGTGCTTAGTAATTTTCAAAATATAGTAATTTTTATGTTCTACTTTGCACCGACTTCAAGATGTTTTAGATAATATATATTAATAATAATAGCTTAAGAAATAAGTTATTTTATACATTTTAGTTTTTTCGTTTTTGAAGTCGGTTTTTTTAAACGAAGTTTTTAAATTTTATTTGTTACTTTTTAGTGTCTAGCTATGTATGGGTGGACCCACGAATGGTGGCGCGCTTCTTAAAAAATATAGGTCCCAAGAACCGGGAACAAAAAAATGTTCGTAAAATGAAAACTACTGGGCTAAACTATGTAAAAAATTTTAGGGGACCAATTGGAAGCTATTCCGCGTCGAACAAAAAAAGAATCACGTAAATCGGATCATAAATCACGGAGTTATCGGATCAATAAATCACGGAGTTATCGGCGAACATACATAAAAAAAGCAACAAAAAAAAAGATCCCGACGAATTGAGAACCTCCTCCTTTTTTCGAAGTCGGTTAAAAATAAAATTTGCAACGACACAGTTCGTCTTATACACATAACAAATGTGTTTTGAATAATTAAATAGTCTAATAAATATTTTACCGTTATCTGTTGTAGGCTTTCTTATTCACTTGGTGGCCATCAATATCCAGCGATACCGACGGCAGACACCTACAAGAGAGATCTGATCATTTGCTGCCGTTATTCCGGAGGGGCAGGTGGGGCGTAAATCGGGCCCCACCGGATGTGGGGGTCCTTGGCGGCCTTCTGGCGAATTCAGGGCTCAACATTAAAAAGTAAATCGTGAAATTGGAGACAAGTCACTATTTCAAATCAATACGAATTAGACAAACTTTTTTTATACTTTCCATTTTTATCGATATTTTAGTAATAATTGTTTTGGTAACACTTTTTTTTTGTTTCTGTTCAATATTGATCTCATTTAAATAAAATACACATTTTATGTAATTTTCGTATAATTGTAATGTTTTTTTTAATTAACTGTTTGAGCCAATTTGTTTACATAAATAATTTTTTAGTGGAAACCCGATTGATATATGTATTAATTTTCTGTTTTATATATAAGAATATACTTGGAAGGCATTTTTTGCAAATTATGCCTTGTTTTTATTGTTTAAGCTGAATTGAAGAGATGTGTCCTCCAAGTGAAAAAGGACTGAAAGAAGAACACAAGGACTACAAAATAACCTTAATCGCTTCTCTCTTCTCTTTTCTCAGTTTTTATATTGAAATGAAATAAATATATGTATAGAGTCTTTGCTCCCTTATCGCTAAATAGAGAAGCAGAGATTCTAATCAATCGATAGCTTTAATCATCTTTTAGTCTTACAGATTATGTACGAGCGTAACAACTTATTACATCATAAATGAGTACAAGTGAAATTAGTCAAGGAGCTTATTCGTTATTCGTTATTATTATTGTCTGAACTTACTAAAGTAACAAATATTAACTTTGTCGTCATGTTTCAAAGTAAGATTATAAGATGTTATTTTAATGCTTTACATCAAATTTTTAAATTTATTGTAAAGGTTACAGTTATGGGCCATTTTACGCACATGTGGCGATGGGTGTAATACTTTTTTGTTTTCAATTGTTAATGACGTTACATGCTGACAGATTTTTAACTCGATAGATAGATCAATAGATAAAAAGCTGTGTATGGCAGAAATTGAAATGAGAGCTTTGAGAAGTATATTTAATGGTATTAGTAAGTGATATGATAAGAAACAGAGTGATAAGGGAGCGTTGTGGATTCAAAGAAGATGCAGTGAAAAGAGCCGAAAAAGGAATGTTCAGGTGGTTTGGGCATGCAGAGAGAACGAATGAAAGCAGAATCACAAAACAATTATAAGACAGCAATGTGAGTGGTAGAGTCGGTGCCGGTAGACCGAGACGTACTTCACCATAATCAAATTGAAGACTTTTCAAGAAAGTTCATGTGAAAAGCACTTTAATAGGCGTGTTGTATGAAGAGATTAATGAAAGTTGATGAAGCGAAAAGTGTTTGTCAGGATCGCAGCAGATGGAGATCCTTCGACTCTGCCTACCCCAAAGGGAAACAGGCGTGGCATTATGTATGTCAATAATTTTAACATTGTCGCAGTTGCGGCCCCAGCATCACATGTATCCGCCTCCGTATCGGTTCAGTAAAATATTCCACCCTAACGTATACACTGCGGTTGAGGGCATAAAAATAATTTGGAGCGTGCATATTCAGGGCAACAAATAGCCAGAGGCTACCTGTTGAAATGCGACTCCCAGCGGTGAGCGATGGCCGCCGGTAATTAAATCAGGAGGCTGGCGGACGCAGCCCTCGCCCGCTGCCACTTCGTGCAATCTATAAATGGGAGTACTATCTGTCTGTATTGAGACACGCTTCGACATATTCTTCTCGTGTGTTTCGAATCTATTTTCCAATAGTACAAAACGCATACTCGATACCACACGGAACCTCGATGTTCTAATCTAATGAACACACGTTTTTTTTTTGGCAGACAAACACACACATTTTATATCAGTAATATACAATGGACGATCCCAGACACCCAGACCATAGTAAATAACGAAAAGTACGTTTACGAAATTTACCATACCAGGAATCGAACTTAGAACCTCTGCGTCGTTGTGAGGTCGGCCGTTAATAATTAATATCAATTATTAAGACAATTATTGATACAGCGGGACAAGTGAAACGATTTCTTTAAGTATTGGAAAAGGTACAGAGCTGCGACTCGAGTACATAATAAATATTACATGAAAATGTATGTATGCGAAAAATTGTTAAAAATATTTGTTCGCTAGCGGCGGCAATGGAAATGATGAAAATTGAAATAACAAAGGGCATCATGGGAAAATGAGTAGGTAATTACTTTTTTACAATGCCCTGTGGCGAGTCCGCGCCAATGAACTGCAATGAGTAGAACATCCACTCGATACACAGCAGAGGAACAGGCACGCTCGCATCAGACTTCATCATTCATCAGACTATTTTCATCTTAAGGTTTGAAATACGCGCTACAGTGTTCATTTTCTTCTCCAATATACCTTTGGTTCTCAAATTACTACGGTAGGCTTTACTTTCCAGATATACTATGAGTAAATATCTGAACTTTTGAGAGCAAAGCATCTGCGAAAAGTTACTGACTGTGAGATCATTTGTTTCACCGCTTTATTACTTACTTACTCCAATAAAAGGAACCTGATACAGGCCGAGTTGCCCCATTTTGCTGAAACAGTGCTCAGCTGTGGTAACTGAACCCCTCCTCCTTCATTAGTGCTGGTTGCAAAAGGTTTTATCCGTGTAGGAACGGAGAAAGAATACAATTTCCTGCATTGGGGCGGCCTGTCGTAAAAGGCGACAAAACAACCCACAGCTAGGTGGTAGGGTATTTGCCTGTCAGGGGATAGCTACCACCCCTGGTCTAGAGTGTAACACCATAACAATCACAAGTATTGTTCCGGTATTAGTGACCAGGTTCCAGTTACCCTCTAGAGAGCAGCTGTGCATTTGTAGCAGCAGGTGAACAATAAGTGATAAAAAAAGTTAGAAAGATTAACAACGTAAGTTTTCAGTTACGTTACGATCTTTCAAATTTTCCAAAATAAGTGCCGATTATCCCACAACTGGTCATGAGAGTGACGTTCTGTAACTTAGTATTTTATGGGCAATAGTGGCCCTTGACGCGGTTCGACGTCCACATTGCTTGTAACAATACTCTAGCCTTATTAGCCCACATTTTATTGGACGAAATGTAAATTTGCCAGACTAAAATATATTATTATGGTGTTGCTCGCGACTTCGCTCGCAATATATAAAAACCTAATGAACTTTTTGTGCAAGTAAAAAAATAAAAACTTCGTTTAAAAAAACCGACTTCAAAAACTAAAAAACTAAAATGTATAATATAACTTATTTCTAAAGCTATTATTATTAATATATATTATCTAAAACATCTTAAAGTCGGTGCTTAGCAATTTTCAAAATATAGTAATTTTTATGTTTTACTTTGCACCGACTTCAAGATGTTTTAGTATGGGTGGACCTACGAATGGTACCGCGCTTCTTAAAAAATATAGGTCCCAAGAAACGGGAACCAAAAAAATGTTCGTAAAATGAAAACTACTGGGCCAAACAAAAATTTTTAGGGGACCAATTGGAAGCTATTCCGCGTCGAACAAAAAAAGAATCACGTAAATCGGATCATAAATCACGGAGTAATCGGCGAACATACATAAAAAAACAACAAGAAAAAAAAAAAAGATCCCGACGAATTGAGAACCTCCTCCTTTTTTCGAAGTCGGTTAAAAATAGTTAGTCGAGGGGATAGCTTTAGCATTTTTTAACTTTTATATTTTAACTGCAAGTTGGTTATCTCTGTATATGTTATACTTAGTATTATATAAAATTTTAAAAAATTCCCAGAAAAAATTCACATAAAAAGTGGTTTTACATGAATTCCGAACAAACAGGCAAAAAATCTAAATAAAATTGCATCGTGTTTCCCATCGTGTATATATATAATTATATTCCAGTTGTATTTTTCAAATATCTCCAATGTACACACGCGGACACACTACTTTTAGAATTTTATAATATTATAGATTTAGAATATATACGATGGATTAGCAACTAATAGACCTACGTTACTATAAACGCCGGCGCAGTACTTTGAAAAGACAACCAGTCTACGAACGAGTACATACAACACGGAACCAATTTACCTGTAACATTATTTTATATAGATAAATTTAAAACTAATATAATTAGTTTTCTCTCAAAGGCTAGATCATGGATTTATATTTTTGCAGTTAGCGAAGATGTTGTTATACTTATTAAAATTAAATAAACTCTTAAAAATAAAAACCTTGAGGGGTGTCAAGGGACACCCGGATGGAACGAAGTAAATACATACGCATTCATATTGTAATATTAAAATATAATTTGCTTTTAAATTTAATAAAGTTATGACGCGTACACTTGCTAAACACACAATAATGGAGAGGTTATAACGCGTATGACTTGGTTAGCACAATAGTAAAGAAAGGTTATAATGCGTACTTGCTAAAAATACATAAGCATTCATTATTGTTCTTATTGTTTATTATTTATTATGTACAAAAAACCTGTATACACTCAACAAAAATAATCGTCGCGACACCACACTGTTCAATGCGAAATAGAACGACGAAACGAAAATAACTGGCTTGATTTCTATGAGAGAGAGAGAGACAGACAGAGAAACACGCGCACGCCGCACGGCTTACAACTATAGCAAAAAGTGTCGTTACAACTTTTGGTCTTAATTTTTTCCGTCTAGCCCCCTTTCGCAACGCGCAATAAGGAACTTCGTTCCAAAATGCAAACCATCCCGAGAGAAACGCAGTAAACGACAACGCACGCGAAGTGACAGGACACGACTAAACGTTCAAAACAAATTTCATTTGTTTTCTTTAATAATGTATCTACTTTGAGTCAGCGTAAGCCGATTCTCAGAGAGCGACGTTATGCCGCGGCTTGTTTGCCCCGACTTGTGACATTTCAACATAAAAATCCTATAAAGGCGATGGCACTTCGGTACGAGCTTTAATATTTCTTTACACAAATATACAAAATCATAGTGAATAGGTCAAACCTCACTATTAGTCGATTTTTGAACATTGAAAGCAAAAATTGTCAGTCCAGGATGCGCTGCAGACACGCGGGACTCATGGCTGGCCCGAATAACGTATACTGGGGGATTTAGGATAAGTTATGGTGTTTGAGGGTAGAAAAGAAATCAATATACTCCAGTGCTGTTATTCACATTCAGAAGCCACTCAAATTGCAAGGGTTATGTATTTTGCGTCTACATTAAGCCTTCTTCTTTTTCTTGATATTAAATCTATTATTTAGTTATTTTCTATGTTTATTTTTCATAAGTATTTGGTAAAATATGATTACGTTCCTACCCCCAATAACATAGAAGTTCAATTTTGTATTTTTAAATTAATTTGAAAACTGTTGTTATTTATTAAATTATGCTTAATCATAAGCCACTTCTTAACGGATTACAATAAAAAAATTTGGGATAACAACTACTTTTTAACAGTTTTAAGCGCTGAATTTTATTTATATATTTGATTTTTATATCAACTGTCTTCCGTGGTCATGGCTAAATATAGTGGCTGAGACTTCGAAATAAAAATCAAATAATTAAAATTAAACGCACTTTTAATTGTGTATAATAGCAGAGATACGCTTTCCAAGCATTGATTTTACTCTATAATAGACAGTTCGATGGCGGATCAATAAATAATGTCCTAATAAAAACTTTATTTATTAATAGCTTTTAATCAATTTACCTTGTGAATATATTTATACATTTATTATTTATATATTATCATTGTATTTAATTCGGCAAAATAAAATGGCACTTATAATAATGACGATATTATTGGATTTAAAACTTTGAAGTAAACTAAACTATAAAATTAAATACTACTATAAACATATTTACAAGTAAAAGATGTAGTCCAAATCGCTGTCGGTAGGGAGCGTTCCCAAAACGCTGGCCGCATTCCCTCGTTGTATGGCAACGCTTATTCGTTGCCCTAAATATAGGCCAGCCCTTTGGTCACGCGAGACTTCTTTCAATCGTCTTGAAAGGTCTCGATAAAGTTGATAAGCCTCTCGTCCCCATGGCCCCAAAGTCTCAACCCCGAAAGCTACAAATATGTATCCGTCACCGATGGATGCATATTTGCGGCGTTTCAGGGCCTCTTGAAGTGCGGCAGCTCCCCCGGCAGTGACGGCTGTATTTGGAAGATGGGAAGCCGCCAACGTATCGACACACGTTGCGTCCCATACTAAGGGGCGTGCCATCTTCCAAGGTACCAACGACATTCCATCCGGTCGCTTGCCATCGTCGCGGCACAGTCCGTTCGGTTCAAGAACAGCTGGAACCCCAACGGTGACAAGAGACCGGCGGATGATGTCGTTGATAGCCGCATGTCGTGAAGTTCTACCAGCACTCCTCAAACAAGATAAGCCATGGTGACCCAGTCTATCAACCTTATCTCCACACCGACAACGATGTGGGACCACGATGTCTGCCCCCAGGCGAATGCAGGCAGCAATCCTGAATGTAGTATCATCCAAGAGTGTACCTAGATTCGCCGAGGGCAGACACTAAAGCCACAGACCAGACTCCCATTTTGAAACAGCTAGGAGGCGAGCACGGTCAGTTTCGCCGGTGCAAGATGACATGAGATTGTCATACACCGACTTACTGAGCGGCCCATCCCACAGCCTCTGCATTTTTGGATCTAAAGGAAAATTTTCATTCGGGCAAGCCAAAGACCAGGCATTTCTGGCCTCAGTCAAATATGGGACCTCAAAATCACTGAGTGATGGATTTATTATATTACCGATGAGGTCCACAGTACTATAGACTGAGGACAGAAAGGCAGGTAGTGCTACGTCAGAAATGTTGCGTATCCCCAAGCCCCCTAGCCGTATCGGCAAGGAAGCCTGGGTCCACGATCGGTCATCTAAAGAAATATTTAGGATGGAAGTTAATGTTTGCCGAATAATATTGTCTACATTTTTTTAAATACCGGAATGTCTCCAAAGGGGGGAACAGCGCAATACATATTATTTGTCGACACGATATTATTTGTCTTTAATGTAGAATATTTTTGAAGTGATAACTTCTTATGGGAGAGTAAACCGCTTCGTTACGTAACGCGTTACGACGCCAGTCTGTCTGGTTTCCCTTTCTCTCACGCAAGTTATCACATCTGTCGGGCGTCCCGGAGACGCACACATTTTTATTTTCAAATCGATTGCTTTCGTTTATTTAAGTATAGTGTTGATGGGTTAACACATAATTCACAGAACATCATTACTACGTCAACCACAATAATAAAGTACGATAATTATGTCATTTGTTTCATGTAGGCTTAACTTGCCCAGAAATATGTAAATTAAAAGACGTGTAGGTAAACGCCAAAAGTAAAATAAACCCTTGGAAACTGTATAAGATATTAATATTAGATAATAATGTTGTCAATTAAAATTAGGGCTTCTTCATGAAATAAATCTGAGAATGAGAATAATTCTACTTCAGTTGTTTTTATTTAAAGTAAAAAAAAGATTGCTCAGTAAGAGAATAAACATCATAGACGCAGAGAGACAGTGCTGTCATCTATACGAAAAAAGCTATTCAGTCAAGATCTAAAATGTTTACTTGGCAAGTTAACATCGTGTATATTTGATTTCAACATTATGCAGATAAAGTATATAATATACAAATAAAGTCGAAATCTCACGACAACAAAGTCGCAGGCAGAGCTACTAATACAATGAAGCTGTAGAACACTTGGTACGTTACATGAGAAGCGGGACGTACTCAATTAAGGGAGGGCCTCGCGTTTGGATTTCATTTGAGCCGAGAAGCCGGTCCAGGGCTTGCACTGGGCCCCGGGACGAGGCGCTGGGGCCCGGCAAAAACGAAGTAAGTAATTCGGCACCCAAACGCAAATAGCACTAGCTCTCCGCCCCGGCGCCGGCCATAACACTTACCAATTAAGTTCTCCAGCGCTTGTCTTGTTGTTAAACTTGTACAAATGGATACTTTTTACAAATAAACTGGCGTCTACAGCGCTGGATATCATCAAAACTTGTAACACGGTAATGGCGTCAAAAATAAATCGGGTAAATACTTGCCAGTTTGTGTAGAACGATGGGTTCCTTAAGGATGATAACCGGAGACTATTTTCGTTGTTGCTCCACCACTTTGATTTCTTTCACAATTTTCCACTTCATTATTTAAAATGTAAAAGGGAGACACAATTGTCACGACTTTGAGAGCCAATACATCGCTATCTACATACATTATTATGTATAGACTTAGATATAAAAGTTATGAAGAAACCTTGTTATAATTTTTGAAAGACTTAAAAAAAGGAGGAGATTCTCAATTCGTCGCACTTTTAATCTGAGGAATGGAATGAATTAGGATCTTTCGATTTAGATCATATTACCCTATTGGGTAGAAACCATTACAATATACATGCGATAACAATCTTTATATTAATACGTGAGCAAAAACTTTTTACCCCTTTTTACGAAAATTGCGCAAACAGAGGAGTATGAAATTTCGCACACTTATAGTTTATATAAAGAAGAAGTGCAGAATGCTATTTTTCTAAAATTATGCATAAGAAATTCATTTAATCAATAAAAAAACCTTATACACACACGCATATATAGATATATACTCTTTTGTTTATTGTTCAAGTGAAATTAACAGTGTAGCCTTGGCGAAATCTGTGATTATAGAAGTATAGTCTTTGACATTAATTGTTATGGGCGAATTTCGACCACGGACGACCACTAGTAGTAATTGATTGATTATAGTTTACATCAGTATAAACAATATTTTAAATAGTAAGAACTGATCAGAAAGTGGGTGAAACTGAAATGTTTAAATATTCAAGCGCAATCAATCCGAAACGGGTGCATGAACAGTAATTACTCATGAAAACAACTTTATTTAAAAATCCTATTTTACAATTGGGATTGTTCACTTTTTTTCAATCTAGCTATTTCAAAAACCATTTCGAGAAATAGTGTCCCTAATCATTTCTGTCTAGTTAAAATTCCAAAAAACGTACGATCTTCTTGTATTTTGTAAGAAATGCGTTTGACCTTTATTTGACCTTACTAAATCCAATCAGATGGGCCGTCTGCCTGTTTGCCTGCTTCAGGTGTAAAAAAATTCTAGCTGTACATTGTTTGATTTAAGTTCTGTAACATGGATTTTTCCCCAAAGATCACTTTAAAAAAATTAACTATAACTATAGAAAAGAATAATGGTTGAACACGAAAAATTATGAGCCTAGCGACAAAAAAACACTAAAATGATCACGATACGTAATGAGTAATGACAGTGACATTTAAATGGTAGTAGCACAGATTACTATGATCAGTAAGTTTTATTATTTTTGTTTTCTAGGCAAAGAAATCAATGTAAACTTGTCCCTTATGACGTCATCGGAGAAATAATTTTAAAATCGTAATTCGATAAATAAATAAACTAACGCTTAAAATACAAAAATATTCAAATTAGTGTCTTAAAATACCCTATTTTACGTAATAAAAATATAAAATCAGAGGGTAACTTTTTGTGAACAATCCCCATTGGATGTTATAGAACGAATATGAATTCGTTTGAAAACCTCTTAATTGTAGGCGCATCGAACGCCTCGGTTTTATTGCACAAGTGCAGCGGGGGGTTTGAAGGAGACTTGAGCTGCCGACGGATTCAAGTCCCATTTTAATTTCATCCCCCAGACGGCTCACATCCCGGGGATGTTATTAATATATTTAAGCATCGCTTTACTCCGTTCAAACGGCTCGCTACGGTTTAAGCCTCACCAGCGCCGCGAGCACTTAAAAGGAAATCCACTAACTGCACGAAATACGACTATATTTAAGAGACTTTTATTTCTGTGGTGCGGAATATCTCAAGTAATAAAATAGTGAATGCAATTTATGTATTCAAAGATTTTATAGGTTACCTATTTTACTATATTTTAGTTTGTGGGCTGCCAGAGTAAAATAAGTTTTTTGAAGTGAAACTTCTTTATCGGCGTTGGAAAAAAATTTACTGTCACCTTTTTCGGTTACGCGCCATCTTGTTTTCTTGCCCCAGTGGTAGGTGCTTTATTTATTTAACCAATTTCTGTAAAGTTGCATATAGTAGATCATTTTTAGAAAAATAAGGTCATAAAGAAGTTTCACTTCTTACGTGTGTACACTAGTGCACGCACACATGTTTTTTGTAATGCACAGTGGATATTTATTAGTGGTTTTATACACTTATTTTTGGAAACACTTTTCGACATGGACACAGCGAGACAGCAGTAACTTCACAACAACGAACATAGATACAACACAGACCGACCATTGACAACTTTCTTTTACTCCTTCAATTAATGGCATGGTTGCCAGATTAATATGTAACACTATCGCTTAAAATTATTTTCGCTGTTGATCAAAGGAAAGAAGACGAGTTACTAAATATACGTTTGACGCTCAATTATTTAAACAAAGCTCGTGATTATTTGCGCTACGATATTTTAATCTTCTGGAATATAGCAGCTAGCAATGATGTGCTGTCGACCTCGAAAGGAGGATAAGAACCTGACTACTAATGCCAGAACACTACTCAACTTACGACAGGTCGTCTGGAAGGTCTTATTCCCTTGATCCAAGGAAAAAGAACAAAGATGAATTTATTAATCAACACACCCAAGTTGATTGCTGTCTCGGCGGTAGAGTTTATTTCTTCGTGATAAATGCACCTCAAGACATAAGCGTCAAAATTACTGTCTTCGATGATTGAATCATTATAGTTTGAAACGAAGTGCCAAAAACAATTGCAAATACCAGCTCTTCGGATTAGCAAGAGTTAACACTGACGTCCAATATGTGGTGAGAGTTTGAACGCGACGTTGTTTAGACGCGATTGCCCGGAATAAGGATGCGGTTACGTCCAAATCGGAAACAGCTTTCCCGTAAACAAGGGTACTTCGTTTCCTGGAGTCGGGGGTCCCTCGGTGCACGAAAGGGGTGTTGCTCCAGCGGATTAACCTTTTTGAAGTCGGCCCACTACTTAATCACTTGTTGCGGATTCTGAGGGCTTCCTATGAATCTTTAAATGAGAGGCCGTGAAACCTTAAGCTGTTACTTTACGCCGGCTGTCCTTACTAATAAAGTTCGTTATGGTCATCTATTATATAATTAATCTGTAGAGTGGCTCCGTTTGTACGAGAAATTTAAAGAGAAGAAATAAAGGGAAAAAAAATACTAGCAGATTCTGAATATACAATTTTTTTGATTTTTTTTATCTGTCTATCTGTACTAACAGATAGCATTACGAGAAAACTACTGAACGGTTGTGGAGAGCACGTAATCTGTAACTTGGAAATGAAATAACATGAGAATTTCAATATTATAATTATATTTATTCCCCAAACCGTACAATACCGTAACGGTACAATAGCAAGGATAAATGTAAAGTGAGAAAAAAAAACAAAATAAGTACGACAAATGTCAAACATAAAGAGTATAACTATCTAAAGAGGTTGGTTTTAAACGAACTTGACTCGGATATCCCAGGACAACACTTAGGACACTTTGTATCTCCATAGATGAGGTCGTTCCGTGGGATAAAATAATATGGGGACTATATTTCTTGTACCAAGTTGTACCACCTAATAAATAGATCTAAAAAAAAAGTGTTCCCAGGTATGAATTATCAAATTAATGTTAATATATGTATAAAATAAGAGATGAATAACTAATAAAATTGTAGTGCATTAGATGAATGTAAACTTCCTTCTTATAATAATAGTTTTATTACTTAAATAATAGCTTTGTGCTCAGAATGGTAGATCTGTCACCAAATAAATCGATCATCATCATTATCCCTGCCTGCGACTCCCTTTTATTTGTTATTTTGTCACCAATACAGTAGTTATATTTTATTTCGTTCGCTTTCTTAAAATAATAGTATTGCTTACCAATTTATAATTTTAATGAAAATATTCCGGCGTCAACGATCATAGGATGCGCGGCGCGGGCAGCGAGGTGCAACTCTATTGGGTGCATTTTATTATTATAATTTGTTGTTTTACTTAATTTCATAACTAATATTTTCTTTAGTTTTCGCGACTTGTATACATAATAAAACTACGTTTTAACGGTTTAAGCGCCTTGGTCTTGGTCGTCCGTGACCACTGCCACTGAAAGGCAGCCGAAGCGTCGGAATTACCAAAATCAAATAAATTAGCGCGCTTAAAACTGTTAAAACGTAGTTTTATTATAACATCTTAACTTAACTGTTTATTTTGGATTATGGCATCAAGTAGTGGTGAAGAAGGTAATGCAATTCATTCAAAAAGTTTGGAAACCTAACCTACCTGTGGAAATTAAGATCCTTGGGGGAGGCATATGTTAAGTAGTAGACTCTTTTGGTTGAAACCCTATTTTTTTGGAAATTTATGACGTTTTCTAGAGACATAATATATGATTTATTGGTGATCTCTTTCAAGTAATTTGCTCAAATACTTATTAGGACAAGCCTATTATAATACAAACATTTGTTTGGTACTAGACCCTATATCTCCATGATTTTAGGTGATTTCTTGTGGAATTGATTTTATCTTGTTTGGTGACAAATCTACTATTTTGCGGGCAAACCCTATTATTTAAAAAACACAAAACGAATTACATTGGCGATAGCTTAAATGTTACCCAAATAATATAACGGTTTTCCTGTGCTATTGGTGCTATTGCTAATTTACTCATAAACACGTCGTTCTCACAGTAAAGCGAACGAAGTATTGCTCGCACATCATTGATATATAAAAAATACTAGATACACATTGTCGAATAAAAGTAACGCTCGGAAGTGTCCCAAGCACTCACTAATTATACCTATGTAGTTATAGTTATGCTGAAGCATATATTTTTGCAAGTTCAACCTTACGCAAATGGTATAAAGTTGTTTTTACAACGCAGTGTTCGAAAATCATTACGTAGGACAAGGATGAGTGGAGACGAACTTTTATATATATATTTTTTTCTAGCGACATTTTTTTTAAAAGTACCTATTTTAAGAGTTTGTTAAATTGTATTCCAAACACATAATTATACTTTTATTTGCGCGTAAATATTTTTTTGGATAGGACATGTATATATCAATAAAACAAATATTAACTGTTATAATCTGCCTGGAGGCAGAAGAAATAGCCGCCCATGTCCTGCTTGAATGCGGAGGGGTGGCCCGATACAGGGCGAAGTATCTGGACGCCCCAGGTAGCCTCCGAGAAGTCTTCAGCAACGTCAAGAAGCTGGTCGACTTCCTGGAGGAGCTGGGCTGGATGGAGTAAACCCTCATCCACCCTCGCACGCAAAATAGGCGCTCTATCGTCGAGTTGCGGAAACCGCCCGTTTGCAGAAGAAGAACTGTTATAATCATTTATTTATATTAAAGGTATTAATTATTAAAACATGTGACGTTCACCCCTGATCCAAAGGTCAAAAAATGACATACTCAAGCCGAAACATTGAGTGGGATATGAAATAAAAGAACTTATATATTGGAAATATATAAAATTTATTAAAATTTAGTAAAATATATAATATTGGCCATTTGGCCATAAACCGTGAACATTTAGTAGCAGGAACCCTTCGCTGCAATACCGTTAACCCTATGTTCACAAGGTAGGTTATATAGAAGTGCTGTTCAAGAAACAGGTAGACTCTCAAAGATCGGTATACACTATATATAATAATTTGTAGTAATATATTGTAAGTGTAAAATGTTATGTTTTTTTATGATCAATGACAAATATATCATCTTATGACATAAGCTGAGTACGCCTTGCCTTGTCTTTTTATCAAGTCTCGAATTTTTTTCCTTAAGTTGTTTAATGACTTTTACCTTGCTAATTAACCTTTTGCGGCATTTGTGAAGTTCGCTTTTTATACGAATTGACCATATGCTTAGAGAAGTAGTAGGAGATTCGAATTTGTTTTCATTTTCTAAATCAAACACTGAATTCATACCACAGACTTTAGTATCACCGCCATCATCCGGTACTTCAATCTGTAAGCAAAATCAAAATGATAAGTATCTGCTAGCACACAAAATAATATTTTAAAATACAGCGGCACTAAGGTTCCGTTCGTTCTTCATCGCAGTTACTTACAATCTTGAGTTCCTGTGGTGACATATCCTGTAAAAAATAATTATGATTACAAAAAAAATATTGAATGAAGGTACGATACTACTAGTATTTGACAAATTTATTTTTCTGGTATTTTTTTTATACCACTACGCGAGGAACAGCCGTTTTACGAAGACGTTTTATGCCCTTTGCAGTGACAGACACATCTTCGTCCAAAAAATGTTCTGAACAAACGACGCTTGAATTATTCGGCTTAAAAAATTCTTCACGCCTTTGTCGACTAACAAGTGATCTTCATTCTTCACATCGTATAGGATCACGAGGAAAACTAAAATATAAAAAATACGGTAATAAGTTTTCAAGAAGTCTTTAATGTGACGTGTTGCGCCAAAGCGACACTTACAGACTAGGTACGCGACACTTCTGACATTAGCATGCCGCATGTCGCGACCCCATAAGTTGTCCCATAATTAATCCATATACATTATGATATTTACGAACATTAAAAAAAAATCTCAATTTGACTACCTCTTCTCCTATATTAAATTATACAACGTAACCATATTTGTCAAAAACTAAATACAAAAAAGTTCAAAAGTACATAAACTTATTAATTAAAAAACAACAACAAAAAATCGAGTCCATTGACAAGAACAGGGTAATTTTTGTTATTCGACCGTTGAGTGAAGTTTTTAGACAAATTAAATCAAAATCAAATATTGCTTCCTATATTCAAGCATAAAAACAACAAAAACTAATCAATAAACTCTTTTACTTACCGAAAATATGATATCCCATCTTTTTTTAACCTTTTTGACGTAATATTCTTGCAATTTGTGAGAGCATTTTTAACGAGTACACGTAGACGCGGCCGACGCGAGACTGTTTGAAAGGAGCGCACTATTTAGAATGTTGCGCTCATTTTATGAGGACGGTTTTGAGGCGTTGTTTGTGCATCTTGGATTTTTTATATATCAATATGGCACATGCTAATTACAAATAGCATGTGTTTGTCTACCACAAAGATACAAATATTTACGTCTTGATCAACTCGACGTTAGCAAGATTAAGAAAAAACAAAGTATGGACTTTGCTCTTAAAGTAATATTTAAAGTTCTCATATTGAAAGAACAGCCTCTCTGTAATTAACGATTGAAATTTGTCTTTATTTGAGCGATACATAACATTTGTCCCGAATTCAAGGAAAATACGCGAACAAAGCTCGTCTTTTAAAGCGAATTCCTGTTAACAAATACACATGTCGTCGATCTGTTGTGACAGTGGGACATTTTTCTTCATTTCGCGAACAGCCTTTGTTTGCTGACGACGGCGCGGTTCCGTCGCGCAGCCACAGGGCATTCTCCGTCAGATGACAAACTTCGGACAAGGTGCCTAGAAAGGGGGCCTCCGAAAATCGTTACTTCAAATTGTATAAAATCAACGAGTGTGTAATTAGTTGTAAGAGAGGTTAATAAAACGCCCGTAATTTGTTAATACGACAAAATATTACATGGACGTTTTGATTCACCCTATTTAATGTCTTTACTTAACATTAATAGCAATTATCGATGTAAAAACCAGCAGTCTTTACCCTTCAAGTATGATAAAAATACTTCTTATTTCAATCCATTGGTTCTAATGTGTCGCCTTTTTAATAACTCACCAAATTGAACGCGATCATTGATATTTTTAATTATAGCCAATTTAACTTTATCAGTAAAACTAAAAAACTTCTCGCACACAATAGTTAATAATATCTATTGTCGATTTTTCACTCATTTTTGTTATATTATTGTAATTCATAAATATAGTTGTATTTGTAAAATGAACTATGCACAACTTTCTATGTAAAATCCATTTTGTCGTTCTTCTAATGAGCACATAGTTTGGATTACATTATGGCCCTGTATATTACATTGTTATTGTTTAATTTTAATGATTGTGATCTATTTCGTGCTAAAATACGGATCTTTTTGTCTGTTTCTGAAATACATCATGACAATGGTTGCGATCAGATAGAGAAACATCCATATACCACCAAGCTGAAAATGTATCTATGAATGTCGATGTTATACCTCAACTCTTTAATTATTTTCCTTTTTCCATTTAAAAAATTAATATTGTTTTTCAAAATGTTCATAATTTTAGAAGAAATCTCATAAATATATTATAGTATTAACGGTTTTTCCGCCATAAGTAGACTCATTGCATATTAAATATGTTTAATATGTTATAGATCATATTTTGTTTATTTTCCCTACTGTAGTCATTTATGAAATTTAGGTCAAAAATCATAAGCGCTGGGCAGTATAAAAGTTGTGTGTTATCAGATAACTATCGAATTGTTATTTGACACAATAGTGCTATTAAAAAAACTGTTGCGCTGATTTGCGTTGGCTGTGGGCCCATTGCGTGTTCTCCCGGACGCCCCCTCCCTCCGCGGCCTGCGTCTCAATCAGCGCCGGCCTCCCGGGTCCCGGCGCCCGGGTCCCGGCGCCCGAAGCCCAGCACTCCGGCTGAACCTCTGCTTCACGAGAGCCATGTCATAAGTCGTAACTTGCGCACTTTCTCACAATACTCTTTTAAGACTGGTCGATGTTCAAATACGTTTTATTTATTCAAATTGCATTATGCAATAGTTTGAAATACGCTACAACTGAGTAATCTGTGTGACATCTTCAACGATGCTTACACCCGACATCTGAATGCAGTCACAAAATGTGAAAAATAATAACTCGGGCTTTGTTTGGTTCAGGTCTCGGGATCGAACCGGCTTGCATCAATTTAGTACACATGTGTACTTTGGATACAGGGGATAACCATGATACTCGTATGCCCAACATCACGGGAAATGGGACAACTTTTCTTGAAACACTCATATTCAATTAGAAGCCGCCTGTATAATAGAACTAATAAGGATTTAAAACTATATCCTATAACTAGACGGGAAACTAAGCATAAAGTCATAAATTGGCTGAAATCCTTGGATTATGACGCGTCTGAAGCACTTATAATTTATAACTGTTTGTCACTATATATTCTGTTTTATACTTTATACAATTTTCGTTAATTTCTGCACTCGTGTTGGACATTCAATCACTTTATTTCACACACTTACAGCCACACACATTACATACAATTACACATCTAAGAGCTGTAATAATGTTGTCTAACCATACAGGTGAGGGATGCCTTTGGTTCACTCAAAACACAGGCCTTGTTTCTAGTTTGAGAGTCGAAGCTATACCTACTGGTTTTAAATGACATAGCAGTATTTTAAACTAACACACGGGTACGGTATTTATTCAAGTGAAGCAGCAGAGAACGCTGTACTCTAATAAATATACTTACTTTTGTTATCAGAAGCCGCTTTGGGGCTTCATCCCGTGATCCGATTACAAATCCAATAGAGACATAACACACAAGGTTTTTCGATGAAAAATACATCGTTTATTTTCCCGGCGACCGAATTTAATCGAACGACGAAATTACGCATCGTGTACCCGACGAGGTTTCTTGGGGTACCGCAGTGTTGCCAGCGTAACGAGCTAACATAACGATGTAGTTTTTCAGTCAAAATTCAATGTTTAATGTCCTCCTCTCGCCAGTAATGAGATTTCGAAGGTCCACGACACACCACCAAAAGTACTGCAACCCTTCTAACAGTAACGCGAGCAAGAGCTGCGTCTCAACAAGATGAATATGTTGCAATGGACGTGTGTTTTGTCAATGAGTATTGTTAAAGTTTTATTTAGCCTACCGCCAACTTGCTCAGTTTAATTATTTACTTTTAATTTTATTTATGGTCATTATGTACTCTATGGGAACCTAATCTAATTTACCACCGCTTCGCAACATGTTATGGCTTGAAGAGAAGAAGCGGCGCAAGAAGATGACATCTTTGTCTTCGGTGATCATGGCTAGTGAAAAGTGGCCGAAACGTCGGGATATTAAAAATCAAACAAATTACCGCGCTTAAAACTGTTAAAACGTAGTTTTATTACGTATAATAGTTGAGAAAACTTAATAAAATATTATGAAAAATCGGTTGTCTGTAAAGTCGGTTTACTGACGATAGTTGAACGTGACAACGTCATAAGAAAATACTGATGGAATGGTTTCATTTTTCAAAAGAAAATTTAAATTTTATTTGTTGGATAGATATTTTGTATGGATATAGAGAAGGGGGTAAATGGAAATCACAATTGAATTGATCAAGTTACATTTATTTGCTCGCATAAATACAATGATGTCAATTACGCTGCCGAACGCGGAGGCCGATTGTGCCTCTTTGTCGCTCGTTCCGCGCTCTCGCGCTCGCACTTCAAGCCTTAAATGGAACGCCTCAGAGCGAGGTAACGCCGCATGAGTCATGCTTTTTCGTGCGTGCAGCCGGCTTCATCGAATTATAAGACGTTGTCACGTCAAAAGGAAAATTAGGAAAGTGAGTCCTGGGCGTTGGAACGAATGCAACAACAATTCGAGCACCGTATCCTTTATTGAAGTTGTTTAAAATACGCAAAAATAATGACATGTTTTAATTTTAAGATATTCCAAAGTAGCACACGAAGGAATCAAGTTCGTACATTTATATAAAATAACAGACAGTAGTAGTTATTCATATCTCCGCTTAGTCCGAACTGGTGGTAATAGTATAAGAATTTCTAGAAAACGAACGGTCGCCGCCTGGCAACATTGCCGGCGGCACGCGAACACGCGCCTCCGGAACAAAACTTCGAAGAGCGATAAATTCCCTTCGCAGCCCATGATCACGCACTCCCACACTTGTACCTGAGACACACGTCGCAGCTCTCGCACCATTTGTTGTCAAAAGACACTCATTCAATTATTTCATACGTCGTAAATACACTTTGTACTTATATCGTTAACTGATACTTTTTATCATCTTACAAAATGTCGGAGCCTCATAGATTTTTTACGAGCTTAGCAAGGTATGACGTCATAACTTTTACGAGTCCAACCGTGTATCAATTATCGTTTAAATAGTAATTAAAAATAAAGCCCGTTCTAACTAACCCAACTGCCAAGAGATTATTATGTTTTTGGCTCGTATCTTGTATGATTGTTAATTTCTTTATCCTTGCTTGGCTTGATGGATTACGACAGTTAAGGTATCGTTGTATTCGTCAAAAAAACTCAAGTGTCCTTAGATAGGTGTTTAAAAAAATAATTAGACGAAGCATCAACCACAAGATCAAAATTCTCTTGAAGAGTTGAACCGCTTACGCAAATTGTGATTTTTATTTGTCTGTTTTATTTGTATAACCAGCTGATACCCGTCCGCTTCGCGTGCCGTAAAGTCCATTCTTAGCTGACCTCTACTTGGGGAAAGGAACGTCCATGCCCAATTTCAAGTCTATAGGAATTATACTTCCTGAGATATCGTTATGAGTCACTATATACGTGGATTTTGATTATATATATAAGCCTAAGTTAAATGACCGCATTAAGTTTAGTAGGAAGCTGAACCTATTATTGTTTTTTTCAGTTTATAATTTGCAATCGGGTCTCGCCCGCTACTAAACTTAATGCGGATATTTCATTTAGGCTTTCAGTTCATAATAATAAAGCCTGTTACTTTGTTTAGACTATATTTTATTTTGTGTTCTCAATCTTGTTTCGATCTTTTTAGTGCTTTACTTTTAAATTATCTTTTTTGCAGTCGGGTATTTGATGTTTTAAATTATTTATTTTATTTTATATTAACATTTTTTTATAACTTAATGAAAAATAAGTAATTTACCCAGTTGCTTAGAAAAAATAGAAATGTAAAAGCTTCTGATTTCTACTTGAGTAGATGGCGCTAAACATACTTTCTTGTGTCGCTTTTTGGTAGTTTATTATTCAAATAAAAAAATAGTTTTAGATTAAATTAATCACAAGCTACCCTTTGTTATATCACTATCTGTAAGTCTGATATCAATCTTAAATTTTTGTGTTCAACAAATATTGTTACGTTTTACATAATAATGATAATGTCAACAAGCGAGGGATGGAGAACTAGAGATACCTTCGACGGGCGAATGCCACACACGCCCAGTGCCCGTTTTCCAAGAGCGCGTATGGATTACCTTCTGACAACTTTGGCAATACTTTTACGGAAGTACCACAGAGATTATTGTCTGTGGACTTGATCGATGCACTGATCCCCAGGCCCGAACAAGCGGATCTCTTGGATTGAGGAATGACTTCAAAGGAGTGACATCCATTATAACCATGTTGAACATCTCCTCTTTCCTCTGTGCTTGTTTCAATGTTTGTTTGCACACGCGATTATCCCGGAAGCCACTGAGCTTTACTCGTAATCTATTTTAAACACGCAATAACAACGAGAAGTGTTTTATGACAACAAAAATTCGACAATAGTTTTTGAACATCCCAGGAAATATAGGCTGTAATAATGCTCAATTTCAAAATTTCGCATTTTCTCTTTTGGACTTATTTATTATTAATCAAAATGCCTTTACAAATTTAATGCTTAGAGATAACTGAACCCTCTTTAATATCTCTAGTCTTAATTGTTCCTAAGAAAATAAACAATAAATGAATTGAAACGTATAAGTAAAAATGTATTCGTCTTCACTGCTGCCAGCAGTCAGTAGAAGTACATAATAATGGAACATTTGCAAATAATAACTCACCTTTAGTTTCCTTGGCAGTAGGCTAAAGGCGGTTGGGAGGAAGTGCACAATGGGCCGGAAAGCCCATTGTGAGGCCCCCCCCCCTCCGTGCCCCCCCCTGCCCGCGACAGCTTAAACTAATTAATTAGCAAGCTCACAAAAGATTAAGGTGTTGACTTATTATGAACGCGAAGTTAACGAGAGTGAGTGCTTTCTTTCTACTTTCAGAGGATGTTGGCTGTTATTGTTGCGGTTGCCACAAAGGAGCCGATCAATTGTTATATGGGTCCCATAAATAAAAATAGAACGGAACCCCAACAACCGGTAAATACGGTTTGGAGCTGGTTTAAAAATAACCGGTTATATCCGGATTTAGACAAGTGTGTTGTTCAGAGTGTGAGTGAATTCTTTATTGTTTAGTGGACACAAAATAGTTACAAATAAAACTATAAAATAATGGTGATGTACATACAAAGGCGAGCTTAACCCTAAAAAGAGTTGTCTTCCAGCAAACCTATGGGTCTAGCGAGAGTGGGAAGACAAGAGGCAGGGTTGTGTACATTAGAGTTATTACATAAAAGAACTTTTTGAAAATAAATTTTACATTATAAACTATATACAGATACACATACATACACATATATTTATACATACCTAGTATGTACACATATAAAATACATATACAATACCTACATAATAGGTTGGGTAAAAAGTCTTTTTGCATATATGTATGTATGAACTTGTAATAAGATCTCTTTGGCTATACCATTTGTATCGGGCTGGTTTTGGTATCATTAAAAAGTTTTAATTTTAAAGAAGACACTTCCAAATTCAAATTAGGAAAATGTGTTATTTTCATTTGTTTTTCTTATTGTTAAAATGAGTGAATCTAATGAAGAAATTCGATACATTTTAAAATTTTACTACAAAAAAATTTATGATGTTTATGGACCTAATGCAGTATTTGTGAGAGTAGCGCAAATTTGGTTTAAGCGTTTTCAATCCGGGAATTTTGATATCAAAGATGCACGTCGCTCTGGCCGCCCTGTTACGGATAAAATTGCTGCCATTTTTGAAAAAGTGGAACAAGATCGGCATATTAGTAGTTACGATGTAGCTGGAGAACTGGGAATTGACCACAAAACGGTTTTGGCGCATTTGAAAAAAGCTGGGTACGCAAAAAAGCTCGATATTTGGATGCCTCATGAGCTCACTGAAGGAAACCTAATGAACCGTGTACTCATTTGTGATTCTTTATTACGACGTATTGAAACCGAACCATTTTTGAAGAAGCTGATAACTGGTGATGAAAAGTGGATCACGTACGACAAGAACGTGCGAAAAAGATCGTGGTCAAAGGCCGGTCAGGCTTCACAGACTGTGGCGAAACCCGGGTTAACTCGCAACAAGGTGATGCTGTGTGTATGGTGGGATTAGAAGGGCATTATTCATTATGAAATGTTACCGCCAGGCAGGACCATCGATTCTGAACTGTACTGCGAACAACTGATGAGATTAAAGCAAGAAGTTGAGAGAAAGCGGCAGGAATTAATCAACAGAAGGGGTGTGGTTTTTCACCATGATAACGCTAGACCTCACACATCTTTCGCCACTCAGCACAAATTACGAGAGTTTGGCTCGGAGGTGTTAATGCATCCGCCGTATAGTCCTGACCTTGCACCTTCAGATTTTCACCTGTTTCGGTCTCTGCAGAATTCCTTAGGCAGTGTCAAGTTAACATCACGAGAGGACTGCCAAAACCACTTGTCGCAGTTTTTTGATCAGAAGCCCCAAAATTTTTATAGCAATGAGATCACGTCCCTACCTACAAGATGGCAAAAAGTTATCCAACAAAATGGCACCTACATACTTTAGTCAAATGTAAATAAATAAACTTTATAAAAAAAACTTTTGAATTTTTATATAAAATGCGAAGAAACGTTTTCTCCAGCCTAATATATATATCAGTTAAATAAGAGAGATAGTTTTTGGTTTGTCCGACTTTTCGGCCGCTTTTCAGTGGCCGTGGTCACGGACTACAAAGGTGAAATTTGTCCAACGAGTATTGTTAAAGTTTTATTTAGCCTACCTACTTTAGCTTTATCTACGTTAAAACGTAGTTTTATTATGTAATACAAGTTGCGAAAACTTAAAAAAATATTAGGAGAGAGAGTGTTCTCTTCTTTGAACCTTCACCAACCCGGTTATTCTGCGAAATTTACTTTCTCATTCTTTACCTTTCAACATGTACTTGTGTATAACTGAAAACTGGAAGTATCGCATGGCTGCGTTTTGCAGGTGTACGGCATACCCAGTTTATGGAGCAAAACCTATTCAACGAACTTTAGTTACCAAACACGTTCGTATGCACTTAGGCTGGTTCCATTTCTTTGACCGGTTTTCGAGCCTTGCCCGCAAACGTATTATCTAGTAAGTAAAATAACAATAAAAAAAATATTACATGTATGCATGTATGAAGTAGACGAACCGAAAATATATGATTAAGGAAATGGATATATCGCACACAATCTTCCCCCGTAGGCCTACATGAATATTTTTGAATAAAGATACATGAATCTCTAATGGAATTTACCTATTCAACATCGATTTTTTACTGTGAGTTTACGAAAACATTTTAATGGATCTTTCGGTTAAACTTCACAAAACTGAGAGCGATTTTTGATGCAAAACAAACTGCAATACAATAAAACTGTTTCTGCCCTAAGCCAAAAGAATTTAGTCATCGATAATTATTAAAATAATGGTTAGATAGATAGATAACACTTTATTGCTCACCGAAATAAACAAATAGCATAATTACAATACTTCTGGCAAAACCACCGGCGGCCTTATCGCTAAAAGCGATCTCTTCCAGGCAACCCAGCTTAAAAGAAATTCTTAACTAATCTGGCGATGGCAGGTGGACTAGTAGAAAGATAGGACTGTACAATTAAATATTCATGCTTACACTAATTTATAAATTTCATACATACACTAATCCAGACAAATTTATAGAATAGCAATATATACGTATGGTATGAAAAACGAATGGACTGTAGGTACTGGTTGGGAAAGCGTTCGTATGACTTACTTGAATTTGGTGTGTTGCAATCTTCTTGGACCGGCCCGTGTTCTTTCTTCTTCTTGCAAGTATTGAATTAACACCACATACAAACACTGGATTGGATTTGAGTATATGGAAAATGCACTTTAAATTTTGCGGGAGCGGGCAACGCAGAGCATCTTGAATATTTCTATTACTCTGGATGCGCTTAGAATTGTACACTGAGTGGAGTAATAATCGGGAGTTAGTTTCGTTAATTTAACCTCGGGAAGATCCAGCCGGAAGCGAGCACAATCGCCCCACGAAATACATCCGAGTCTGGCGACAACCGCTCTCCGCTTTTAACAATTTCGTTTCAAAAAGCATAAATTTTTCTATTCATAGCTTGCTAGAAATAATTTTCACTTACTAATAATTTAAATGTTTTTATGAATTATGGTTTCGCATATAAACAAATTTGTTTTAAGTAACAAATGTATGATTATATCCTCCTCCGCGGGGCGTATTCGATGCGTACGTCGTTCGGGTGTCAGATATAGTCCTTTTTGTTATTCCGATCCATAACTCAGTGTTTATGATCCAGAATATCACAGCGTGTTCACTTTTGTACCGAATACCGCACGCGACGATACCTCGGCGAAATTACAAATTCATTTATTGCTATAAATGTATGTGTACATACGTGTTTTTTTGTGGTAATTGTCTCAATACATTTTGCCTTATTAGGCGTGCAATTTTCACATCTTATTACTAAATCTAAATTGAAACTAATAATATTACATTTATATTTAACATATTGAAATAAGTACTATTATCTATATATCTATATACTTATAATAAAATTGTGGAGGTCGAATTTCTGTACAATTAAAAAAAATGCTAAAAACCGAGTCAGGGGGATGTAAGAAGTGAAATAGAACTAATTTAGATTTTTTTAGAAAAAATTTTTCTCTCTTTGTCTGTCTGTTTGTACCGGCTAATCTCAGAAACGACTGGACCGATTTACATGAAATTTTGTATGGTGATAGTGTTGAATCCTCACAATTTTTCTAATGTGGGTAGTTTTATGGGTGCCGCTGGCTCTCGGTTTCGCCGCCATTGCGTGGTGGCGAAACAGTCTCCAACGCACGCGAGGTCTGTCCGGACGTTCCGTTTTCTCCGTGCACGTGAACGTTTCACATCCCATTCTTGGAGCTTTCTATTGAACTTTATACAAGCCGTGCTTGCTATTTTGTGTGAGTGTGCCAATCTTACAACCCGACGTGCCATTCGAGGACCTGTTCGTGCCGTGCACTATCAGGAGCTGTCTAGCTGCCCCATTGGAGGTGGATTCCGAGGTTAGTGGTACTTATTACCCCATTGGTTTTGTGCAGGATTTGGCATACCTCTCACTCTCTCATATATAAACCTATACAGTCCATATACCATTAGAACCAGCGAAGCTGTGTATGGATCCGTGATCCAGCATTGCACAGATAGCTTATATTCCTGGTAAACATATAGGATACTTTTGATCCCGAAAAATTAAATAGTTCCCGTGGGATAGTTAAAAAGCTTTAATTACTTAAACAGCTTATAACAGACTAAAAGAAATTTCTCTGCAACGTAACATAATAGAAGCTGATAATTGGACAGGGTGTGGTGTCAGTGAGAGAGTTTCATCTTATATATATAATATATAAAGCAGATAAGTTTGTTTCTTTGTTTGTTTGCTTGAACGCGCTAATGTCAGGAACTACTGCTCTGATTTGAAAAAATTTTTCAGTTTTAGATAGCCCATTTATTGATGAAGGTTACAGGCTATAAACCATCACGCTAAGAGCAATAGGAGCGGAGCACCAATCAAGAATGTTTCAAAATCGCGGGAGTTTTTAACTTCCTTTCCACGCGTACGAAGTCACGGGCAGAAGCTAATCTTATATATAAAAACGAATCGCAAAATGTGTTGGTAAGCGCATAACTTGAGAACGACTTTACCGATTTTGATGAAATATTGTGTGTGTGTGTTTGAGTGGATCCCGGGATGGTTTAAATCCACAATTGGAACCGGTAGATGGCGCTGAGATCGGGTTCTAGAATCCTCCTAATCACCTGGACCGATTATGGTGATTTTGTTTTTGTGTCATGAAACAAATTCTTTTAGGAATTCATAAAATATGGCGGTACGAAGTTCGCCGGGTCAGCTAGCTATTAAATAAATTAGATTATATTAAATGTCAAGCAAAGCAATAGTTAAATAAGAATAATCCTTGATTTCATAGTAGCATTTAATTATCAAAAATTATTTTTATTTTATTTAAAGGACTAAATAATAATATGGATTTTTGATTCTTTATATTGTCAGGTAATTTATTGTATAATACTGGTGGCACACATAATACACTTTTTTGCATTAGTGTAGTTTTACTGCTATGAATGCAAAGCCTGTCATTATTGCGTCGATTGCGTTTTATAGTTTGAACTATGCTTGGGAAAAAATGAGGATTATTTCTAACAAATAAACAGATTTAATAAATAAATAAAGCAAGGGAGTGTTAAAATCTTATATTCTATGAAATATTGCCTGCAGCTATCCGTATTTTGGAGTCTAAATATAGATAATATATACAGCGTTTTTGCCCTTTAAATGCAACTTCTGTGTCCGTAGAACTCCCCCAAAATATGATGCCATATCTCAAAATGGATTGTGTTAGTCCGTAGTAAGCTGTTAGAACACCATCTATATTTAAGGTTGGAGATATTTTATAAGGAGCATATGACGCACTGCCTAATTTTTTATTTAAGTTTGATATATGACATTGCCAATTTAACTGTTTGTCTATAGTGACGCCTAAAAATTTTGCGAAATCTACTGACTCAATCACATGATTTTGATATTTAATCATAATGTTTTAGATACACTATTTCTTTGGCTAAAGTGCATAACTTGAGTCTTTTTTAGATTGATTTTTAAGTGATTATGATTTAGCCTATAGACGATAGTGTTTCGTTTATGTCGGATTCATAATTTGTATTTGCTGTAGGTGCAATTGATACTGTGCTGTCGTCGGCAAATAGAACCATTGGATGATTTGTTACTTTAGGTAAATCATTTATATAGGCAATAAATAGAAGAGGACCTAAGACACTGCCTTGTGGCGCTCCGAACATAACGGGACGGGCTTTAGATTGGTATATCTCCTGTTTTTTAGTTTTAAAATTAATTAATTCTTGTTATACTAGTTTTTTGTTTCCAATTAGTTAAGTAAGATTTTAATAGGTGTAAGATATTGCCCCTAATGCCAAATGATTCTAATTTGCAAAGTAAAATACCATGGTTTACCTAATGCCTACGTCTACTACTACGTTTATATATATATATATATATATATATATGTGTGTGTGTGTGTGTGTGTGTGTGTGTGTGTGTGTGTGTGTGTGTGTGTGTGTGTGTGTGTGTGTGTGTGTGTGTGTGTGTGTGTGTGTGTGTGTGTGTGTGTGTGTCAATTTTCATACTTAAGCGCCTCATCTTAAATACTATAGCAGATGAACATCTCCTTATATTAATAATATCAAATATTACTATTACATAACAACAATTTCAAAACATATTATGTATGTTTACATTGGCAATTATCAATATATATTTTACAGTATTTTATATTTCCATTGAGGTTTTTTGCATTACAACATAAATATTATCAGCCCATAAATATCTCACTGACCTCCCATTATAGGGGGAAGGGACAGTATACCTGCCACGCTTGTCCAAAGCGCCTTGGCAGGTTTGACACATCGGCTATCTCGATATGCAGGTTGCATCACGACGTTTTCCTTCACGATTGTTAGCACGTGGTAATTCCAACAATATGCATATTAGATCAGAAAACTGACTAAGCGATGCATGCGTTCCGGACAGCATCAAACCCGCGGCCTTTGAGGTTGGGACGTATGCGCTTTCCATTACGGTACCACGATTTACTTACTTGCATTACATTTAAATGACACACAAACTTCTAGTGAAGTAAATGATAATAAACTAGTTACTATTGTGTAGAGGTTTTTCCTATTTCCGATAACATATTAAAATTGGATATGTCATACAAAAATAAATCTAGATCTAACTGTAATAAGTTACACTTTGGAGGTGTGGTGGTTTGCAGTAGACGACGCGGCGTGTGAAACTCGCCCCCTCCTTATTGTTTTCTATGAATACAGTAGCCCACTTCCCGGTTTATTTCCCCCACGTCTCTTAGAAATACACGCGCATTTTCCCCTCCATCACTGGCTGGGGCAGATCGGTTGCGGCCTAATGCCCATACGACCTGATGGGAAACAAATCTGGCACCCCCGAAGGTGCCGATTACCAATGGAATATATTGCAAATGGAAAACAGAAGAGATGGCGCTGTCCCGAGTGTGTTTACTGTTATTATTGATATACATGTGCCTATATATAAATCTGAAATCAGGTTAGTTTCGTTTGGATGTTTTCGGTCTGTTTGTTACTTGTTTTAATGCCCTGTCTGTGGTCCAACGTCATCAATTCTCGACAGGTTGAATTTCGATAGCGAATTTGTCGTTATTTGCTAGGTTCGGCCATCATCAGCCCCAGAGTCAACCGAGGTATACTCATAAGACAAGTGTAACCCGTTAAACTTGAAAGCCTACTGCAACGTATCTGTTTAATTACAAATTATTAAAAAAAATATTTAATGGCTCTTAATGTGAACCAATTGTTTACGTTTATATTGTAAATATATTAGGATCCGCAAACGAACATAGTTTCATTTTATTAGAAAGAAAGAAAGACTTTGTTCGAGAAAGAAAATAAAATTTTGGAAAATACAAAATGGGAAGTATCCAGTTAGACACTACTTTATCGTCAACTAAAATAAATAACGCTCATCAAGATATTAACTGATAATGTCTGAAATCTATATGTTAAAGTAAGGTAAATAATAATTTAAGTATAAAGTTTACATTCATACTTGCTGTCTGCTCAGGTTAAGGCTGTCAAGAGCCACGCGCGAAGTTCAACGACAACAATCACATCCTCCACACGCAAGGACACCTAGGAAGCTGCCCCAAACGAAAGCAATATATTGTTATGAATAGAAGCTTGGCTTGGATTACTTAATTAAGATGAACGCAAACATGAATATTCTAGACATGTTTCTGTTTTGATATGTTTTCACCTTTCTTTAGGGTAATACCTACATGAAAGTGTTCGAGTTGTGCGTTGCCGCCAACTTGTGAAGTTGTTTGCCTCTCTTCGCAGAACTACGGATGACTTTTATGAAAGATAAGACGAGTTAAGTCGCAGATTATATCGTCGGGCCCCAACGAGACAAAGGGGCCTTTGATCTCGGCCCTTGGCCCCTCCGCTGCCCCCGGCCTCTGAGCAAAGGACATATTTGTCTTATATTACCCTCGAATGATCTCTCTCTATCTTTGATTCCTCATCCGCTGTGACTTTACCCCAAAACACTTCTACTTTTTGGAAATGTAAATAAATTTTTGAGAGACATTTTTTCAAATTCTCGTGAAGCGAAGTTCAGTAGTTGGGTCATCGACAACATTCTATTAAATTGCTAGAATGTGTCCGTAGTTCAGGCAAATATTTAAAAACAATGATTTATCGGTATAATATTATTTGAATGTTGTTCGCACACAACAGACAATCTTACACTGAAGACCTACTACTAATTTCACATTCCTACATCTAAGCAGCTTGGTGTTTGTAGCTGAAATTTATAATTGCGTTTCGCTTTCATTATAATAAGAAATTACAATTAACGTTGTACATAATTGTATGTGGGCCGACCTTTTAATAAATATAACGCCGAAGGTTTTGGGAACGTTCCCTCCTCGCTCAATTGATGGAGCACTTGTTTTTGCATCGACTTAGGCCACACCAGCACTAGTTCTAAACACACGCGCGTATTGCAGCCATATTCATAGGTGTTCTTTAGAATAACTCTCTCACTACAAAATAGTCAAACAGTGCAAGTTTACAATATTTTCTAAAGGGTACAATTTAAATGCTCACCAAAAATATTTTTTGTCCCTTAGACTAAGCAACAAATAAAATATATTACTTCATATAAATTTAATCCACTCTATACCGAGGTGCCTAAAAAACAACGTTTTACTTTCCAAAATAAATATACACTCATTAGAATAATTGTACGTTTTGTATTTAAATTCTTTTTGCTTATCAAAATGGATCATTTGTCAACCAGTTCTAAATAGTTTAAGTGTAATCAAATTATCTAACCTGAATCCAGAATATATTATTGTTAAACTAAGATTACAGTCGTTTCCCTTTACTTATTTACCCTGCAACCAGCACAGCCGCCACCGGCATGTGAGGCACAGACCGCAGGACGCAATCCCGTCACGCAAGCGTCACACATTGTCACGCTGAAGTACGTGGACCTCTTGAAGCTAGGAATATCTATTGGTGAGAAGAGAAAGAGAGTGCGCCCAGCTAAATCTAAAAAACCTCTGTTGATTCAATAATTATTTTATTTTGTTAGTTTTTTAAAAAGTTTATGTGATTCATCATCATCCGAGCGTTAAATCCCGGTTGCGTTCGGAGCATTCACTCCGACGCCCAGGGAGATTGACTGCTTTTAACTATTGTGTTCCTTAAAGTGCCATTGATAAATCTTAAGTACAAATTAATCTTAGAAGTACCTATAAATATAATAAAACATAACTTCGTTTAACTTTTGTTTCTTTTTTTATTTTCCTACTAGTGATTCATTTTTTACCTACCTTAATCATTTGTGTTGCAGTAATATTGAGACTGAAGTATTTATTTGGCTATATTATCATATTTTAATCAAATTCATAAAACAATAAACAAGCAACATGTGTTTGGAATACGCAATATTATATTTGGTATTAAAAATAATTGTACGTTCGACTGTTTGCTTTTTTGCCTCAGCAAAAATGACTAAATTGAAAGTGGTGAAAGAAAATATTGGTAATATCTATTTAGCGATAATATAAAATATTAGGTCTGAAATTAGCTTTAAAGACGTTTGTATATTTTTATGGCATAGCATAAAAAGGAAAATAGCTTCATTTCTACAACACTTCTTGAAACACAATTTGGTGGGCATTTATCCATTCTGGCAGGCTTTTCGAATTTATTGGTAGTAAAATAGGTGCATTTCTGGTAGGCGTTTAAACACAATCCTTTTCTAAATTCATATTAAGAGAAAAAAAGAGTGCGTGTAACGTTCACACGCGATTGAAGTAAAACTTTTTTACAAATTTTTTTTTTCAAAATTTTTTAATTGATTTGTTTATAAACTATCTATTGACAAAAAAATATTTGAAAACCGGATGGTATGGAAACGTGACGCCATATTGCCGTAACGGACTTCCTTGCATTGTCGTCCAGTTACCTCCTAGTCGCGCCTAAAGAAGTTTTACTTCAAAAACGCTTCAAAGCGAAAAGTCGGACTCGTGTCGGGCAGTCTGTGGAACTGATGCTTTGATCTGAGGTATATATGAATATGTATATATGATATGCATCCAACATTGCTATTCAATGAAGAATGAATGAATCTTTATTTGCAGGGGTACAAATAGTAGTAGATCTGGGCAGTTGTGAAGAGCAGTTATTTACAAAATAGCCACGGATCAGTTGTCCAGCTTACCAACTAGCTTCTTTTCAATAGGTACTTTACAAATAAAACCCGACAACAGACAAGTTTAGGTACCGTTGAGCCGTCAGCCGCCAGCAGTCAGTTGGCGAGTCGTTCTCAGTAACTAGCCAAATAAGCATCGGCTGACTTTCTTGCCGGCTAATGATGTATTATTAGGCTGATAGCTAAGTCTTTGAGATCTCGATTGATTATCCATCGCCAGGTGGTAGTAGTGTCGACAATAGTTGAGCGTATCTATCCTTAACTATGGTCGTACAATGATACTATAGTGCTAGGCATGTCCCCAGGGGGTGCTGCCGTGGACTCGTCTCCGTCCAAGAAGCGGTACAAGGGGATGCATCCCCGGGGCCCCGAGCGGCCACTGTCACATTCCCCCCTTCACTCCGTAACAATGGTGTCCCACCTATCCACTCCAAACCCTTGTATTCCTTCCCCTTCCTCCCAAACCTCCTCCCCAAACACCCCTCGCTTCCGACACGACCGCCAGCGTCGAGCTCTGCTCCGCCCAGCGTGCTTCTGCTAATCTCGGTCGGTAGAGTTGAAAAACCCTGTGGCCGGCGTTGATACGGTGGGAGCGACTCGACCGCAGCTTCTCGCGGAAACGCGGGACTCTGACCTTCAGAATGCGAGCTGTCAGCCTTCACCCCAATGCCACCAGTGTGGCGCGCTTGACACGGCGTTTCATACGCTAGTCGAGTGCGCAGCCTGGGCACCACAGAGGTTTGCACTCGAGACAATAGTAGGTCCGATTGATTCGCTCGGCAGACTGATGCAAGCCATGCTGCATAGCGATGATCATTGGTTGGATGCGGCTAACTTCTGTGAGACAGTGATGTCTCTAAAGGAGGCCGCTGAACGAGATAGGGAGAGAAATAGTATTGCGCGTATTCATGCGCCTCTAGGTGGGCGCCGGCGCCAGCCGGGAGCTCGGAGGCGCAGATATGCGCATGATTTCCCTCCCTGAATAATACCGCTTCAGGGGCCCTCTCGCATCAAGGGAGCAGAGGAGTCTTCACGCCTGTCGTTGAAGTGAGTTAGCTCTTCCAGGGGCTTTCTCAGGCCCTTTTGCGCTAGGAAGGGTGTGGGCGTAACTACGTTCTAAGTCTCATACCTTTCCTGCCTTAAGCGCGGGGCATCGGAGGAGGGTGGTTTTAGTGGGTATTAGCCAGGTATGGTTCGGGTCTCCACACAAGCTGATCAATTACTGTTTGGATTGCCCATAGTGGAATGCCTCCATAATTGATAACGGTCAAATCCCTTGCAAAGGACCCAGTATGTGCGTAAATAGCATTTCCCCCGTCATAAAAATAAAAAAATCGAAATGTGTGCTGGGACACATATTAGAAGTGAAACTTCAACGGACAAGTTGAAAAACGAATGGCACCGGATAAGTGGAAAAATGAATCGCAACGGACAAGTGGAAAAACGAATGGCAACGCACAAGTGGAAAAATTTCAAGTGACAAAATGAATCGCAACAAAATTTTAACTTCAAGTTTTACGGGCAGGTTTTCAAATTGGACAAGTACATTCGAGTTTAAAAATTTAAGAATTGGACCACGTGACCGTGGCGCTTTGTCGTGGGCGAAAAATCGTAAGACCCCGTCTATATAGAAGTTTTACTTCAAAAAGTGCTAGGCATGTAGTGGTTAGGTGGAGGGGGGGCGCGGCGAGTGCGGACTATAAGTTCGCGTGTTTCGCTCGCAGTGTTGGCAATCGCGTTGGCGCCCGACGCCGTTTTTGTTGCGCCCCCCCGCGGCCGGCGCAACATTTTCACACAAAAACCAGTACATTTTATTAATTTATGTTGGTTACGTGTAATTTCATTGTTTTTGCTTTCTACGCTGTATTGCATACGCTTGCTGTTGTTTTGACAGTGTTGTTCAATTGAATCGTGGAGTGAAATGCTTTTGGCTATTGTTACACCAATTCGTTAACATTATTTTCTGCAAAATCATCATTTTATTTTATTATAAGGGATATGATATTTTATAAGGAACAAAGTCTGGTTAAGATATTGTAACGAATTCGTAGGGGATTTGTAGAATGTAAATTCGAAAATGCCGTTGGATCATCACAAATTTTATTCTAAGTACACATAATTTACACTTCTTACAAGTATAGCCGAATACAACAAAACCAAACCGTAAGGCAGAAAATCGTTATCACATAAATCGCCAGGAGTTGGTCGTTAAAAGATACTCGCTCTGAAAGCGTACGAGGTAACGCCTCGTTTGCAGTCAGAACACCATTAGTGCATTTCCCGACTGACCGGCCCTCATTTATTTGTAAATTAGGCATGGCTTCCAAGCAACATGCCGCCCAATTCCTTTAAATTATTAACCTGTCGGCTCAATGGTTAGTAAGAATTTATTTGAAATAGTTCACAAAGTTTTATTATTCGTGCAGGAACGGAGAAAGAACACAAATTCCTGCGTTGGGGCGGCCTGTCGTAAGAGGAGACAAAACAACTCACAGACAGGTGGCAGGGCATTTTCCCAACTGGATGGCTACTACCCCTGGTCTATCTAGAGTATTCTAGAGTATGCCGCCATAACAATCTTGAGTTGTGTGCCGGCATTAGTGACTAGGTTCCAGTCTCCCTTAAGAGAGCAGCAGCGCATTTGTAGTACCTTTGGTGTTGCAAATGTTCATAGGCTATGGTAACCGCTTTCCATCAAGTGGGTCGTCTGCCTGTCTGATGAACTCCTGCAATAAAAAAAAAATAATAAAAAACAAAGGAATAAGGTTTTATGACTTCTGGCTGCGGCGTGAACAAAAAGAAAAACAAAGGATTAGTATCGGGCTGCAACAATATCATAAAGTTTGAAAGGGAAGTTTTTGAAAGCGTCATTTAAAATTTCACTTTATATAAACTAATTGTTAAATTGGGTGTTTAATAAAGAAAGGGTCGGCCCTATTAACTCGAGCACTTTCTATCATCTTACAAACATTACAGAGGTTTACACACAAGCGCCTTTCGTCGTTCATTTTCGGGTTCATTTCGTTTTAGACCATCTTTTGCTTGTTTTTCTTATATTTAAATACATTTTCCAATGTGTGTCCCATTTATTTTTGTGTTACATAGACTATATTATTGTTACGTGCGAGCGGGGGTACGCACTTAGGATTGGAAGGAAAACACCAGTTTTTAATTTAACGCTTTTATTGACTTACACAGCTGCACGCAACACTCTTCCACAGGGTTGTCCCTACACGCACGACTAACGACGCTGTTTAATATGTTTTCTATGTTTTTCATTATTTGTGGAGAAATAGAAATGTTGTGCGTGTACAGTCCACATGAGATTAAAAGAGAGAATAAAAATATACATTTTAAGAGTGAGACGTGCGTGGTTTCAATTAAATAAAAATCCCACAAAAAATAGTTAGAACTTATTGATAAATGTATTAAAACAGTGTCTATCGTGTAAACATAATATTGGTCCAGAACGAGCCGAATGAACGTGAGTTTTATTGTTAAATATGTGTTGTGTTCTTTTGTGAAAAAACTTTGTCAATGAGTTCCGTGTGTTTGAGTTTGAGTAATTGCATGATTATAAAACTATACTATTGAAATATTGAGTGAGTGAATAAACTAAACTAATTGAGTATCATCTATTCTTTGAGTAATAATCACGTAAAATCTAAAATATTAAAGTGCTTTTCTGGGATTTTGCGAGTATAACATTTATTCATTTGTTTTAACAAACACGTAAATCGAGATGGCCACGATCGAGCAGTTAGTACTAATACAAGATGAATTGTTTGATAATCTGAGGAGAGCTGAGAGTAATTTTTGGAAATCACCAAAAGAGAGAATTAAGGTATCATATTTACAAACTAGATTGGAAATATTAGATCAACAATTTAAGGAGTTTAAAGAAAGTCATAAAAATATAGTTTATTTATCGAAAAATAAAAAAGAGCTGTACTTTACAGAAAACATATACGACAATTTTGAGGAGCTGTATGTAGAGTATAAGAGCTGTTTACGCGAATCTTTGGAGTCACTGTTGCCCAGTTCCCAACCGCCTAAGAGTGAGTCGTCGACATCCAACGTGGTTGTAAATAATAATAATTACGATGTCAAGTTGCCGCGCATTAACTTACCTACATTTAGCGGGAAATATGAGGAGTGGCAAACATTTTTTGACATGTTCAGCTCGTTAATTAATAATAATAAGAATCTTACTTCCGTGCAAAAATTACATTATTTAAAGGGAAATTTAACGGGAGAAGCACTAAATTTATTGAGGAATTATTCAATAACTGATTCTAATTATGACGGAGCGTGGAAACAATTAGTTGATCGTTATGATAACAAGAGATATAACTGTAATGCAATTTTAAAGGTTTTGTTTTCATTGAGAAAGATTAATACAGAGTCATCGCAGTCTATAAAACATTTACTAGATACTACATCATCCTGTTTGCAGTCATTACAGAATATGGGGATTAATACTACAAGTTGGGATGCAATCATAGTTTTTATCGTCGTTTCGAAATTAGATCCTGAGACTATCAAATTGTGGGAACAGCATCTCAATACAGATAGCAAAGATTTACCTACCTGGGATCAATTGAGAGCTTATTTAGAAAACAGATTCAGATCATTGGAGATGGTAGATTCAAATATAGTGCGCTCATCACAAGCTTTTAAACCAATTATTCAAGCAAGATCGTTTCATACGTCCGTGGAGAGTAAGCAGCAAAATAGTGGAATTAAGTGTGCTTTGTGTCATAGTAACCATTATCTTAACCAATGTAAGGAGTTTGAGCGAATGACACCGAGAAATAGAGCAAACTTTGTACAAGAACATCGTTTATGTTTTAACTGTTTGTCACCTACGCATATAGCGTTTAAATGCAAAAAGCCAATGAGATGTAGGAAGTGCCATAAAAAGCATCACACTATGTTGCACTTTGAGAGCGAGTCAAACACTGAGGTAACAAAACAAATGAATGAGTCTGAGTCTTCGGCAATGCCATCGAGTGTAACACAAAACACTGAGAGAGCAAGTGCATCACAAGGTGACACACATATTACTTCTATGTTTTCTAGAGCGATACATTATAATCCTGTGTTAATACCAACAGCTATAGTTAAGGTACACAATGTTATTTCTGATTATAAATTAGTTATAAGAGCTTTAATAGACCAGGGGTCACAAGCGTCTTTTATTACTGAGGCTACTGCCCATCATCTAGGACTTATATGTAAGCCGGCAAGTGGTTTTGTGTCAGGTCTGGGAGAAGGTCGTGTAAGTATTAAAAACCAAGTTTCATTTCGTGTAGAGTCATGCCGTAATCCAGATAAGTCAATTTTAATAAATGCTTTTGTTTTACCTTCTTTGACTTCTCTTATTCCAGCCAGTCTTAGTGTGTCTGAGTGGTCAGTTATTAAAAGCCTATTTTTAGCAGATCCTATGTATGAAACACCAAAAAAAATTGATTTGTTACTAGGAGCAGATGTGTATAGTGAAATATTGCTAGATGGAGTAATAAAACAGCCTGATGGACATTTGATAGCCCAAAATACAATCTTTGGATGGATATTGTCTGGAAGCATAGGAAAACATTCTGAAGAGGAAGAAAACGTTGTTACAAGTATGCATTTATGTGTGAAAGAAGATGATTCCATGAGTAAATATTCTGAAACTGAAAATAAACCGAACTTAATGAGAAAAGAGATAAACGAGAGCGAGAAGAGATAAGATGAGCACTTCAACTACAGATAGAGATGAGAAAGGATTAACTAAATCAAAATTGCCTTTTGCTACACAGGAATTTATAAGTCTAACTGGTAACCTAAGAGATATAGCATTAAAGAGAGTTGAGATTCTAGAGGAAAATTATTTGAGAGGAACAGATTTAAGATAAGAGTGTAATAAAAACAATTTAGAGTATGTGAATCTTAATCATATGAGAATAATAGAGAAGATAATGAATAGAGAATAATGTGTGCAGGACATGAGAAAAGTATGAGTTTCAAAACTGGAATACTAAATTGTTATTAGAGAAATTTGAGATGAGTAAATGAGACAGATCAAGATTTTTTCATAAAATTAAATAAGTCTATTAAAATATTAGTCGTGAGTAGAATAAAGTGTCAGGCAACTTACAATACGTTTTCGGTATTTGGAATCATAAGAAGGAAGTAACAAAGAGTTTAGTTTTATTAATTATAATGAGAATCTATAATACTTTATGGTGGATAGTTCTCTCCGTAATTATTGAGAAAGTTCTGAATCGAAAACTTATTTTTAAAGTATTACAGAAATTTATAACAAAATTATATATAACATATATAGAAAATACACAAGAAGAGAAGAAAGAATCAAACTTTAATTATTGCATTTAAAAATGAAGATGTCTTCTATATTTTCACGTTTATATAGATTAATAAGAGTTCCGAGTTTGAGATTACATAAAAATAAACAAATAACTTTACTTAACTATGTTTACGAGAAGGAGTGAGAACTTACTATTGTGTATTAAAAAGATACACGACAGTAAATTTAAAACTAAGCTAAAAAAGTTAAAAACTAAAAAATATGTACAAAGAGGAGTAAGTTTTTTATTACAATGAAACATAAAAATAACCAGTTTAAATAGTTTACAGTGAATTAATGTGATTTTTCAATTTGGCTGACGCCTGAAAGAGGAGTTAGATCTGGATAGGTAAGAATATTTTAAATTTTGAGATGATTAGTGCAATCGGAGCCGCGTCTAAATTATCGTTTACATTATTTACTACGTGACGATTTAGATGACCCCCTCCCACTAACACTAGGCCACGTATTCATTCGTGAATTTTTCTTTGTATTTAGCAAAAATCTATATAAAATGTTTATTTTCAACTAGATGTATAAATTAACTAAATATTGTGCATTTTAGTTTAAAGAGAATTGCTATGTATTTCAATAACTATCTTTACTTTTGTGTAGCTTTGTCTTTTTGTGTTAATAACTGATGTGAATTTAATGTAGAGGTTAAGTTATTAATTTTGTTTCTTAGTTATGTGTACATAAAATTGTTTAAATTTAATTTTTAAATATTCTTGTGGCATGGAATTTCTGTATATCTTGTTTATATTTATATGTTACAGTGGGCGGATAAATAATAATTATATATTGATTGAAGTTCCATATCGACCAGTGTTAGTTCTTATGTGCTTTTAATTCTGAGAATTTAATTATTTTTGTTGTGTTAGTCTACCTAGGAGTATGTTAATATCTATGTGTAATAATTTTTCTTTTCGTTTGAGCTGAGTAAAGAACATTGTATGTTCTTGGCGGGCGGTGTGTTTAATATGTTTTCTATGTTTTTCATTATTTGTGGAGAAATAGAAATGTTGTGCGTGTACAGTCCACATGAGATTAAAAGAGAGAATAAAAATATACATTTTAAGAGTGAGACGTGCGTGGTTTCAATTAAATAAAAATCCCACAAAAAATAGTTAGAACTTATTGATAAATGTATTAAAACAGTGTCTATCGTGTAAACAGACGCACTGTCCCGACAATAAGGTGTCTCACTCACAACGCCGTCGCCGATATTGCGTAGACCACCTCCTGCTACTGCAGTGCTCACCTCCGATATGACCGCGGGTAGCTCGTTTCTGGTTCTTCTCCCGAGCTACGCTACACTCCTCCTTCACTTAACTGTCCACTTAACTTGTCACTAAATTCACCACCTAACTCGTCACTGTCTCCTATTGAACTTCTCTTCCAACTCTTCCGTATCGCACTTGTCAACGAACTAAACTAACTCAACTCTAAACTGCCCGATAGGCGCGCCTTACGCTGCTTATATACCCGGAAGAATCTTCTAGAACCCATAATTTCGTTATTCTTTTATTTGCATTCTATCCCTTTCAAACATCTATCTATCTCTTTCTTCTCCTTCCCGAACTCTCTATTCTAGAACAATCGTTCATCGTCTATCCCTTTCTGAAATATATCCGTCCTTGTCTTTTCCTTCCAGAATCTCCTACCTTCTTCCAAAAATCTTGCGACCGGTTTACTCTGCTGGAAAATTCTCCCCTTGGTCGCCACATTATTATAGTTTTCCATAAATATTTGTTCTTTCTTTCTTCTATCTCAAATTTAATTGATTATTTCGAGCTGATCGGACGAAAACGAAACTCGAATGGCGTTTCAGAGTAAGACCTCAGTTTCATGCCTTAAAAAGTAAGATGACATGCGATTTTACCGCCTGTACATGAGAATAATGTTACAATTGTGTTACAGACAAGGCGTCGCGAAATGTCGTGCGACGCGAAGTACGCACCCAACTGAGCAAATTAATTGACACTATTAGTACAAAGATGAAGTAAACACAGTCGCCCCTAATTGATCAAAGTTCAAACGCAAACTTACTTACATTTCAGTTAACCATATTGTATGTGAATACAGACAAATTATGTTTTATTTATTATTAAATGGAAAACTTACAACATACAATACAATAAATACATGAGCAAACATTCGAAATTGTTGTCAGACAACGTTAGTACGCTCGTACAAACTGTATGCTGTCCACTCCCTGTAGACATCAGCCAAAGACCTTGAAATGGGCCGACGCCGCTTCTGAATATTAGTGCGGACGTCATCTGTCTGTTTGACCGTTTCGGCGATACGAGGCATCGTTGAAACATTTGTTGTTTGGGACTTTATTAAAATGATAATATAACGTTTCTTAAGATTAAAGTAAATTGAAATTCTTGACTAATTGAGACTGGTTTGATTCAAATATCATATACGTCCATAATTATTATAAAAAAGTTAATAATATCTAGATCGAGTAGCATCTACGTTGAACCTTTAATTTATTTGTTATCGATCGAAGGCTTAGGCCAAAAATGTAGCATATATTATATTAAAAATAATGATTTTCCGTTTGACTCGAGAACGACGAGGGAGTATGGAGGCACGGGTGGAAGGGGGCAGGGGGCAGGGGGAGAGCGCGACGCATGTGCCTCTGATTGATGACACCATCAGAGCATGTAATATTAAAAACACGCCGCTTAGTAATATTTCCCGGGGAAATTATATCTTTCATTGCGAAGCTGCAATTGAGCGAAAACGACAAGCGCCTCGAGCACCTACCTATAGGCGTAGTATGAGGGCCTCCACTAGAGTCCGCGTCGGCGGCTGGAACAACTTCAGTTCGATCAAGATTCCAGTAGTGAGTTTTGACTCACAGTCAAAATGTGAATTACATTTGAAATTTGAGTACAGTTGTGTCTATATTCCATGCGAAATAAGTAATATTTATTTGTTATACCGAAACCTTGTAGAATTTCAAAACAAGCGTACATCACGCAGAAGTGTCTGATGGTGCCTTGTTCATAACTGTTCACTCGTCTGTTGCCGTCCCGTTAGTTTAAACCTATTTTCTCATACACTGTTATTTAAGTATGACTGGTATTTTCCGTGGCAAACTTCTATCGAGTAAAAATTATTGAGAAAACTGCTCGTCTGAGTTATTCATTATTGTGTTAATTACGTTTATACCATTAAATAACACAAAAATCAGGAGATTTCTAAGTAAAAATATATCATTACCGACCACAGCACCGTCTTTCCCCGCATTCGCTAAAACAGCTCCAGTGTTGAATAGAAGTCAATAAGTACTCTTTGTGAGTGCACAGTCACATTCGAGCTCTAACCTATCAACAGTCACATTATGTCTCCAAGGTCATTGTAGTCGGAGTTGTTTGGTTCGAAACGCGAGCAGGTATGCACGCCGGTGGCCGCGCCAGGGACGCCGACCGGGTTTAATTAGTGCCGCTCCGGGCCATTCCTCGCGTCCTGACGCCTCGCCCTCGCACACCTATCTCTGACACCGCTCTGGGTGCGAAGCTCCTTTTATATACGTCGTTTACGTTTCCATTACGACGATTACCTAGAAGATACCTACTCACTCATGACTTGAAGACTTCAAGATTGTATTTGTCAGGAAAAGCAGACTCCGGCAAATGATTCCACTCTTCGGCAGTGCGCACCCGAAAAGATAAAGCGAAACGCTTGGTTCTGACTGGTAGTGTTTCCACCATATAACGGTGGCGCAAACCAGTGCGTCTGGTTGTCCGGTGGTAAAATGAGGATGCAGGAACAGCTCGTGCAATTCTAAGGAACACTTTCCAAAATGTGTCCGATGGAATAGAGAGATACATCGCCGACTGAAAAATTATGAAACCCGCTTGTTACTTACCTTCCACCTTAGAAGTGACACATCTTTGCCTCGCACTATTTCTCTGCATGAGGCAGAAAGTCTTCGTTTAAGCACAGTTGAGGCCGCAAACAACATTCACCTGGCAGGAGAGTAATGGTGTTTACGATAACAACGTGCATGAATTCCATTCCGCGTATTCGTTTGTGTCTGTTTCGTCTTGTAATTTATTCATTTGTTTTGGCGGGAGATCCAGCGATGAGCTTTTCTGCTACCACCAACAAACATAGCGCTTTCAATTAGGTAATTAGGTATACCTTGTTACACCACTTAAATAGAATAATGGTTGAATATTCCGAACATATTTGTATGGTAGATGCATCTCCAAAGGTTTTGTAAGTTTTTTATATATAAGATTTTCCATGTACATGGACGACTCGGTTCTAACCTTCTTTTAAGGCGTAAGATATTATTTACACAGTTCCAGAAGGTCGTCCGTGAAGTGCAAACAAACGTCAAAACTGTAAAGTTTGTTTTTAACTAATAATCTTTTTAAAACATTCAAACACCTAGAAAGGGATTATGATGTTTGACAATAATTCCTTCCGTCTACTCAAACTAGATTACAAGCGCATAGCGTTTTTACATTGTTATTATGATTACTATTGACTATTGCTGGCTTTGCGCAGATATTATATACTCTTTTTTATTCATGTACCTTGGAAAATCGATTTTTCTTTGTTGATTTAAGCTTTCATTTTATCCACAATTAATTATCCTTTACAATTTAAAAAGGTGTGACCACTGTGTCCAACATGTTATTGCTCCCAATAACCTCGAGAACGAATACAATTTCCTGCGTTGGGGCGGCCTGTCGTAAGAGACGACCAAACTACCCATAGGTGGTAGGGTATTTGCCCGTCTGGATGACTTACTTCGTCTACAGTATGCCATAGCAACCTTGGGTTGTGTGCCGGCATTAACGGTCAGGCTCCAGTCTTTCTTTAGAGAGCGGCAGCGCATTAGTGTTGCAAATGTCCATCACGTCAGCTTTCCATCAGGTGGCCGTCTGCCTGTCTGCTGAACTCATGTAATAAAAAAAATAAACTAATAATAATAACTATCGATTTAAGATCGATAGTTTTGAAATAGCATCTTGTTGAAATTCATGTAATATTTTTTATTGCAGAAGTTCAGCAGACAGGCAGACGGCCACCTGATGGAAAACGGTTACCATCGCCTATGGACATTTGCAACGCCAAAGGTGCTACAAATGCGCTGCTGCTCTCTCAAGGGTACCTGGAACCTGGTCACTAAGGGTGACTGGAACACAACTCAAGGTTGTTATGGCGACATACTCTAGACCAGAGGTGGTAGCCATCCAGTCGGGCAAACACCTTACCACCTGACTGTGGGTTGCTTTGTAGCCTCTTGCGACAGGCCGCCCCAGCGCAGGAAATTGTATTCTTTCTTTGTTCTTGCACGGATTTTGTGCGGCGTTGTAAAATGTATCGGAAAGTACTTGTTGGTTTTTATTTGGTACTTTGGGCACAAACGGGACAGGGGCATGCAGGTGTGATAGGGGACAACGAGAGGACCCATCTCAGAGTCCGCGTCACATTACATTCATAGTCCGCTGCGGTCGGAATTCACTCCTTTGTTACTTTTTTACTCGTTATTTATTTATATCAGTCCCACGTCCAGCAAAATCGCGCCCCGGGACAGGCGCCATCTGCCTCCCGACCGGTGGACCACTGACCCCCATTCATAATTTATTATAATTAGATACCTAGTAAAAAAAGAGCCTTTTGCATATTTTGAGTTGCGGGGTGAACTTATGGTGTCGATATATTTGTCATTTCTTCTACTGCTGAGTGATTTCTCTCCCACAGTTATAAGTAACTATATATATTTGTTTCTAGATAGAATAAGTTTACAGTTGGTTTCAATAATTACTACTGCTTTATTAATAGTGACGGGGACGATTGAGTGCTGCTATCCTAGAGATATGCAGGCTTCGAAACGTGAACCAAACAGTGCGGTAATAATGCTTTAACACTAGTTACAAGGGTGTTTCTATTTATAATTGATTTCTATGGTAAACGGATTCGCTAACCACGAGTGTGGCGCCTCTCGCTTACCGAGCACCATGTTTTATTCAAATAAACTTGACAAAGTTTACCATCATAATAAGGCAGCGCTTTCAGCACGCTCTGCGCAAACTATATTATAGTAGTAACGCCGCAATGGTGACACGTCTGTTTATCCAATCATTCTTTGATCACAAGACTGCCATTCAAACCTTACAAATCATTGCGGACGGATTAATTAGGAAACGAACAAATTGTCTGGTAGACACAATATTTGAGAATGCAATAAAAAATATTTTTTCTTGAATAATGCAGATGGCACTTCATTAACGTAAAGGCAGTTTTATGGAAAACTGGAAACTGACATCACTAATGATGATAATAATTTTACTTGTGTTTTATACAAGACTCTTATTTTAGTGCACATTTCTTTTTTTTACTGTTCAACCATTTTTCACTTCACGTTATTTTTAAAACCCAATAGTCAGTATAGCAAAAAGATTTTTAATTTTTGGGTTTCAATAAACTGTGCTGTCTCCTCTATCATTTATGGCAATAGAATAAGTGATTGATTGCTATGTGAGGTACTCAATGAATAGATTTATATACAGGAAATACGCGGGTTGTCTGGAAGAGATCGCTTTTTAGCGATAAGACCGCCCTTTGTACCCTACTATAATACTATATAATAATACTAGTATACTATACTATAATACCCTACTATAATAATACTAGTTCGTAAGTTTTTCTGTAATTGGTGTACAATAAAGTGTTATCTATCTATCTACGCGTATTTAAGATATGTTGGTTATGTTATATTATTCATGGTTATTTATGCACATGTATACCATCAGGGATTTCGGGACGGTGCACCTTCGCATGGTAACCTGGGAGTATCACATTGCCAAGCCTGACTACGGTGCTCGCGATTAGCGTGCGATCCGGCACGAGGCTCGAGTTTGGCCCAACCCTACTCTATTCACTGTATCACTTACGGGGAGCACTTTCATTTTGCTTTAGGTATAAAAGCAGAGTAGAATAAAATAAAATTAAAGACACACATGTTATAATTATGATGTGTATACCGAGTCATAACACGCTTAGGTGGTAATTGATTGTTTGTCGAAAAATTGATTTCAATCTCGGCATATTACAATAAATAACGATAACATTATATTAGTGCGCACTTAGTGCAAAGGGTGCGTTCCACTTGTATACGCACACTCACTCTATAAGTGAATAAGGATCAAATAGTAATTAATTCCTTCTCAATAGATATTGATGCGGTCAAATAAAAATGCAACGTTTTTAAGTTTCCGTAACTTTTATCATAAACCTTATAATAATTATTACAATAAAATATATATTGAATGAAAACCCTCATGAATCTTGATGTCCGTCCATCCATTTGTCTGAGTCTATATGAATGAAAGTTAACAAGAAGATAGAGCGTTAATAAAGTGCAGTGTAAAATCGGTTTACAACTATATCGTATCGTAATTTCACCTGCCCCGAGATCTCTCCTCGTGGCTCAACTTACGAAAACTTCTGTCCTGTGACCCGCGGGACGTATTATTGAGAAGAAGTAAATAAGTTCCATTGTGGCTCCGCACGGTCGAGACGGGCTCGAGCGCCGCCCCGCACTACCCACTGCACGGTTCAATACTCTTAGAGAATTGAAAGGAAACACACTGGAAATGCACTACCCAATTTATCCGCTTCCATTTTCATATGCGCTACGTCTGAAAAGGTGCTACTCTGTATGGAAACATTTCCACTTATTTTTCATGCATAATTTGTAGAAAAGTTCAATAATATTTAATTTCATGCACTAGTTCATTAGCCATCGAGGTATTTGGCTTCTTGGATAAAAATGACACGTTGAATCGGTATCTATTATAGGGTTTTACAATCCGTTCATTGACAATACTGGGTGAAATATGACATAAAGTTAAGTTTTTTAACTTTTTTACACTGGAATCCTTTCAACGGCTCATTCCTTGTCAAAGAAGCCAAATACCTCGATGGCTAATTCAATACCGTATGAAATTAGATATTATTGAACTTTTCTACAAATTATGCGAGAAAAATAAGTGGAAATGTTTATTTGCATGCAAACAAAAACAACCTGACAAAATTAATTGCCGTCGCTTATATATGCTGTGTAAACTATTGTTTTAGATGCTATGTGTTGCCGACTTGAAAGGCGATCTAAACATGATAAGTCTTAGGAAAGCGGCGTCTGGACGTGGTCAACGCGAGGTTGCTCGCTTGGACTTGTGGTGGCTGTGGGTTGTTTTATCAGGCCACCGGAAACCAAAAAGTAGTTTAGTGCTTCCGTTCCTGCACGGATAATAAATAAAATAAGACGTTGACGAAACCCGTCAAAAGTGGTACAAGGGCATATTATTTCATTTTCAACATTTCAGCATGTTACTAGAGTGGGTGGTTCTTGATTGTTGAACGGGGTACGGGTGGAAGGCGGCGCGACGTGCACGACAGCCGGAGGTTTGATTCCGCCAATATCTCTCCCGGGAACTCGCACTCTTCGTCTACGTGGAATACAAATGCTACAACAAGCTGTTTTCTTTCCCGGCATGGAATGTTAAAAATAGCATCGCGAATGCTATTGAACTCACTTGATTACTATTGCCATCTGCTTTGAAAGAACAACACTCGAGAAACGAAATAACATTGAAACAAGTAAACTCCATAATATAGATGTAATAAGTAAGTGGTAAATCAACCAAATTGCCTTTGACGACGCGTCACGTCCTGCGCTCGACCTCATCTAGCAGTGTAAAACACTTTTATTGCCTTTGTGCTGGTTGTCGCGGCGTCATCTACTTATCACCTACTAATGTTTTATGACAAGTGTGTCTGAGGTTGTAATGTATGTGCGCGTAGATTGTGATTTCTTTCTTCGCGCTCATACTATATTTATAAGGTGCCAGTGGTGTCGGCGTGGCAGTTGTTATCCAACCGCCGTACGCCGTACCCTACACTATACAGATGCTATTCTAAGGATAGCATCTATTACTATTTCTTGAATTAAACACTTTGTCATTCCACTGAGATGTCTTTTGTCTCTTTATAATTTATAATATTACTAGCTGACCCGGCGAATTTCGTATCGCCATATTTTCTGAATTCCTAAAAGACTTTGTTTCATAACACTAAAACAAAATCACAAAAATCGCTCCCGGTGGTTAGGAGGAGTCTCAGCGCCACCTACCGGTTCCAACGGTATAAAAGTATTCTATCTTTCAAGTTGGATCAAACTGCACACTAGTGCACACGGTGTGCAAATTTGATTAAAATCGGTTAAGTAGTTTAGGAGTCCATCGCGGACAAACAACGTGACACGTAATTTATATATATTAAGATGTTGTAGAAGGAATGACTCAACTGTACGATAATGTTGAAATAATAGCGAGATTTACCCTTAGGAGCGCAACGGACAAAAGGATGGACGGCAGTTCCACAGCGAGATGGCGCGACAAATTGATAAATTAATAGGAAACGATGGATGGATAGAAAGAAATTCATATCGTGTCTACTTTATTTATTTCACATATAATCGTGTTGTAATTCTGTTTAGGGCAGTCTTCAAGATTAACTGATTCTGAATAGTATTATATAAGTGTCGCGACAAACAGTGCCGTTGATACTCTCTCTCTCTCTCTCTCTCTCTCTCTTTCTCTCTTTCTCTGTGAACATTATAAAATGGAAATTATTTTGGCATAGTTACGTAGTATAAATAATGCAGTGTTTTAGGTGGAGAGTGCGGCGAGTCCTCGTCGCGCATATTCATGGCGCATAATCGCGCCGCTAACTGGCGCCGCATGAATATTTAAAATTATGCACTTACTCGACTTGGGCGCAAACGGGCGCCAGCGGCATCTACTCGCGTAACCAACAGATTAACAAAGCGCATAATCGAACCAAAACTCTTTTAAAAGTGCTTTTATAGACTTGTTTTTCGCAAGTAACCGCTCTTTGAAAGTGCTTTCGTGGAATGGGAAGTCGTCCGTTATCTCTCGGAACGGATGAATCGCGACGTTGGGTCGTAAGTCTGCGCCCCCCACCCTCCTGCACAGATTATGCCACTGCCTGGATAAAAAGAGCTGTTCAAAACAGCTTTAGAGGACTTCGCTTATATAATATAGAAGGCGATTTCGGTGCGAGATTATCAGACGACGAGCGTAACCTGAAGCTTTGGGCGCCGTTCGTCTTCGCCGCTTATGTCTCCCGCTACGGCCGTGACATTAGCGGTACACGTTGTTGTAAGAAGCAGTGGGTAATTAAACAATACGTCTGTTTATGTCGAATGATCTTTAATGAATAACTAAAACGCACTTCAGTGCATTCTTGTGTCGACAGAATAACTATAATATAGGATTTATAATGTAAATAAAATTTTAAACTGAAAGATGTGTTTGTCGAGTGTGCATTAAGCATAGCCTAACTCGGATAGTTCGGCGCAATGTTACGAGCGGAGGCCACAGGATCTGTTTGCGGTTCGCCGCACCGAGACCATCGTTGCACGGTGATACGTCCGGAACCGTAATTTTGAACTCGCACACTGATTGCAATTTGTAATTTGCTTTATCTTTATTTTAAATAAACAAATCTTTCTTTTAAAGTCATGAAATTAGTATTTTAAAACGATGTTAATTTTTTAGGGGACCAAACGGCAACCATTCCGCATCGAACTAAACAAGAATCACGTAAATCGGATCATAAATCTCAGCGTAATCGGTGTACATATGGAACGGAATAAAAAAAAAATTCATAAAAAATGTTCATAAAATGAAAACTACTGGGCCAAACTATGTCAAATTTTTAGGGGACTAAATGGCAGCTATTCCGCGAACAAGAAAAAATCACGTCAATCGGATCATAAATCTCGGAGTAATCGGTGAACATACATGAAAATAAAAAGATCCCGACGAATTGAGAACCTCCTCCTATTTTTGAAGTCGGTTAAAAAGGAACCACAATATTTAAGTAAATTATTTTAATAGACTACGTGTTTTAACCGACTTCAAAAAGAAGGAGTTTCTCAATTCGTTTGTATGTTATTTTTTTTGTATGTTCGTTACTCGATTTCTCCGTCAATTGTGAACCGAATATCAAAAATTTTCTTTTAATCCAAAGGTTAAACTTCCGATTTGGTCCTATTGTCCCCATGTCGGTATCTGATCAGTGGATTCCAAGGAATTATAGAAACTCTCGAAAAATTATAACCGACTTTTTGGTAACACGATATCTCTGTTAATTCTAAAACATTGGTCACCCAGTCAGGATCTGGTGCGTGCATTCCAGGGAAATCCACTACTTATTGAAGAACGCCGTGCGCCTAAGTTCTTGGAACAGTAGTCGTTTAGGCGTGTAGCTACACGTGTACATTTTCTACAGACGCTTCATTTTTTATGTACTTCTTATGCGATTTCTCCGCGATCTGTGGATCGATTTTGATTTTTTTTCTTTATTCGTAAGTATATACTCCCGAAGTGGTTTCATGGTCACCAAGTCCTGATCTGTTCTTGACAGGATCATCTGTGTTGTATAATATAAATATGTAATTTAATTAATTACGTACAATAATATAAATCAGAATTAGTTATTTCAAAACTTCGACCCCCTTAAAAGCATACAAAAATATATGTATATAATAAGATATAAAATATTGTAAATAAAACTTCAAAAGTAAAATCTAAATATAGGCAGAATACATTATGTAGTGCATTTAGCGTCAGTGCGAATATCTCTGCTCAGAGTTCTATTCCATCATTTTCATTTTCATGGTTGTGGGGGTTGACTTAGAAATCTTAAATGCTACGTGAAAATATGTAAAACCCTAAAATGTTCGTAGTTCGTAGATTTTGGAGGGTACATGGACTACTCAGTTTTAACCTTGCTAATTAATACTAATCGAGGCCATAAGGGAGCTCGGCTGTTCTTGAAAGTGCACTCAATTTGTCTAATGTGTCGACAACTAAAATACAAATGACGATTTAAGTTTGGAAAGAGAGTTGAACTGATTGAAAATGGGCAGCGAATGGACAACAGAACCGAGCGGTGACGTCAATGTCGCCGCACTCACAAACGATAATAGTAATCATCATTTGATGCCATTATGCCGATGTCGTTTGTTTTAAACACACCCGTTTATTCTTACATTCGCGGTTGCGGTTGCGGTCGGTTTAACTTCACGATCAAATGGAAGGCCTACTTTTATCAACCACTTATAATTTGTATCATTAATTTAAAAAGTAAACCTTTGATCAAGTAACCTTGATTGTCTTGACTGTTTTGAGGTTCCTAACAACAACAACAATACTCTTGCAGCTTAATATTGATTATACTAATGATAACATATATATAATATATTAATATACTAATAAGTGTGATAATAGTAATGTAATAGATAAGCATATAACCATATAAAAGAACTGTTTCATTCGGGGTGTGCTTACCCTAATTGTTAATAGGAGACAATAGTGAAGTTATCTGCAAACACGCCGCTGCCCATCCATCTGCTGACCACGCAGCGATCGGTCTTCGTATCAGCGAATGATTACATTTGAAAAGTAATGAAGTTAATCTGGTGAGGGCTGTCTGTTGTTTTTGTTTAAGATTTCTCCGCGCCACCCTACTTGTTGTAACGTTGCACTTGCATCATTAAAAAAAAAAGACATAGCCAATGACAGTACCAATGTCAATATATGTCACTGTCAAGAGAGTGACAAATAAAAAAAAACTGTGACGGCGGTTAATTTAAAACTCGCTCGAACTTAAAATATAGCAACTGCTACGAATTTATTATAAATATTACTCCACACTGTTAAAACTTCTTTTAAAGTTAATTAAATAACTACGTGTTCCCGCTGGGGTGAGTTCTTATTCATATAGCTAAAATGTAACTGTTCTGCTACTTAAAACTAAATATAATTGAGCTGATTAGTTTCTAACGAAGGACACTGTGTCAAACCCTAATGCCTATTATTCATCATCTAATTCCAGGACCGAAGTTACCCTTACCTATCTAGGGAAACCCTAAGAACCAAGTCAACACATACCCGACGTGGACAATTACCAGTCGAGCTAAAACAAGAGCGGTGGAACATCTGGACTTGAAGAGCAATAAAGGCTTCGACAGGCCAGTGTACCTTTTGTGTAAGGAAGTCCACCGGCTGTTACGGAACCGATTAAATAATAATTGTCTAATAGTGTTCATTGACCCACCTAAACTTATTCTGTGGCTAAGGAGGAAGACCTGACGATTTCCCTTACGTCACATTGTGTCTATCCGTAAGTGTTAATCTAACTGGCGGGTTTATTTTCTACGAAGGTTACAGAAACAGCGCCTGCATTGCGAACTAATTGCTCGGTTTGGATTCGATTAGAGGAGCGCCGGAGCGCGCGAGGATCGTGTCGGGGGCCAACAGTTCGAGAGCATTCCTGGGGCTGCAATCTCACTGGAATGCCTTCGCTCGCCTCCCCTCCGTCCGATATTCGACCACTGCCACCGCAGGGATTGTACTATAATATGTAACCAAGGAATTCAACTAAGTACTTTTTGGCTGCAATTAAGTGTAAAGAAATTTATATTCTCATCAAATTAAAAAGTAACTTTTGGGAATCGAGTTAAGGTGCAAACACCCGGTGTGCCCACTGGTGATTGGGCTGGACTGACTTTACACTATGTGTTCTTACAATTAGAGATGTTTCAGTAGTACATCTATAAAATATGAAGTACCACCTCCATACTTGGAGAAGCACTTAGCGTGGGCCGCGATCAATCTCACTCCACAACCACCACACGGCCGCCGATGGACGCGAGAGCCGTGTCGCCCTTCGCCTCACGCTCTTACTTCGTCACACACAACAACATCATTACCAGCAATAATAATAACCCAATCGAGAGACAGTTATAAAGGAATTATTCCACTTTTTGCACTTTGCATTCAAAAATTTTACATTTGTCAACGATGTAATGGTAATTATTCATGAAATCTGCATTATTGCGCAACACAAAGTAATGATTTTACACTAGGTGGTTTTGCCGCTAATAACTAACCATTCCAGACACTTTTTGGACAGGCAAGCTACATAAACGAGGTCAGCTTGTTGGGTATGATACGTACAGACGGACGGACAAGTCCATTGCATGTGCCGTTTTGCCGAAAACCCTAAAACAGGTGAGAGTAATGATTCGTGCTAGGGTCAGCTGATAACGTGCTGAAAGGACAGAAGCACCTCTCAGTCATTCTTCGCCGTAGCAAATTATTATAATATGCTCAAATGAACCATTCAGTTAACGTCAGTCAGTCAGTATGTATAATTATTATTGGTGTAATTGTGACCAATAGTTCCAGAAGCCATATTTTTAAACTTTTTCAGTTTATTATGGTACCATAATAAACTGAAAAAGTTTATTTGTATACTGAGAAACCCGGTGATGTATGGACCTTTATCGAGGAATATGACCGCGGCGTCGTCTGTATTAAAGAAACAATTTTATAATATCGAGATATCCAAATAAAAATACAAGACAGAGATAAGAGGAGTCATTTGCGGAACGATTGCAGCTAGAGCTAGAGCAGATATGTCAGAGAGGAGTTGTGTGCATTAAAGTATCGCGAATCGCATTAACGAGCATCGCCGGAGGCCGGAGTTCCGGAGGCCGAAAACGTCGCGCGCCTTCGGCCTCAATACGTGCTAACAAAATACGGGCAAGAGAAATGAAACTTAATTTGTTGCCGCTCGAAACAATGAATGACGGAGCGCATTCTGCATTTCGGCTTAAAAGACGTGGTTTGCGAGTGCATCGAGTCCATTGCGAGGCGAACGAGGAGACCATACACAAGCGACAGGGCGGCCGGCGATGTATGAGACGCAGCGCGATGCCACTGGCGACACGCGGTGCGGGGCGTCGGCGGGACGGCTGATTGCGTCCGGCGCGTCACAATGCGCCATTGTTGCGCCTCGGGAGGCACAAATAAATAGTGGAGCACAAAGGGAGCGTCGTCTTGCCCTAACGAGGGCGCGTAACACGCGCTGCCTTCTACCACTCGACATCACATCAGATATTAGAAGGCCGACTAACTGATAACTGACCACAATCGCAACACTTCTAGTGCGATACTTATACTGATGTCCGTCCTCCGGTAAGGTATCGTTATATTCATCTGAACAACCTCAGTGTCATGGAATTACAAATATATAAGTTATATAGAAATAAATTGATTGTCGTGTGGGACGTCGTAGTATCATATCGCGGGCTTCAAGCCAGAGGGGCGTATAAAAAAATGCGTTTTTTTTTAAATTTTGTCTATCGTTTATATTTTTATCGATACACCACCTCTGTTTTTTTCTTAATACTAGGTTCATTAAAAAAAGAGCATTTCACGTAATCAAGGAAGTACTTTCATAGACACATGCAAATTTTCAGTTATAGAGATACATTGAAAAAAAGTTTTTTGTATCTCCTGAAAAGTTGGCTTATACGCCCCTCTGGCTTGAAGCCTACGATATGTTCGATAGATCCTAGGAAGTTGCTACATGAACAGCAGGATTAAAATTCTCTAGAAGAATTGAACCGCTTACGTAAATTGTAATATACGTTTGTCTATGGTTTTTTGCATGCAGTCCATCATCTCTAATTTTTGCCCGGCTCATCATTACTCATATGTAACACTGTCTTGTTCATAAGCTTTCTTATGGGTCACTAAAAAGTCTAAAATAAAATAAGTAATTTGAAACATCAAAAATCCGACTGCGATTAAGATAATTTAAAAGTAATGCACTAAAAAGACCGAAACAAGACTGAGCACAAAAAACGATATTAAAATAAACTATAAACAAAGTAAACTCTACTTTGGTTTAACAGGTTGTATTATTATGAGCGGAAAGACCAAGATAATTACCGCATTAAGTTTAGTAGCAGGCGGGTCCCAATTGCAAACCGAAAGAAAATTAATGGGGCCCGCCTGCTACTAAACTTAATGCGGATTTTGAACATTGTAATTTTTTTTAATTATTGATTTTATTCACATAAACACAAGTATCGCCCTGCATTCAGCAGCTCATGATGTTTGATAAAGACAAGAAGTGCCTACGGTATTAGCCATTAGTGCCAAGCCAACAATAATGCCGTCGCAGAGATAGCGTTAACAATTGCCGAACTGTAATGCAACTATGATTTCCTACTGCCTGCTCACGTGTCCAGCGCTATTTGGCTGGAAGTGATTTCAAGTGCCACCTATAAACAACCCAGTGCAAGTAGGCCCGGCCCCAGCGCCCGACGAGCTTCGCGCTTCGGCCGCCAGGCGTCACGCGTCTCCTGTGCGAGTCGGACTCGCGCACAGTGATTCCCTTATAAAACGAGATTCATAAATTAACTAATCAGTTAAAGTTTGAAAGCAAATTCAGTATGGCAGTAATGAGAATCGCCTAGTGAAACCTAACTTTGTAAATACTCATTGAAACTAGATACTGTCGCCGTTTTCTTTGCTTTTTATCGTTTTTACTGATTTGCTCCAAACTGCTTGAGATAAAAAAAAATCGAAAAGTGATAAGTGGCGCTATCTTGTACTTTCTTCTCTCTTTCTTCGGTGGGCGCTTGTCGTTCCTATTATTGTTCTTGTATGATAAAGGATACAAGTTTTTTCGCGGGGGAATGTCTTAGCTGATTGCGGTTAAGTGGTCGAAACTAATATCTCCTCTTGTCGCTTTGCTAGGGTCCTTGCGTTTAGATTTCTGAAGAATACATTGCCATCCTCATTCAACATGCTACAAGGATACTCAGAATGCATTATCTACATACTGAAACAAATTTTTATTAGCAAGTAATAACTTGTACCTTTTTATATTTTAAAAATAAAGTAACAAATCCTTCATCGTGGACGAACTAGGGCCCGTAGCAACGATTAGCATTCGATGAAGCCTGTCGTTTACTCGTTCCGAGGCAGGCAGCACGAAAGCCAACAACAAGTGGTACTCCGCCGTGGACGATGCTATCGCTCGCGAATCGAGCGAGCGATAGCATCGTCCACGAATCGAGTCACGCTGCAATTGGCGCCTATAAGGGGCGCCCAGGCTGCGGACGACGCATGCGCCCGGCACTATGGCGCACCTCGTTCTTCTCGTTCTTCCGCTGCTGCTGCTGCTGCTGGCGGGGCGCGGTGGCGTCGACGCACGCGCCACCTGCACCTCCAAAACATACGGTTATTTCCATATTAAATTACGCCTGCAATTTCTGTAGTCCCACAATCGTATTATTTAACTTGAACGTGTGTTGTGAACAGGAGTGACGAGTGCCGTATGTCATCCAGCTGCCGCCGGCGCCGCTGCCGCTGGGCGTACAGCGTGCAAATCCCTGCGGTAGGTATCCCCTTTTATCTGACAAAATAGCATGTGATGTGTCGAATTCGCATAAATTGTATATGAAAATTTACACCCAGTCTCCCCCAGTCACCCATTTACAGGCGGGAGTCCCAGGGAGGGAGGAGTCCCAGTCTGCCTTTGGCAGTCCCTGAGCAACGAGGTGTTCGTTAATAAAATTTCACCTCGAAAAAGACGATGTGCCTATTTTTATTTTTTTTATAAGTTTTCATTATTATATTATAAATTAAAATCAACCAACATAAACCAAAAATGTATTTTTTTTATTTGTATTACCATGTTCTACAAAATCAGATAATATTAAATAACAATTTAGAAAAGTATAAATAATTAATAGTTTATAAATTATAAATAAATTAAACTAAAAATAAGCTATAAATAAAAACTAAAATTAAACCATAAAATCTAGTTCCAGACCGCTGTCAGTCAGAAACGTGCCCAAAAGACTGGCCACATTGCCTCGCTGAATGGCAATGCTGATACGTTGTCCAAGGTATAAGCCAGTCTTTTGGTCATGTGAGACATCCACCAGACGTTTGGCTATGTCTCGATAAAGTCTGTGAGCCTCAGGCCCCCATGGTCCCAGGGTCTCGACCCCAAAAGCCGCAAATATGTAGCCATTTCCGATGGCTGAGTATTTGCGGCGTTTTAGGGCCTCCTGTTGTGCAGCAGCTGTACCGGCAGACATGCTAGTAGCTGGAAGATGGGACGCTGCCAAAGTATCAACGCAAGACGCGTCCCATACTAAGGGGCGACCCATCTTCCAGGGCACCAATGACATACCATCGGGTCTCTTGCCATCGTCGCGGCACAGGCCGTTCGGTTCTAGGACGGCAGGTACCCCGGCGGTGACAAGAGCCCGACGGATTATGTCATTAAGTGTTGCATGACGTGAAATTCTACCGGCACTCCTGATGCACGATAACCCATGGTGACCGAGGCGCTCGACCTTATCTCCGCACTGACAGCGGTGTGGGACAACACAGGCTGCCCCTAGGCGAATGCAAGCACTTATTCTAAACGTGTTATCATCTAGAAAAGTACCTAAATTCGCCGAGGGGAGTGCCTGTAGCCACAAGCCAGACTCCCAACGCGAGACAGCTAGGAGACGAGCACGCTCCGTCTCATTGGCACACGTATCCAAAAGATTTTTATGCACCAATGAGCAAAGCGGGCCGTCCCATAGCTTCTGTGACTTGACTTTTTTTATAATATTCTCTGTCTGTAAGAGTATCATGTTAAAAGCATATTATGAATGTGTTGGTTACAGTCACAGGCGTGCTCGTGGGAGGGGGCCACGGGCGTGACGCTGGACGCGTGCGCCGGCGGTCACGTTCGCGTCGATGTGCTCCGCGGTGGTGGCGCGCCGCGGCAGCGCCCGCGCCAGCGCCAGCCTCGTCGCCACCCGTCGTCTGCGCCTGCGTCGCGCCCCCCCTGGTGGACGCCCCCTCCTCATCAGCCCGCGCGATTAAACTCATCGACTTACGCTTGAGCCATCGTTTCATTTGCGCCCCGCTTCTAGCCTCAGCGGCGTGGAGCGTTCCACTACTGTCACTCGTCTCAAACCCGGTGAAAGTATCCCGGGTTTGGAATCACATCCATATAAGAAAGATGCGGAATATCTGCGTGGAGTGATTTCCTCTTTCGCGCCACCCAGAGCAATAGCGATGATGATAGTAAATGATAAGACATCGCTACAAAATCGTATTCTACAAATGGCTAAATAACTAATGACAATGATATTAAAAATTAATGTGTTGTTTACAAATTGCATGTTCGGTTCATACGAACTACTAAAAAACCGACTTCAAAAACTAAAAAACTAAAATGTATAAAATAACTTATTTCTAAAGCTATTATTATTAATATGTATTATCTAAAACATCTTAACGTCGGTGCTTAGTAATTTGCAAAATATAGTAATTTTTCATATGTTTTACTTTGCACCGACTTCAAGATGTTTTAGATAATATATATTAATAATAATAGCTTTAGAAATAAGTTATTTTATACATTTTAGTTTTTTAGTTTTTGTTGTCGGGTTTTTTAAACGAAGTTTTTATTTTTTATTTGTTACTTTTTAGTGTCTAGCTATGTATGGGTGGACCTACGAATGATGCCGCGCTTCTTAAAAAAAATAAGGTCCCAAGAAACGGGAACAAAAGAATGTTCGTAAAATGAAATCTACTGGGCCAAACTATGTAAAAATTTTAGGGGACCAATTGGAAGCTATTCCGCGTCGAACATAAAAAGAATCACGTAAATCGGATCATAAATCACGGAGTAATCGGCGAACATATATAAAAAAAACAAAAAAAAATCGCGACGAATTGAGAACCTCCTCCTTTTTCGAAGTCGATTAATAAATAAAAATTTGTATACACACGTAAGAAGTGAAACTTCTTTATGACCTTATTTTTCGAAAAATGATCTACTATATGCAACTTTACAGAAATTGGTTAAATAAATAAAGCAGGTAAGTAGGGGCACGAAAACAAGATAGCGCGTAACCGAAAAAAGTGACGGTAATTTTTTTTCCAACGCCGATAAAGAAGTTTCACTTCAATAAATCTCAGAATTCTCTTCAACATGACACGTAGTTTGTTCTCGTTGTGATGAGTCACATAACAGCGAGGTAAGTGCATCATCTCCTAAAATGACTCCATAAATCATGTCTTATGCAAACCGCAACATCCGCAGAATTTAAATGATGGCGTCGATTCAGTTGACGCGACATCTCTTTAAACTTAACAAATAACATTCATCAGGCGTTGACAACAAGCAAAGCACAACAGCAGTGTGGGACCCATGCAATACCACATAAAAGAATATCACAAAAACCCTATTACGTATCAGTTTTATGTTTAATTCAATTAGTGAACTATAAGTGTGGAATCGGTGCGTGCGCGTCGTACAGGAGCGTGAGTCGCGCCGCAGCTCCGCCAGCTGCAGCAGCAACGCCTCCCAGTGCGAGCGCACCTCCAACGCCTACGACCACCATCCACATTAATAATCATCGTTCATCACATATGCTCACAGAAGACAGATTCCAAATGAAAAGAATGCACAGCCACCTTCGCCTCCTGCCTCATCGCCTGGCGGTTCACCTCGAACACGACGGCGGCGGCGCCCATCAATGTAGTGGCGGCCACGTCGTGTGCCATGAGTGGGGGAGGAGTGAGTGTACCGAGGATGTCCGCGCCGGTGTCGAGCGCCTGCCGGTCGGAGATGGGCGGCGACGGGCGCGCTCAGCTGCCGCACCACCAGCGCCCCCAAGCGGAACAGCGGGAACTGGTCGCCGCCCACCATCCTGCGCCACCTCCACCGCTTCACGATACGAGATCACTTTGCAACTATTCACCCGAAGCAAACCTTTCGTTCTGTGAAATTTATCTCGGACTGTCATTTCGACATTTTTGTGACACTGCAATGTATAAAATAACAATAATATATGGCGAGGCGCACGAGTGTTTGGCCACGTCGGCTCGAAGGAGCTGCCTTAGATCCCAAATGTAAAACAATCATCTGGAAATGCAAACCGACGCTTAATCATCTTGTAATCTTCAATTTAGAACCGGTCAGGGAGAATACCCATATGTCCAACACAGCGTAGCACATTACACCCGGTCATAATAATCAACGTGTTTTAAGCCCTCATGGTACAAGCATCCAAATCTATACAGATAAATTAAAATGAAAGGGTCTGTTTGTAATGTCAAAATAACAGTTTTTCACTAAATACAGTTTATGAAAATAAATTGGGCACTTATTACACACTTATAATCAAAAAATTGAATTGTGTGCTGTGCTGGGACACGTATTAGAAGTAAAACTTCAACGGACAAGTCGAAAACCGAATCGCAATAAAATTTTAACTTGACGTTTTACAGGTAGATCATTAATGTTTGAGTAACACAAAAAACATAGACAAAAACATAACATTACCTTTAATTTCGTACGAACACGTCGACGCCATGTAAGCTTTGCTCGGTTTTGAACAGCGCCATCTAGTTTCATCTTATGCAACCAAGTAACTATATATCAATACTTTACCTCTATCTCTAAGACGATGTTAGCATTATATAATCTATTTTGACGTGAACAGTCAATATACCTACTTGTCCAATTTGAAAACCTTAAACATATATTGTAACTCTCACTACTAATCGAAATACCAACAGTTATATGTTTTTATATGTACCAGGTTCATCTATGGTTATAACTATTTTTACATACGAAAAAACACCATTACTATGACAGCGAAGTTGACAGTATGTATGATAGACCAAAGAGTACAGTGAATATATAGAGATGATAGACTGTCTCTATCAAACAAACTGTCAACTTCACTATCGTAGTGTACGAGTACATTGTGGTGGATACATTATTGTATAGTCATTGTTTTTAATTGAAAAATATTAGTATTGTACAATCCCAATAAGTCCCAATAAGCGAAATGGACATAACGTATTCGTACACGAAGCTGCGTCGCGACTTCGGGCGGCAGCCGATGTTCTGCGAGCAGGGGCCCGAGATGTGCGACTCCGTGCACGTGAACGCGGCCGAGCACCGGCACTACATGCTGCGCAACCCCGTGCACCAGCCCACGCAGCACGCGCCCGACTTCGCCGAGCACCTGGTCAACACCATCCGGGCGGAGTACGCGACCACCGGCGCCAACCACGCGGAGGGCGGCTGGCCCAAGGACGTGAACGTGCTCGACCCCGAGGCCACGCAGCGCTACCGCAGGAAGATCGAGAAGGACGACGGCTACATCCGCTGCGTCATGGCGTGCGCGCCGGTGAGGACTTCGCACTTGCGGTCACTCTTGCGGCTCCCTCGCACCGAGCACGCGTGGCTAATCGGACTCATTCGCAGGGCGTGGACCACTACGTGCTGCAGAACAACGCGATCGACATGTATCGGTCGTACTACGCGGAGATGGCGGCGCAGCCGGCGCTCGAGAGGAACAGCTGCCGCACCGTGAACGTGTACCGCGACGGCGGCGGCGCGGGGCCCACCAGGCCGGTCAGCTCCATCAGCTGGCAACCCGACAGTGGGCATCGGTTTGCGGTCGCCTACCTCGACGTGGACTTCAATCGCAGGCCTCGAGCACCCGTCGACTCGTACGTTTGGGATTTGGAGAACGCTAACTTTCCGGAGGTGACGATCAAACCGCCCTGCCCCCTCCTCGATCTGCAGTACAACGGGCGCGACCCGACCTTGCTCGCAGGGGGCCTCATGAACGGGCAGGTGGGCACGTGGGACCAGCGCACGGGGGGCGCGCCTTCGCTGCTGTGCGCGCCCCACGCGGCGCACAGGGAGTACGCCCGCAGCGTCATCTTCATCAATGCCAAGTCCGGGCGGGAGTTCTTCTCGAGCGGGCCCGACGGGGCCGTGAAATGGTGGGACATGCGCGACATGAGCGAGCCCACCGACGAGATGATCATGGACGTGGTGAAGTCCTCCTTCGATGTGCAAAGCATGGCCAACGCGAACGGAGCGAGCGTGCTCGAGTTCGAGCCCACCATCCCCACCCGCTTCATGGTGGGCACGGAAAACGGCTACGTCATCACCGGCAACAGAAAAGGAAAGACTCCCATGGAAAAACTACCAGCCAAGGTGAGACCCTCTCCTAACGTAACCACACCTGCGTATTTGGCAGCATTTGCCGTCGACTATTGTGTTTCAGTTCCACGCCCACTTGGGGCCGGTGTGGTCTCTGGAGCGCAACCCCGGATTCCTGAAGAATTTCCTTACGGTCGGCGACTGGACGGCGCGCGTGTGGAGCGACGACTGCCGCGAATCGGCCATCGTGTGGTCACCGCCGCACAGAATGAAACTAACTTCAGGCACCTGGAGTCCCACCAGGTTCGCACTTCTTGTACTCGTATTTGTGTGTTTGCCAGAGGCAAACTGGTGTTGCAAAACAGGCAGTAGCAGTAGGTCTTCCGCTCGTTTTTCTTTCTCGTGTCATAATGTTCCCAGGCTCTCCCTGATGCTGCTGACGCAGTGGGACGGCGTGATCGCGCTGTGGGATCTGCTGCGTCGCCAGCACGAGCCGGTGCTCACGATGCAAGTGTGCGAGGAGCCGCTCCTCAGGGTCAAAGTCCACGAAGCTGGCACCCTCGTCGCGTGTGGCAGCCGGAAAGGCAACGTGTACATGCTGGAGGTGTCCGCGAACATGGCGCAGTCCGAGAAGAACGACAAGGTGCTCCTGACCGCGATGTTCGAGCGCGAGGCGAAGCGCGAGCGCATCCTGGAGGCGCGCCTGCGCGAGATCCGCCTGAAGCAGCGGCAGGCGGAGGAGGGCAGCCCCAAGGGCTCCCTCGCCGAGCTGGAGCCCTCCGCCGGGGACCGCGACCTGGCCGACGCCACGCAACAGTACCTGCAGCACGTCAAGAAGGAGCTCGCCGCCATTTGACCGCGTCCACGACACTTGCTCGTTTCAATATTTATGTTCACCACTGGTGTTGATATATTCATTCAAAAAATTATAATGTTTGGAAAATGTCTTTTAACATAATTATTACTAAGTGTCATACTCGTAACTACGTCTGGGGACGCAAATATATAAATAAATATAATCTGAAATATTACAATCAAAGTGTATTATTACTAGTTCATTACAATATTAAATGTAGCACATTAATACATAGAAATATTTACAACTCCTAGAGCTCCAGTGACGTCAAACAATATTTAAGCGGCTCGAATAATGTTTTGGCGTTCGTGGCCAGCCGACGAAGCGTGGACTATCGTCGATTCATTATTCGACATGAATGTGGCGAGAACATGGAGCCCTTCGATGCGCTCCGACCGACGTACTGGCATCACTTTTACTGTGTGAAGTACGCGACCGACGAGATCGCGGCGCCCGGCGTGACCAACGCGAGTGCACCCGTCGCCGGCCATGGCCGTCGCGAATGAACTCCCACTCAGAACATGCGTCGCGATGAGGCTGCACGCACCCGCACGAGTTATCCAGAGAATCGCCCAGGTGCGTTTGACTCCGACGTACTTATCGACTATCTTGCCTCACTTTCAAGTAAAACTCGCGCAGGGCACAGCGGCGCCGGCGCGGCCGAAGAGCGGCGGGTGTGCGCAGCGGCCGACGCCGGTCTGCCCGCCGTGCGCGCCCGCGGCGCAGCCCGAGTGCCGCGCCCGCGTCCAGCGGGAGGCGTGCGCGCTGCGCGTCGTGTGCTGCCCGCCGGCGCGCTCCCGGCGCCCGCCTTGCCCCGACCCCGTGCCCGAGCCCCCGCTCACCTGCGATCGTGCCGACAGCACTCGGCCGGTGAGTGATGCTCGCTTCCGCGATAGCCTCGTACTATATCATATTGAAAGGCTTTACTTATGAAACTGCGTGGCATTTAAGGTGGCGAGAGTTGGCTGCGACCTGTACGGTGACAATGAAACCTCATCGATGCCAGAGGGCGGCTGCGGGGAGGAGAATGACCGCGTCGCCCGGCGACTCGCAGCCGCAGAACTCGCCCGCCGTCGGGACTACGAGCGAGAGGTCGCCGCCGAGGAGGCCGCCCCGCGGCCCGCCGCCCCCGCTGCCACCTACTACACTACGCCGGGAACCGAGCGCGAGTGTGCAGTCGCCACCGACGGCCGCCAGTACACGGTGCGGCCGACGCGAGCGGGGGAGCGGGCGCGCTGCGGGCCCGGTCGCCGGCCGCCCGCGCCCCGCTGCGTCGCGCTCACCCCCGACCGCGGTTGCCAGATATACGACGGCAGCCGCGTCGATCCCTGCGCGCATCGGCCACGTGTCTTGCTCGAAGTGGACAGACGCGGCGACGACTCTCTCCCTGACCCCCGGTCTGAGAATAGACGCACTTCGGCTCTGAACTCCGTCACAGGGAGCCACCCCGTCGGTGTTCAAAATTGGTGCAACGACCCGCCAAAAACGATCACTGAGCCCGTCCGATGTCGTCCGCAGACCCTCGTCGAACGGCTCCGGAGTAAGGCAACCGACTCGAAGAAACCTCCAAGCGGACGAAATCTGCACACTTCGACCGTTCCGCTTCTTGTGAATGAAAAATCAAACAGTGGAAAATGCCCTCCGACCGGCGACGACAAGAAGACTGGTATGACTACCGACGTAGTGGCAACCATCATGAGAGACAGGAGCCGGCTGAAAGAAGCTGGGCAGGGCCGCGTGGTGCCGCGCCCCGACCGGCCCCGGAGCTCGGGCGGCGGGCGGCTCGACCTCGACATCCCCGGGGGGGCGAGGCGGGTCACGGTCGCCGTGTCGCTCGAAAGGAGCGCCGAGGGATTCACTGGAGACGCGAACTGCCGCCCGGTCTCCACTCTCGCGACAATGTGCGCCTCCGAGGCGGGCGGGCGCCGCGATTCCTGGCTGTCTATTAAGGAGATTAAAAAGAAAATCAGGGGATGCCGTAGGAAGGACGGCACATGCGATTCGCGAAAGGACAAGGAAGTTAACAGACCAACGAAAATTAAAGGTCCCCCCAGTCCCACACCGAAAGGCGACGTGAAGAAGACGCAAGAAGCAGGCAGGTGCCCAGCCCCGAAGTCCCCGACCCCCTAACCCTGCCCCACTCGGACCCTTGCGGTCAATGCCGATGTGTAGGTAGCTCGTGCGTGTGTGTGCAACTTTGTTATATGTTTGTAATTAATAAATGCTTTCATATCAAATATCAAAATCTGTCAAACATTATCATGCTCAGTCAGAAATACTGCCATGGCATTTATTGCTAGGCTCCACTAATAACTCAGACACCCACCCCGGGTGTTCCCCATGTGCCTTATACCAAACTTTTATGGGTTGCTACGTAGTAGCTGAATGCGTCGTTTCATGGTCTTCCCGATGCCACTCTGAACGATAACGAGGATCATAAAACATCAAGACCTCGATCTTCTGTATCTTCTTCTCGACTCTCGGACTCGGAATGTCGTCACCAAACCAAGCCCCCCACCCCCCCCCCCTCCTGAAATATTAGTCCCCCCCTTTATATGTATAAGTAACCCACAAAATGACAAAACTAAAATTACACTATCAATGACGCTTATCGACAACAACAACGATAATGTGTATCACTATGCCTGCTCGTAAGACCCGTGAATGGAAGAGAGAGCGAAAAGCACGCTTCGCCACTCGATAATATATTAAAAAAAAAAAAAAAAAAAAAAAAAAAAAAAAAAAAAAAAAAAAAAAAATAATAGATGTACTACAATACGCGATGATGGCCAGGATGATGCCCAGGAAGTTCAGGAAACCCAGGAGTCAAACGTGTATCCTTCGATATCCGACAGCGCTACACGCGAACAACACACAGATGTCGCTGTGCCAAAAGGCGTTGTCGGTATGGTTTGCAATAAATCAAAATACAAAGATTACAAGAGATGGTATGTCACGGGTTTGGGTTGGGTTGGGTTGGGTTGGGTTGGGTTGGGTTGGGTTGGGTTGGGTTGGGTTGGGTTGGGTTGGGTTGGGTTGGGTTCCCCCCAGGGGGTGCCGCCCTGGACTCCCTCCCCGTCCAGGTAGCGGTACAAGGGGATGCGTCCCCGGGGCCCCGAGCGGCCACTGTCACATTCCCCCCTTCACTCCGTGACAGTGGTGTCCCACCTATCCGCCTCCTCATCCTAAAAGGCCTTCCCTTCCTTCCAAACCTCCTCCCCAAACACCCATCCCTTCCGTTGCGACCGCCAGCGTCGAGATTTTCTCCGCTGGCCGTCAAGGATGGCGGTGGTGATGTCCACCCCACCACCGCCCGCCTGACCGGCGACCTACCCTCCCCTAGCTGTGTGCGCCCGCCGCTGCCGCTGCTTTGTGCGCGAGGCGGCGTGGAAAAGGGGAGGAAGGAGAGGGGGGAGGGGTGTTGGCGCAGGAGCAATCCTTCGCAGCCTCACCCTCCCCCCATCGCGAAGCCCCCCCCGCCGCTGACGCTGCTGTGTGCGCGAAGCGGCGGAGGGGGAGAAAGGAGAGGGAGGGGTGATGGCGCAGGAGCAATCCTTGCAGCCTCCCCCTCCCCCACTATCGCGAGGCCCCCCCTGCCGCTGACGCTGCTGTGTGCGCGAGGCGGTGGGGGGGGCGGGGTGGAAGGAGAGGGGGGAGGGGTGTTGGCGCAGGAGCAATCCTTCGCAGCCTCCCCCTCCCCCCATCGCGAAGCCTCCCCCCGCCGCTGACGCTGCTGAGAGCGCGAGGCGGCGGAGGGGGAGAAAGGAGAGGGAGGGGTGATGGCGCAGCCTCCCCCTCCCCCCCCCATCGCGAAAGCCCCCCCCGCTGCTGACGCTGCTGTGTGCGCGAGGCGGCGGGGGGGAGGAGGAAGGAGAGGGAGGGGTGATGGCGCAGGAGCAATCCTCGCAGCCTCCCCCTCCCGGCGGCAGCGGGCGTCGAGGTCTGAGGGATCATTTGAGACCTCCGCCCGCACTAATGCCGCGAGAGGGCGCGAGAGGTAGCCGCGCGTTCCTCTCAGGGCCGGGGAAAGTTCACTCCCCGGCCCGAACACAGGAGAGGCCGCCTCTGCTTACGAGGCGGCCAGCCGCTGCCGGGGTTGCGGGTTAAGCTCGCGCGTGTACCGTGACCCCGGCGCTAGGCGGAAGAAGGCTCCCATGGGGTTTTAGTGGGTATACCGGCGCCGGTCGTATTGATTAATCGGCGTCGGGGAGCCCCACACACCGGCCGCGCTGATCCCTCGCGCGGCTGACGGTGCGGCAACGCATTTCCCCATGTAAAAAAAAAAAAAAAAAAAAAGGGTTGGGTTGGGTTGGGTTGGGTTAGGTTAGGTTAGGTTAGGTTAGGTTAGGTTAGGTTCCCCCCTTTTTTTCGTTTTGGTCTGTTCTTTTGTATGTTTCTGGGATTCTTTATCGACGACTTGGCTTGATTAAAGGATTTCTGTGGATTTATACTTGTTTATCACCTGGCTTTTCTTGGATTTCGTTTCTTCCGAACATCTTGACTTGGCTTGGTTTTTTGGATTGTTTCTTGCTAGAACGTGACTCGGCTAGACTTTTGGACTTCGGGGGTGCCCCCCCCCCTTGTGGGGGGCCCGCATTATGGCGGACGAAGATGAAAGCGCCGACGCGAGGAACAAAACGGTGGTCTCTGGGGTGATCGCCGGTAAGATCGCCGCCCGCAGGAGGCCTAGTGCCACGCGGGGGGATGCTGACGTCGACACGGATGTGTCGACCCGCGAGAATCCTCAAACTGGTGACACGGAGGCTGACACGGATGCGTCAGCCAAACGAATGGTGGCCGCGGCTCGGAAGGTCTACAAAGGCCGTTCCGTGCCGAGGAGTGGCGGACGTGCTGTGCTGAAATTCCCGAGGGGGGGGACTGCTGAGGCGTCCTTGGCCCGCTCAGATGCGCTCTGCCAGGAGGTGCAGCTGTACCTGGAGAAGAACGCGTGGAGGACTGCTGCAACTGCAGCCCCTCCAAGGGAGGAGACTACTTTCAGGAAGTCGGACGACTCCCTGGAAATCGTGGAGTTGGAGGGGGAGAAAGACCCCAGGGAGGAGGACCTCGGCCGCATGGGCGCTGAGGAGCTTCTCACCCTGGCGAAGGGCCATGTGGCCTCGATCTACAAGGTTGCCCAAACTTCGGGCAATCTTAAGGGGGGATACATCCGTCGTCTGAAGCTGGCGGCGGGAACCCTCGCGGATGTGGTTGAGAACCTGTCCGCGAGGTCTTTGGATGCGGAGAACCGGAGGTTGAGTGTGGAGAACCTCCGGTTGAAAAGACAAATTGACGCCCTGCAAGCGGAGGTTAAGGCCCACCGCAGGGAGTACAGTGAGATGAGGACGGCGGCCAAAAGAGACCAGGCCGCCGCTCCTATGGAAGTATCCTCCCCCCCGCAGCTGGACGTGGAGGCCCTGCAAAGGGCCATTATCGTCTCGGTGGGGAACTTGATTGACGCCCGGCTGGCGGTCTTTGAAGACCGCCTGCCCCCACCGAGGACCATTCGCCCGCCGCTTGCGAGCGATAAGAGGAACAAGGGGGGTTCTCACCACCCCTCGGGAGAAATGTCGGTCTCCGCTCCAGCGGACTCGATGGTAGTAGAGGAGAGGGTGGAGAGTGCCCCCCCACCCCCGAATTCGGGGCAATCGCGCCCACCCAAGAAGGTGGGATCCGCCGGTCCATCTGGCGTGAGGGACAAGGAGTTCCCCTCTCTGAGGGCTCCTCGGTCCCAAATTCAGGGGTTCTCCACCCCCAGGGACAAGAGTGCCCCCCCCACGGACAACGAGTGGACCGTGGTGGAGGGGGGGCGAAAAGGGAAAGGGAAGGGTAAGGGGAAGGGAGAGGGCAGGGGACCGAGACCTTCGGCCCCCCTCCAGTCCACCCAACCCCCGAGCCAACCCCAGTCCTCCCGTCAGAGGGAGGATCGCAGGGGTCAACGTCGGGAGGCACGCCGTGGGATCCCGGGGAGAATTAACCCCGGGAGCCTCACTGAAGAGAAAGCCCCGGTGATCAGGATCACCCTATTGCCGGAGGCCGTTAAAAGGGGGACGACGTTCAGCGACGTCTTCATCAGGGCCAGGAGCGTCGTTGACGTCGTCGCCCTGGGATTAAAACGAGGGCTCAGGGTACTAAGGTCCTTCAACGACTCTCGGCTGCTGGAGTTTCCCCCCGGCGCCGAGAGTGCCGTGTTGGCGGACAGTGTGGCCGGGCTCCTGCAAAGTGCTCTTTCCGAGGTGGCCGAGATCTCCAGGCCCGTGAAAAGGGGCGAAATCCGTCTTACGGGGTTGGATGACTCGGTCACCCCGGAAATGATCGTGGAGGAAGTGGCAAGGGTCGGAAACTGTCCCCGCTCCCAAATCAGGGCTGCGGGAATTGGTATCGGTTCTGGGGGTCTGGGCTCGTCGTGGGTGATGTGCCCAATCCCTGTGGCGAAACATTTGGCTGAAGTCGGGCACCTCCTCATAGGCTTCACTTCAGTCGCTGTGGAGGCCTATGAGAAGCGCCAAATACGGTGCTATCGGTGTCTCGCCACTGGGCACGGGACCGGGGCGTGCCCAGAAGGTCGGGCGGACAAATCCGACCTGTGCTATCGCTGTGGCCAACCCGGCCACAAGCTGATAGAGTGCAGGTCGGAGAAGGCGCACTGCGTGGTGTGCGCCGAAGCAGGGCGTAAGAGGACGGACCACGTCACAACTTCCAGGCGCTGCCAGCCTGGAACGGTGCCCGCCAGGTTTGTTCCCCCGACCAGGAGGTCTGGAGGTGTGGATGCAGTAAGCGCCGGGGAATCTCACATGTCTGACTAATGTCTGGTCAACATGTGAGATTCCTGCAGGCAAATGTGAATCACTCCGCCGGGGCTCAGGACTTATTTGTGCAGTCCCTGGCGGAGTGGAGGATTGGTCCAGCGGTGGTGTCAGAACCATACCACATCCCCTCCCAGGAGAACTGGGTAGGGGATCTCGACGGCCAGGTGGCGGTGGTGGCTAAATCAGGAACTAGCCCCCCTCTCATTTCCAGCGAGAGGGGACGGGGTTATGCGGCGGCGGGGTGGGGAGAGTATGCTGTAATCGGTGTATACTTCTCCCCAAACCGTTCCCTGGCGGAGTTCGAGACGTTCTTGGACTCCGTCAGGGCCGCCGTAGCGAGACAGTCGCCGAGGGCAACCTTCGTCCTCGGCGATTTCAACGCTAAATCCCGTTCCTGGGGGAACACCGCCACCGATGCGCGGGGTAGTCTCGTGGAGGCGTGGGCGTTGCAAAGTGGTCTGTCGATCCTCAACCGTGGTTCTGTCCACACCTGCGTGCGATCGCAGGGAGGATCCATCGTGGATTTGTCGTTCGCCACCCATGCGATCGCACGCAGGGTGGTGAATTGGAGGGTAGAGGAGGAGGCGGAGACGCTCTCGGATCATCTATATATCCGATTCGAGCTCTCCCCTCCTCCGAGGAGGACAGACCCCCCACGCAATCTCGGGACATTCCCGCGCTGGGCGATCAGCCGGCTCGACCCCGAGCTGGCTGAAGAAGTAGCGGTCGTCGAGAGCTGGACCAATCACTTGGAAGGTACTCCGGAGGAACTGGCGGAGGGCATGCGCAGTACTTTGGGAAGAGTCTGCGATGCCTCCATGCCACGGTCGCGTCGGCGCTGGCAGCGCCCAGGAGTCTACTGGTGGACTGCGGAGATCGGGGCCCTGCGAGAGGCAGCTCAAAGGGTGCGCCGATCTCTCAAGCGCTGCAGGCGCCGACTTCCTCCGGAGCTGGTGGAGGAAATGAGGCTGGCGGAGGAGTATCGGGCTGCTAAGAAAGCCCTTCAACTGGCAATCAGCCAGTCGAAGGCCCGGGCCAGGGAAGAGCTTCTGTTGTCGTTAGACAGGGACCCATGGGGACGTCCGTACCGGGCGGCGCGCAAGAAGCTGCGCGCTTTCGCCGCCCCAATCACGGAGTCCCTTCAAGACGGGGTCCTTGTAGGTGTAATAGATGGTCTCTTCCCAGACCCGGGAGCCCATACTCCTCCCGTTATGGATCCTCCTCCAGGGATAACTGCCTCTGAGTCGGTACCTCCCCCCGTCTCAGAGGAGGAGCTTGCGACGGCCCTGGACCGTTTACGGGGCCGTCGGACGGCACCGGGACCGGACGGGGTCCCAGGCCGGGCCCTCTTCCTGGCCGCCAAACACCTCGGCGGTCAGCTTCGGGGACTGTACGACGCTTGCATTATGTCAGGCGAGTTCCCGAAGCCGTGGAAAGAGGGCCGGCTGTGCCTGCTCCCAAAAGAAGGCCGCCCCCCAGGAGATCCCTCTGCATACAGGCCCATCGTGCTGCTTGACGAGGTGGCCAAAGTCTTTGAAAAGATTCTGGCCTGTCGTCTCGTCAAGCACCTAAATGAGGTTGGGCCTGGCCTCTCTGAGGCACAGTTCGGGTTTCGCGCAGGGCGTTCCACATTGGACGCCCTGAGTGCATTGAAGTGCCTCACGAGAGAGGCAGAGGAGATCAAGGAGTCTGTCCTGGCGGTATCGCTTGACATCGCGAACGCCTTCAACAGCCTCCCCTTTGAGACAATAATCGAGGCACTTAGGTTTCAGGGAGTGCCTCGATACTTGATTAGGCTGTTGGAGGCTTACCTCCGGGACAGATTCATCCTCTGGGAGGGCGGCTCTGGCCAGATTGCTGGGCGACGGCGTGTTGCGTGCGGTGTTCCACAGGGGTCGGTTCTGGGCCCGATCCTGTGGAACATCGGATACGACTGGCTCCTCCGTGAGCCAGTCCTTCCCGGGATGAGGGTCTTCTGTTACGCAGACGACACCCTCATCACGGCCCGGGGTGGTAGGTACGACGAAACCGTGGAGTTGGCCAACGCCTGCGTGGCGTTGGTCGTCGATAGGGTGCAGCGTTTGGGCCTCCGAGTCTCGGCTGAGAAAACGGAGGCCCTAATGTTTTGCGGACGTCGTAGGAGACCACCCCGGGACACGCACGTCGTCGTCCAGGGAGTGGCAGTGGCGGTCGAGGCCCAGATGAGGTACCTGGGCCTCACGTTGGATAGTAAATGGAACTTCGGGGCCCACTTCACCCAGATGGCCCCGAGGTTGTTGAGGACCGCCGCTGCCCTGGCCAGACTTCTTCCAAATGTGGGAGGGCCAGGTGCGGCCTGTAGGAGGCTATACATGGGCATTCTGCGGAGCATGGCACTGTACGGTGCCCCCGTGTGGAGTCAAGCCCTTCACCGCAAGAATAGGACGCTGCTGAGGCGTTGTCAGCGCGTCCTTGCGGTGAGGGCCATTCGGGGATACCGTACGGTGTCCTGGACGGCAGCGACTCTCCTGGCGGGCGATCCGCCTTGGGAGCTCCAAGCGGAGACGCTCGCCAGTGTTTATCGTTACCGGCAGGATGCCCGGGAAAGAGGCCTAAGGCCGTGCCTGGCTGAAATTAAAAAGGTCAGGGCCGACGCGACCGCGACCCTGACCTTGAAATGGGATGAGGACCTGAGGTCCCCTGTGGCTGGAATAGCGACGGTGGAGGCAATCCGCCCCCACCTGTCGCGATGGGTCTCCCGAAATAGGGGGACCCTTACGTATAGGATGGTGCAGATACTTACCGGGCATGGCTGCTTCGGTAAGTATCTGCATCATATTGCGAGGCGGGAACCTTCACCGGAGTGCAAACACTGCGGCGCACCTTTGGACACAGCGGTCCATACGCTGGTGGAGTGCGCCGCCTGGGGACCTCAGCGTCACATCATGGAGAACTTGGTTGGGAGTATATCCTCACTCCAAGACATGATAACTGCCATGTTACGGAGTGAGGACAACTGGGCTGCAGTGGCCTCCTTCTGTGAAGCGGTCATGCTCCAGAAGGAGGTCGCCGAAAGGGAGAGGGAGGTAGACGAGATGGCGGACACTATCCGTCGGCGGCGCACAGGCCGCCGCTTGCGTCGTTACGCTAATCTCCTCCCCCCCTAGGTTTCCATCGTAGGGGCCCGTGAGTCCGGGGGCACTCACGGGACTTCCCCCCCTACTGATGAAGAGGATGGTCCACCCCGAGGGCCATCCTGTGGTCTAAGCCATGCGTTGGGGCGTCACAGTTGTGTACCTATGGTCTGTATCCTGTGACGCCCCGTAAAAGCGCGAGGGAACAGGGGCGCAGGTTAGGTTTAGTGGGTAGTCTGGTTGTCGGAATCTCGCGACTACTACGCTCTCGTAGTCATGCGTGGAGATTCCGGACGCCAGGAGTCTCACACACCCCTCGGTCAACCCCCCCCCGGGCCCGAGGCAGTGTCACAAGAAAAGACATTCCCCCTGCGTTATCAAAAAAAAAAAAAAAAAAAAAAAAAAGGTTAGGTTCCCCCCAGGGGGCGCCCCCCGCGGTCCCCCCCCCCCCTCCGACCGCGGTTGGCGCACGGGGAAGCGACCCCGGGGCCCCGAGCGACCGCTGTCACATTTCCCCCGTTCTCTCCGTGACAGTGGTGTCCCACCTACGTTCCCATCCTTAAAATGGTTCCTGTGTGTCCCTCCTTCCCAAACACCCACCTACCCCTTGTTCGACGGGCCACTCGCACCTCTCCGTTCAGCGGAGAGGCTCTTTCGCGATGTGGCGGCGACGGGTCCGGCGTTGAGGGCATTCGCCAAACTTCGGGCAGGCGACGGAGTGGGCCTAAGGGCGGTCCGCCCCTTTACAAACTTCGCCACCGTTGCGCGATGTGGGGTGTGGTGGCGGCGGTTTCACCCGACCGCACCCGCACCGCGGAAGAAGGAAGAAACACTCAGACGAAAACGGGTGGAGGATTCGATCTGCTCGCCCTTAGGGCAGATTGTTTTCCCCACCCACCCGAAGCTAAGTCGGCGTGCTTGGAGCTGTATGCCGGGCGGGCTATCCCGGCTGCAAGCGCCCTGTGGGCGGCGTGTGGGTTGTTCGTAAACGGCGGACTTCACGCACGCCGCTCACAGACTCTTTAGTTGTAAGTCAATCAGATGGTCTCCCGTAAAGGAGACAACTTTAGCTTTAATAACTCTTCGGAGTTCAAAAAACCAACATGCAAGCACAAGAACAAGAGAAGCTACCCCAGGCAGGTCGATCTTCCGCCACAAAAAAAAAGGGAGGCGAATCCTGCACCGATGCCGGTACCTATGGTAAGGTCAGCTGTTCCCCATCGTATTCTGGGGGGGGAACGTCCTTGCGCTCTACGTGGACTTTGTCCAAAGAGAAGATGCCCGTGATGGGCGGCGAAGTAGTTTTTTCACGCAGTAGCAGCAGAATGAGCGGCCGCACTTCTGCTGCAAGTGGCGTCAAAAGCGGCAACCAGAGCGGGGCCTTGAGTGGAGCTGTCGCAGAGTCGTCCGACAGTAACCTCTCGATGTTCTCCATTCGGTCCCGCTCTAGGTCGAAATCGAGATCTCGCTCGAGATCACCGACGCGCTCACGCTCGGAATCGGGACCCGGCATACGTACGGAGCCGGAAGCCGGATCCTCACACCCGTCGAGCTGGCGCGTCCAGAAGAAGCGGAGGAGGCCCGCCCCATATCGAGGCCATCAGAGGATTTCGCTGGTCTCCAGCGATGAGGAGACAGTCGCATCCAAATCCTCCCGTAGGGTGTCGCCACCTTCTACGGGAGCAACTGAAGAATCTGCCAGTTTGGCACGAGCCAGGGAGGCCGTGGCCCAGACCGGCCGCCGGGATCTTGAACAAGATCACGAGGAAAGCACCGTCGAGCTGATTAGAGCTGCCGAAGAGGCGCGTATCGCTCGACGGGCTCCGGAGCTCCTCGGCCAATCGGGTCCCGGACCGGACGAAATGGGATCAAGAACGTCTCAAGCCGTCGAAACCGACGTGAAGAACGCCCTAGGCGTAATCCGTCACGTCGCCAAAGTCCCCAGAGGGCTGAAGGGGACTTTCGTCAAATCCCTCAATGACTCGGTCGCGATCATCAGCGACGCGTTCGAAGTACTTCGAAATCGCACCGAGTCAGAGGAAGTTCGACGGCTTGAGGCGGCAAATCGGCGCCTGGAAGCCGAGGTGAAAGCCATGAGAGCGGAGATGGCCAGCCTTCGGGCTGAATTCACCAAAGCCCGTCCCACTCTCGTGCCCCAGCCAAGGGCACGGCAACAGGCGCCCCCACCACCCCCACCACCGCCACCACAGCCCGCTGCGGGAGGGCGGTTCAAAGACGAGGAAGAGCTTCTGCGCCATCTAACCCTCTCATTAGGGGCTATGATGGACGCGAAGCTCGCTGCGTTAAACGACCGTCTCCTTCCGGAGACGCGAATCCGCCCGCCGCTGGCAGCTGACACTCGACGGGCGAACACACAGCCGCCCGCTACGTCTGGAAGAAGAGAGGCCGCTCGTCCTTCGAAGGAATTCCCTCCATTGCCTATTCCCAAACGAAGGAAAGGATCAGGACAGGCGAACTTGCCGGGGCCGAGTACCCCTCAAACGCCAAGAGACGTGGAAGTTGGAGCGGCAACCCCAGGACCGTCCCAAAGACTAGAGGAAGGTTGGTCGGTGGTGGCCCGAAAGCCTAAAAAGAAAAAGCCACCGACTCAACCCGAAGAAAGAAGAGCATCCCAGCCCAAGGCGAGGCCAAAGCCGCCGGCGCCTAAGGCCAAAAAGGGTCCGCGTATGCGGGTGCCCAACACGACCGCGGTGATTCTCACCTTACTACCCGCGGCCGTGGAGAAGGGCATCAGCTACGCGGCCGTGATGGAAAAAGCGAAAGCTAATATCAAACTCGGCGACCTTGGCATCGCCGGGGTAAAACTGAAGACAGCGCGGACGGGGGCCCGTATGCTCCTTCTCCCCGGAAAGGATAGCGGGGAGAATGCTGATGCCCTCGCCGCGCGATTGAAGGAAGTTTTACCTCAGGACGAGGTAAAGGTGTCCAGGCCCGAGAGATGTCTCAACGTGCGAATCTCGGGTCTGGATGACTGCACTTCAGTTGAAGAAGTCGTGGCCGCCGTCGCCCGGGTCACGGACGTTGCCGCTGGACGCATCAATTCCAGCGCCATACGTCTGGGCCCGGACAGGCTTGGATATGCTATCTTGGCCTGTCCAATGGCGGCGGCCATAAAACTCAAAGATCGACGTAGACTAATGGTGGGGTGGGCCTCGGCGGACGTTAAAGTTCTGCCGGGCCGGTCAGAGAGGTGCTGGCGCTGCCTTGTGGCAGGACACGTGGCCTGCACCTGTCCCTCCCCTGTCGACCGCAGCAAAGACTGCTACCGCTGCGGTCAGCCTGGTCATCCTGCCGCCACATGCCAAAACACACCGCACTGCAGCATCTGTAGTGCGGCGGGCCGTGCGGCAGGTCACTGGATGTGCAGGGGAGTGCCGGCTGTGCGTAAAAGCGCGGGCCCCCCCAACGCCAAGAAAACTCCTGCTAAAAACAACGGCAACAAGTCGCAGCAGTCGAACATAAGGCCGAAGAAGAAAAAAAAGAAGAAGAAAAAGAAACAGAGAGGTCCCTCTGCTGCGGCAAACGCTACACCTTTGCCGCCACCTACTACGCAGCCGCCGTTGCCACAGCGCCCTCCCAGGAGGCCGCCGCCGTCGCCGATGTCGGAGCCCGGGACCACTAGGATGGAGGAATAAACAGTCGTTCTAATGGCTCTCCTAGTGGTCCAAGGCAACCTGAACCACTGCGCCACTGCACAAGACCTGTTAGTGCAGAGCATGGCGCAGTGGAATATTCAATTTGCAGTGGTCGCCGAGCCTTATTACGTCCCCCCCCGTTCTGACTGGGCGGGGGATCTCGATGGCTCGGTGGCCATTATTGTCCGGACCGCCGCCGCATGCCCTCCCCTAGCCGGTTTGGTTAGGGGACGGGGCTATGTGGCGGCAACGATCGGGGAGATAGTAGTCGTTGGTGGCTACTTCTCCCCAAACAGAAGGCTCGCCGATTTCGAGGGATGGATTGAGGAAGTGGGCACAGTGGTGGCCCGCAGCCGGCCTCGCCCCGTGCTCGTGCTCGGGGACTTCAACGCAAAATCCGTGGCTTGGGGATCCCCGAGTACGTGTCCGCGTGGTGAGGCACTGGAAGAATGGGCCATCGAAAAGGGTCTCGTAGTCCTTAACCGGGGCTCCGTACACACGTGTGTGCGCCAGCAGGGCGGCTCAATAGTAGACGTCACATTTGCCAGCCCTGAACTGGCGCGCCGTGTGCGGGACTGGAGGGTCGTCACAGAGGTGGAGACGCTCTCCGACCACCGTTATATACGGTTCAGCGTCTCCAGCCGAAATCCGGACCCTCCGTCCCGAGAGTCCCCGGTAGGTGACTGTCCGCACTGGGCATTGCAAAAGTTGGATCGGGAGTTGTTCAAGGAGGCCCTGATCGTCGCCACCTGGGCATCAGGGCCCGAGGCGAACGCTCCCGATGTGAATGTAGAGCAGGAGGCAGAAAACCTACGGTCGCTCGTCACTGGCGTCTGCGATGCGGCGATGCCGAGGAGGGGCAGATTCCAGCCCTTCCGAAAGGTGTACTGGTGGAACCCCGTACTGGAGGGGCTAAGGCGCGCGTGCAATAGCGCGCGCCGCCAGTACACCCGCCACAGAAGACGGCGTCGTCGCGCAGCGGACGCAGCGACCGTGGAAGCTCAGCTATACGAGGGGTACAGAAGCGCCAGAAGGACACTGCGGATCGAAATCCGTAACGCAAAAAACGTCGCCTGGGGGGAGCTCCTGGACACTCTCAACCAGGATCCTTGGGGGCGCCCTTTCAAGATGGCACGGAACAAGCTCCGTGCCTGGGCGCCCCCACTCACCGAGTCTCTCCCCAGGGACGTTGTTCACGATGTTGTTGGCGCTCTGTTCCCTTCACGGGCTGAGCACATGCCTCCTGCCATGGCACCGCCAGAGGCGGAGCCCAGCGCGGAAAGAGACCCTGTGCCCACTGTGGACCGGGTAGAGCTGGGGGTGGCTATGCTACGGCTAAAGGCCAAGAACGCCGCCCCCGGCCTTGACGGCATACCAGGGCGTGCGTGGGTTCTGTCCTACGACGCCCTGGAGCCCCGACTGATGGGGCTTTTCAGCGCATGCTTAGAGCAGGGCCAGTTTCCACAGCGGTGGAAGACAGGAAAGCTGGTCCTGCTGCGGAAGGAGGGGCGCCCTGCGGACTCGCCGTCCGCCTACCGGCCCATTGTGCTGCTGGACGAGGTCGGAAAGCTCTTTGAGCGTATCATCGTCCACCGACTCGTCCAGCACCTAACGACGACGGGGCCGGATCTGGCGGACAACCAGTTTGGTTTTCGCACGGGGCGCTCCACGATCGACGCGATCATGCGCTTGAAAAGCCTGGCGGAGGACGCAGTCTCCCAGGGCGAGGTCTTGTTGGCGGTGAGTCTAGACATCGCCAACGCATTCAATTCCTTGCCCTGGGCATGCATTATGGAGGCGCTCCGATACTTCGGGGTGCCGACCTACCTCCGCCGAATAGTCGGGGCATATTTAAATAGTAGAGCCGTCACTTACCCGGTCCACGAGGGTTGGAATCGGCGAGCCATGGTGTGCGGTGTTCCACAGGGGTCGGTTCTGGGTCCCCTCCTGTGGAACATCGCATACGACTGGACCTTGAGGTGTCGGGTCCTCCCGGGCGTCAGCGTCGTATGTTACGCAGACGACACGCTGATCGCCGCGCGCGGGAGGACCCATCGGCAGGCGTGTCTTTTAGGCACGGCTGGGGTGTCAACGATAGTAGGCAGGATCCGGCGTCTTGGTCTGGAGGTGGCGTTGCAGAAGACCGAGGCCGTGATGTTTCACGGTCCTCGTAACCGTCCACCTCCAGGCAGTAGCATCGTAGTAGGAGGCATCCGCATCGGCATCGGGGAGACCATGAAGTACCTGGGATTGGTCCTCGATGGCCGGTGGGATTTTTCGGCACACTTTCGGCAGCTGCTCCCCAGACTCAAGGGGGCAGCCGGTGCGCTGTCGCGCTTGCTCCCAAATGTCGAGGGGCCTAACGCCACGTGCCGAAAACTCTTCGAAGGCATCGTACGTTCGATGGCCCTTTACGGGGCCCCAATCTGGTCAGACCGCCTGACGGCCAAAAACGCGGCGCTGTTGCGTCAAGCGCAACGCATATTGGCCGTCAGGGCAATAAGAGGATACCGTACGGTGTCCTTCGAAGTGGCCTCGCTACTCGCCGGATCCCCCCCATGGGACCTGGAAGCCAGGGTCCTTGCGTCACTGTACGTATGGCGCAAAGAAGCCCTGGCCAGGGGCACCAGACCCGCGCCTCGCGAGATCGAGGCGTGCCGGTCGGAGCTCCGCCAGGTAGCCGTGGGGGTCTGGGAAGACCGCCTACGACGCCCCAGCGCGGGCCCCGCCACCATTGAGGCGGTGCGGCCCGTCCTGCACGAATGGCTAGGACGACGTCACGGCACCCTGACCTTCAGGCTGACGCAGGTCCTGACGGGGCATGGTTGCTTCGGCAGGTACCTGTGTCGCCTCGGCCGCGAGGCAACGTCAGGGTGCCACCACTGTGACACGGGCGACGAGGACACGGCGCTGCACACACTCCAGGAGTGTCCAGGCTGGACAGAGCAGCGCCGAGAGCTCGTCGCCCATACCGGATTTGACACCTCGCTCCCGGCCGTGGTACGCACCATGGTCGGGAGCTCCACCGGATGGGACGCCGTCTCCTCCTTCTGCGAGCAAGTCATGTTTGCGAAGGAGGAGGCGGAACGGGAGCGTGAGCGTAATTCCCTGCTCCGCTCCCGACAAAGGAGGACGCGCCGACGCCGGAGGTCTGACCTAGACCTTCGGCCACCGTAAGCGGGCGGCGCGGGTGGGGCCTCTAGGGGCATAGAGGTTCTCACTCACCCGCACATGCCGTCGAGATGAGAGCGCGAGTGTTCCGCGCGCGCTCATCTCTCTTCCCGTGGGGCGAGTTACAGACCGCCCCACGCCGAAAAGACCCAGTCGTCGCCGGGGGAGTAGCTCCCCCGGCATTGGAAGAGGCCCAGTGAGCGGGGCCCACGCCTGCCAGGGTAGCGGAGTTGGGAAAACCGCATACACGTAGCCCTGGCATAAGGCGCAGGACGGAACACCCAGGGGTTTTAGTGGGTATCCCTAACTGGGGAGTGGCAATAGCGTGGCACCGGTTCTGACCGGGCACGCTAGTGCCACCCCCGATCTGGCGAATCCCACACTATCTCACCAAGGTCGCGAGCATCCCCCAGGCTTCTGTGCCTGTCGCGGTCTAGTCCTCAAACGGATTTCCCCTGGCCAAAAAAAAAAAAAAAAAAAAAAAAAAAAAAAAAAGGTTAGGTTAGGTTAGGTTAGGTTAGGTTAGGTTAGGTTAGGTTGAGCGGCTAGTTGGCACAGTGGTACGTGCATTATCTAGTCGATCGTGGTTGTTAAGCGTCGCTTGGTGCGGTCAGTACTTGGATGGGTGACCATACAATGGAACCTCCGTTACCAACGATGCGCACTGGGATTCTACGTCGTACATTTCGGTGTGCGGCGGGTGGTCAATTTGTGCATTCCGTTTCCATGAGCACGATTAACCTTACCCGGGGAAGCCCGGGCTCGGCCAACCGTGCTAGGAGGTCAAAGCGCTCATTGCACGGGGCGGAATGTGGTGGATGAATTAGACTAACCTTTATTGGATTCCGTCAGGGCCGCCGTGGCTAGGCAATCGCCGAGGGCAACGTTCGTCCTCGGCGATTTCAACGCCAAGTCCCGTCTTTGGGGGAACACCGCCACCGACGCGCGGGGAAGACTCGTGGAGGCGTGGGCATTACAAAGTGGTCTGTCATTGTTGAATCGAGGGTCGGTCCATACCTGCGTGCGATCGCAGGGTGGATCCGTTGTGGATTTATCCTTCGCAACTCATGCGATCGCACGCAGTGTGGCAAACTGGAAGGTAGAAGAGGAGGTGGAGACGCTCTCGGATCACCTTTACATCCGATTCGAGCTCTCCCCTCCTCCCAGGATGACAGACCCCCCACGTGGCCACGGTCACTTCCCGCGCTGGGCCGTCAGCCGGCTGGACCCCCAGCTGGCCGAGGAGACGGCGGTCGTCGAGGGCTGGACCAATCCGGAGGGTGGTGGAACTCCGGAGGAACTGGCGGAGCGCATGCGCAGATCTCTGGGAAGGGTCTGCGATGCCTCCATGCCGCGGTCGCGTCGACGCTGGCAGCGGCCAGGCGTCCACTGGTGGACCGCGGAGATCGGTGCCCTGCGAGAGGCAGCTCAAAGGTTGCACCGATCTCTCAAACGCTGCCGGCGTCGGCTTCCTCCGGAGTTGGTTGAAGAAATGAGGCTAGGGGAGGAGTATCGGGCTGCCAAGAAGGCCCTTCAGGTGGCAATATGTCAGGCGAAGGCCCGGGCACGGGAAGAGCTGTTGGAGTCGTTGGACAGGGACCCCTGGGGACGTCCGTTCCGGGCGGCGCGCAAGAAGCTGCGTGCCTTTGCCGCCCCGATTGCGGAGTCCCTGCCGGACGGGGTCTTTGAAAGGATGGTCGATGGTCTCTTCCCGGACCCGGGAGCCCATACTCCCCCCGTAATGAACCCTCCTCCCGGAATTGTTCCTTCCGAGACGGTACCTCCCCCCGTCTCGGAAGAAGAGCTGGAAACGGCCCTGGACCGCCTCCGAGGTCGAAGGACGGCACCAGGGCCGGATGGGGTTCCAGGCCGGGCCCTCTTCCTGGCCGCCAAACACCTAGGCGGCCAGCTTCGGGGACTGTATGATGCCTGCATCAGTACAGGTGAGTTCCCGAGGCAGTGGAAGGAGGGCCGGCTGTGCCTGATCCCCAAAAAGCAGGGTCGCCCCCCGGATGACCCCTCTGCGTACAGGCCCATCGTCTTGCTTGACGAGGTGGCCAAGGTGTTTGAGAAGATAGTGGCCAGTCGCCTCGTCAAGCATATGAATAATGACGGGCCTGGTCTCTCGGAGGCACAATTTGGGTTTAGGCCAGGGCGCTCCACGCTGGACGCCCTGGATGCGTTAAGGTGCCTCACGAGAGAGGCAGAGGGGTTAGGGGAGTCTGTCCTGGCGGTATCGCTAGATATAGCAAACGCCTTCAACAGCCTCCCGTTTGAGTCGATTCTGGAGGCACTCCGTTACCAGGGAGTGCCTCTGTACCTCTTGAGGTTGTTGAAGGCATACCTCCAGGACAGGTTCGTCCTTTGGGAGGGGGGCGGCTATGGTCGGATCGCTGGGCGACGACGTGTGGTGTGCGGTGTTCCACAGGGATCGGTTCTGGGCCCGATCCTGTGGAACATCGGATACGACTGGCTCCTCCGCGAGCCAGTCCTACCCGGGATGGGGGTATTCTGTTACGCGGACGACACCCTCATCACGGCCCGGGGTGGTACGTACGACGAGTCGGTGGAGTTGGCCAACGCCTGCGTGGCGTTGGTCGTCGGTAGGATCGAGCGTTTGGGCCTCAGAGTCTCGGCGGAGAAGACTGAGGCCCTGATGTTCACCGGACGTCGTAGGAGACTACCCCGGGACACACACGTCGTTGTCCAGGGTGTGGCAGTGGCGGTAGAGGCCCGGATGAAGTACTTGGGCCTCATCCTGGACGGGAAATGGAGCTTCGGGGCGCATTTCGAGCAGCTGACCCCGAAGCTCATAAGGACCGCCGCTGCCCTGGCCAGGCTGCTACCGAACGTGGGAGGGCCAGGCGCGGCATGCAGGAAATTGTACTCGGGCATCTTACGGAGTATGGCACTGTACGGTGCCCCCGTGTGGAGTCAAGCCCTTCACCGCAAGAACAGGACGTTGCTGAGGTGCTGTCAGCGCGTCCTTGCGGTGAGGGCCATCCGGGGGTACCGTACGGTGTCTTGGACGGCGGCGACACTACTGGCGGGCGATCCGCCGTGGGAACTCCAAGCGGACACGCTCGCCAGCGTGTTCCGCTTCCGCCAAGATGCCCGAGGGAGAGGATTGAGGCCGTGCCTGGCAGAGGTGGCAAAAGTCAGGGCCGACGCGACCGCGGCCCTGATGAGAAAATGGGAGGAGGACCTGAGGTCCCCAGTGGCAGGAGTTGCGACGGTGGAGGCGGTCCGTCCCCACCTGTCGCGTTGGGTCCAGCGTAAGCGAGGGACCCTTACGTACAGGATGGTGCAGATACTTACCGGGCACGGCTGTTTCGGTAAGTATCTGCATCGTATAGCGGGACGAGAGCCGACACCGGAGTGTATGCACTGCGGCGCACTCGAAGATACGGCGATACACACGCTGCTGGAGTGCGCCGCCTGGGGACCTCAGCGTCACCTGATGGAGAATTTGATTGGTCCGGTCGTTTCGCTCGAAAGTCTGGTGGCAGCGATGCTGCGGAGCGACGACCGATGGGATGCGGTGGCCTCCTTCTGTGAAGCGGTAATGCTCCAGAAGGAGGTCGCCGAGAGGGAAAGGGAGGAGGATGCGGCGGCAGACCCGATTCGCCGACGGCGCACAGGCCGGCGAAGGCGTCGCTACGCCCAACTCCTCCCGCCCTAGGGATTCCATCATAGGGGCCCGCAGGTCCGGGGGCACCTGCGGGACTTCCCCCCCTATTGGTGAAGAGGGTGGTCCACCCCGAGGGCCACCCTGGGGTTAAGCCATGCGTAGGGGCGTCACAGTCGTGTACCTAAGGTCTATATCCTGTGACGCCCCATTAAAAGCGCTAGGAATAGGGGCGCAGGTTAGGTTTAGTGGGTAGTCTGGCGGACGGAATCTCGCGACTACTACGCTCTCGTAGTCATGCGTGGAGATTCCGGACGCCAGGAGTCTCACACACCCCTCGGTCAACCCCCCCCCGGGCCCGAGGCAGTGTCACAAGAAAAGACATTCCCCCTGCGTTATCAAAAAAAAAAAAAAAAAAAAGGTTAGGTTAGGTTAGGTTAGGTTAGGTTAGGTTAGGTTAGGTTAGGTTAGGTTAGGTTAGGTTAGGTTAGGTTAGGTTAGGTTAGGTTAGGTTAGGTTAGGTTAGGTTAGGTTAGGTTAGGTTAGGTTAGGTTAGGTTAGGTTAGGTTAGGTTAGGTTAGGTTAGGTTAGGTTAGGTTAGGTTAGGTTAGGTTAGGTTAGGTTAGGTTAGGTTAGGTTAGGTTAGGTTAGGTTAGGTTAGGTTAGGTTAGGTTAGGTTAGGTTAGGTTAGGTTAGGTTAGGTTAGGTTAGGTTTTTTTTTTTTTTTTTTTTTTTTTTTTTTTTTTTTTTTTTTTTTTTTTTTTTTTTTTTCTCCTTTCTCTCGGGCGAACAAGA